>CM028700.1:46214657-46567215 GCA_016771965.1 Brassica carinata | reverse complement strand
CTTACATATTACAAAACCTACATGTTTGCAGAAGGTAGCAAATCTACACCAACAGCTTTGTGCTCCTCGGATCCCAAATGGAACCTACTACGGGTTACCTGCAAAATAAAGAGTCTAATGAGCAATATTTTTCTCAGTGAGTCGGGTTTCTAACAATTATTTATCCCCCTATTATGCATCAAACATTAAGCAACAAAGATCAATTATATTAAGAAAAATGCAATGCAAAAATAAAGCAATCACGTAAACAAGCATCCACTCTTCACGAGTGGTTAGATCATTATCGATCGTCGAGGACTTCCTCTCTCCATTGGTTGCTATACGAAGTCCATAACACATCCCTTCTTGCACCCATTGACTCTAAACAAAAAGTCTAAAAAGCCGATGGTCCAGATAACACCCTTGCCGCATCGTCATGCAACTACACGGTCGAGAGTAGCTAGCTCTATCACACGTGTCTTCACGTCCTGCCCGGAAATAAATTTGGTAAGGCCCCAGACAAGGCACGGGCCTCGAGTGGACACCAATGACTCTCACGACACTCCACCCGAGTGTCGAACCTCACGGATCAATTCCGTGGATTTACGGGTTTCCCCGTTAAGATATGATCAAACATGTTATATTATCTGAGCCGAGGCCCAAACAATACAATGCAATGACATAAGTATATGCAACACAACATCAATGTATCACAATCATGTTATACCCCTCGAGCCGAGGCCCGACGATATAACTCAATATCTTTCATAAACATCAATCCTTATCATATCATTAT
This sequence comes from Brassica carinata, assembly GCA_016771965.1. Lineage (NCBI taxonomy): Eukaryota > Viridiplantae > Streptophyta > Magnoliopsida > Brassicales > Brassicaceae > Brassica > Brassica carinata. Next base: position 46,566,440 of record CM028700.1, on the reverse strand, counting down.
ATATCTCAACGCGCAACCTAGCAATGCATCAACCAATACTCTTGTTTTGCAGGCACTAACCGGACACACAACAATCATAACCCATAACCGAGACTCACCTCAACACTTAGATGAAAGTTTTGGACTGCAAACTCTTCTATCTCGCGGTCGGCTTTGCTTTAAACTTCTATCGGGAAAACTCTAGAGCTTTAGAAATCTAAATACAGGAAGGGTAGGGTAAGAAAGGCTATCTAAGTTCTAATTAAGAAAATAGAGAAAAGAAAAACAAAAGCTAAATAAAAAGAAAGCTAAAGACAAAAAAGTTTACCTTAGGGTTTCGACTTTTTCGAGCTGCTATGGTTAGGGTTCTAAGCATGAGAATTGACTAAGGGGGTGTCTGCTATTTGTAGGGGTGGGGAATGAGCTCAGGAGAAGGTATAGGTCGTGGGTAACAAGCAGGAGCTGTCCTACCTGCCCCATGAACCAATTGGAGAGAGATTGGTGTGCACAAATCTGTCCAACTAAAACAAGTTTTGTGGCCAGCCACCAATTCAACCAATAGGACTCAAACAAGAGCTGCTTGGAGGCTTCCCCAGTAAGGGAGTAACACATGTCTAGCTGCTTAAGGAGGTAGACAAGCAGCTGCATCCTCCAGAAGCTTCCGGATATGCTTAACACGTCGTAGAGGGGCCCAAATGGGCCGTATTTAAATCCTGAACGTGTTATAAGCTGATCCGAGCTGGCGGGAATGTTTCTCCATGACAAAAACCTAGATTTATTAAACCAAAAAATTTCTAAAATAATTCTAAGGTCATTCCTATCTTAAGGCCCTATAATAAATTTTCGATTAATTTTCTCGTCCGACTAAGACGTTCTAGGCCAAACCGCGAGCTTTTTCAATCCACTAAACTTCCCGAAGAATTTATTTCTTCAGATAGAAAACTATTCTAAGACTTTCTAAAATTTTCTTATGTACCTTGGGATCCACAACCATCCACGGAAAAAGATCAATCCGACTTCCACTTACTTGAGTAATTTTCTCGGCTGTTACATTATTTTTCCTTGTCTGTGTTTTACTCTTTAAAAAGGGTTATTACACCAGGTCCTTATATGTAGCCTGGAAGATGATGTTGCTTGAGCTTCCATTATCTACCAGTATCCTTTTTACCAGGCAGTTCGCTACGGTGAGCGAGATAATCAGGGCGTCGTGATGAGGAGTGAGGACTTTCTCCTGCTCCTTGGCCGTGAAAGTTATCTCGTCCGTTCCTAGGAGCAGGCATTTTGGCTTGGCTGCCTCTAGGTCGTGCTTGGCATTCCAGGTGCTTTTCTTCATGGCTGCATGGCTTATGCCGCTGATTTCCGAACCGCCTGAAATGACACGGATCACTTGGTCCTGAGGCGGTGGCGAGACGGGAGCAGCTTCAGTGGGCTTACCCGTTGTCTCCTTGCTTAGATCGCTCTTGGCCTTCTCGGAAAGGAACTCCCTGAGGTGCCCTTTCCTAAGCAGCTCGTTAACCTCGATCTTTACAGCGACGCAGTCCTCCGTTTTGTGACCGTGGTCTCGGTGGAAGTCGCACCAGAAGCCAGGGTTCCGGAAAGAGTCGGGGGCTTTCATCTTCTGAGGCCACTTGACCTGCTGGTCTATCTGCCTCAGAACATTGATCAGCTCCGTCCTTGAGACGGAGAGGTGAGAGATGTCTGGCCTTGTGGACACTACCATCCCTTCTGCCTTTTCGATTGGCCAGTTCTGGTACCTGCCCCGGTTTCGATTCCCGGAATCCCTAGCTGGTCTTTGGGAGGGTTTCTCGTCTCGCTCGGTTTAGTCTGGTCTGATAATCTTGGGATCTTGCTTTTGTTGCGCCTTGGCACAGCCGGCGACGTCTTCCTCCCATTTGACCTGCGCCCAGGCTCAAGATAGGATGTCTTCCATAGTTTTACACAGGTATTTGGTCAGCTCCTTGTAGAAGTCTCCGTCAGGGAGTAGCCTCTCTTGAAAGCATAGATAGCAGTGGGGATACTGCATTCGGGGATAGCCACCTTTTCTTGATTGAAGCGGGCTATTTAACCTCGCAGGGGTTCCGCGCGGTGCTAGAGGATTTCGTAGAGGCTGTCGGAGGTTTTCTCCAGGTCCCTGCTGCTGGCGAATTACTCCACGAATTTGTCGCTGAGAACCGCGAAGGAGGCTATGGATCTGGAGGGCAAATTGATATACCACTGCAAACCGGATCCGGTCAGGTGGAACCGAAACCTTTGCACATGGTAGATTCGTGTGACCCCTTTGGGATTGCAACGGCGAGCATCCTTTGTCGGTATTGGGCTACGTGGTCGTCCGGATCAGTGGTGCCATCGTAGGCCTTTATGCAGGGGAAAGAGAACTTCCTGGGCATCTCGATCAAGGTGATCTCCTCCGTGAAAGGAGTATCGGCGTGGGAGTCGTGGTTACTCTTTCGGATAGGGGAGCTACCCCCGCAAGTTTCTCTACCTTGGATTGCATGGCGTCGAGCCTATCGTAGAACATCTGGTGGAGGTGAGCGATCATAGGAGATTCTATTCTCGCCGCTCCGTCTGATGCTTCCTTACCAGGCTCGGGTTTTGAGTCGCTGTCCTCCACGTCGTAGGTCTGAGCATCCTTTGCCTTTTCTCAGATACGCTTTCTCCCGGCCAGAAGTTGAGGTTCGCTCGCCCGAGTTGGGTGTTTCCAGAGTCGCATAGGGCTTAACCTGAGTCCGGATCGACGCTTCTTGTTGCTTGCCGCTAAGGGCTTGGTTTTCGCCTCGAGGGTAAGATTCTCCACCCGAAGTTGGTTGAGCTTTTCGCCTGCTCCAGTTGCTTGGAGTGTTCGTTGAGCTTTTCCTTCAGGATCTGAAACTCCGAAGAAAGCTCGGGATTGGTCTCTTCTCGAGTTTGATGTAACCCGGTTACTTGACCTTGCAGATCGTCGATTTTCCTCTGGAGTTCGTTTTCTCTCTGGGTAGCTTCGGGTAGCTCATCATGCTCATCCACCGCCATTATCACGTAGTTTAGATTACTCCCCTCCTTCTAGCGCCAAACTATTAGGGGATTTTTGTGTAGGATCTTTGTGGGTACTACGGAACGATGGAAAATGCTGGTTTTGTATTAATTTCGTGAGTATAAGAGAGAAGTAGACTTGAAGATATGTTTTATAAGATAGAACAAGCCGGAACTACAATGATTTTAGTAGCAACCCTAGTTTTAGCCGCCTAGCTATAATCTCTCAGTCTTAAAGTGTTGATCCCTTGCTTTAGGGTTTGGGTTCCCCTTATATAGTCTTCCTAAGGTGGGCCTTAGTCGGTTGGAGTAGGTTAAACTCTTTCATATTCGGAAATATGGAAGGTTCTCCTTATCGGAAGTTTTCCATTTTCCCGGAGGAAGGGAGGCGATCCTGGGACCGGACCCGGAAAACTCCATAGCAGGGAACCAAGGTTCCTTCTAGCGGGGATCCTGGGAACCGGGGTTCCTTCCAGCGGGGATCTAGAGGCCGGTGTCCTGCCTGGTGTCTGGAGGAATTCAATACCTGAGTATTTTTCTCCAACAGTCCCAATCCCGAATCAGAAACACCTCGAGAGAAAGAGCAGTCCATCACTGAGGAAGTAGCCATTGACCTTGAGGAGGAAGAAGATGAGTTCGAAGAAGATGTAGAAATCGATTAACAAGGAAGAACCAACATCGATAAACCCACTACGGTAAATATCGATCGACAAGAAGGAACCAACGTCGATTGACCCACTACGGTAAATATCGATCGACAAAGTGGGAACAATGTCGATCGACAAACTGGGAACAATGTCGATCGACGCGCGGCTCCAGCTAAACAGCCGTAGAGAGAGTGTATAGGACTCTACCACCCTTCCCTCCTAAAAAGACACAGACTAAGGGAGGATTAGATAGGGCGATCTGCAAGAAAGCATTCGATAAAATCACGTTGGAGATGCCACTGAGTGATGCCATAAAAGTTTCATCATCAATAAAGAAATATGTAAAGGACATGATATCCAACAGCTTCCCAGCAGCTGAACACAGCGTCATGATGGTTTCTGAGGAAGTAGGTGCAATAATCCAAGGCGAAACCCCGGTCAAGAGACCTGATCCGGGCAGTTTTGTTCTAGATTGTAATATATGAAATAAAAGTTTTCCTAGATCCCTCTGTGATTTAGGTTCCAGAGTAAACCTCATGCCACACTCTGTCGCGATATCCCTGGGATACGACGAGTTCAAACCTACCAAAATAACTTTGGTTCTTGCCGATAGATTCGTTAGAGTACCTGAGGGAGTACTTGACGATGTGCCAATAAAGATTAACGACTGTCACGTGCCTACGGATTTCGTTGTCCTGAAATATCAGAATGAACCGAAAGATCCCCTCATTTTGGGTAGACCATTTCTAGCTACAGCTGGGGCGATCATTGATGTCAAGGAAGGTAAGATATGTCTAAACATTGGAAACATTCCGATGACCTTCAACATGGAAAAGCAAATAAGACGACCCTTAATCGAAAAAAAACTTCCTATGTGGACGATATCTCTGAGTTGGCTGAAGAATCTTTCATAGACCTGTGCTCAGACGATCCCCTGGAAAAAGTACTCACGTCCAGTGAGGAAGAAACAATTAGTGTTGACAGCAGGGCTGGGGAATACACACGATTGATGGACGCAAGTATGGAAGTAGCCAATGTTGATGACATAGAAGATGACACTTCAGAAATAAACGTCGATCAATATTTGGAAAAGGCTGTCGATCGACAACCATCTCCCTTAGAAGATTGGGATCCTGAAAAAGCTCCAAAGATTGAGTTAAAGCAACTACCCGCTGGACTCAAATATTCTTTTCTCTATAAAAATTTCTACCCCGTAATCGTGAACGCCAACCTGACCAATGGAGAACTTGCATTGTTATTAAACAAACTGCAAAAATGTAGGAAAACCCTCGGATACACTCTCGAGGATATTCCAGTTATTTCTCCAGACCTGTGCATGCATCAGATTCACCTAGAAGATGATTCAAAATCGTTCAGTGGAGCACCAGAGGTGGCTAAACCCAAACCTGAAAGAAATTGTTAAAAAGGAAATAATCAAGCTTCTAGACGCAGGGGTTATTTACCCATTTCGGATAGCAACTGGGTTATCCATGTGCATGTCGTCCCAAAAAAAGATAGAATCACTATGGTGAAGAATGATAAAAACGAGCTCATCCCTACGTGAACTGTCACCGGACATCGGATGTGCATCGACTATAGGAAGTTGAACGCTGCCACAAGGAAAGATCACTTCCCCTTACCCTTCATTGATATAATGTTGGAAAGATTGGAAAATCACCAATATTATTGTTTTTTTGACGGTTATTCCGGATTTTTCCAAATCCCTATACATCCTGATGATCAAGAAAAGACCACTTGTAGATGCCCTTACGAAACATTCGCATACCGCAGGATGCCTTTCGGTCTTTGTAATGCTCCCGCCACTTTCCAACGCTGCATGATGTCAATCTTCACAGATATGATAGAGGATTTCATGAAAGTTTTTATGGACGATTTCGCTGTGTATGGGTCCAGTTTCAAACACTGTCTCGATAACCGATGTAAAGGCTTGGCAAGTTGTGAAGAAAAGAACCTCGTTCTGAATTGGGAAAAATGCCACTTTATGGTTAACGATGGGATCTTCCTAGGACATAAAGTGTCCGCATATAGTGTCCGCTGCTGGCATAGAAGTAGATCGGGCGAAGATTGAGGTAATGACCGGCTTGCCTGCACCCACGAACGTAAAAGACGTGAGAAGTTTTCTCGGGCACGCCGGATTTTACAGGAGGTTCATACAAGATTTTAGCAAAATCGCTAGACCTCTCAGTTCTCTCCTCTGTAAAGAAGTTAGATTCGACTTCACACCAGAATGCGTAAAGTCTTTTGAGGAAATAAAGAAAGCCTTGATAACTGCCCCCATCGTACAAGCACCTGGCTGAAATCTTCCTTTCGAAATCATATGCAATGCGAGCGATTTCTCTGTGGGAGCAGTTCTAGGTCAAAAAAAGAGAGAAAAAGCTACATGCAGTTTACTAAGTCAGTCGAACACTCGACGAGGCACAATGGAATTACGAAACAACCGAAAAAGAACTGCTTGATGTAGTTTATGCATTTGAAAAGTTCCGCCAATACCTAGTCGGCTAGCGAGTCATCGTCCATACTGACCACGCTGCGATTAAATATTTAATGCAAAAGAAAGATGCAAAACCACGACTCCTGCGATGGATCCTTCAACTTCAAGAATTCGACATAGAGATTAAAGATAAAAGAGGAGTAGAAAACGGAGTTGCCGATCATCTTTCCCGGATACCTATAGAAGATGACGTTCCTATCGATGATTTCTTACCAACGGAAAGCGTTTACCAAACGGATTCATTTGTCGAAAATGTATGTCTCACTTCCGAAGAACTGTCGATCGACGACAATGATGCTATGTCGATCGACACTCGAAATGATCTAAACAAATAAATAAATCCCATAACCCTCACCTTCGATATAAAAGTAAACGTCACGTACAACGAGCTGCACCCTGACCATGATTCACCCGTAGATGAAAGTCTGCATCGGGAAGTGCACACAGTCGAAAAAGTTCAAGGAGCGGACTTTGGTACGCTGATATAGTGAACAATCTAGCTGCTGGCATAGAACCTGAAGAGTTGAGAGGGTATACAAGGAAGAATTTTTTAAGAGAAGTTAAGAGATATCACTGGGACGAACCATATCTCTACAAGCACTGCTCTGACGGGATGTATAGGCGCTGCGTCGCGGAAACTGAAACACCCAATATTTTATTCCAATGCCATGGATCCGACTATGCTGGACATTTTGCAACCTTTAAAACGGTATCAAAAATTCTTCAAGTGGGATTCTGGTGGCCGGCAATGTTTCGCGATGCTCATGCGTTCATAGCACAATGCGACATATGTCAACGGAGAGGAAAAATCAGTAAAAGACTTGAAATGGAACATAAATCTATTCTAGAGGTAGAAGTATTCGACTATTGGGGGATAGATTTCATGGGTCCTTTCCCCTCCTCCTACGGGAATAAATACATCCTGGTCGCTGTTGATTATGAGTCAAAATGGGTCGAAGCAATAGCTTCCCCAACGAACGACGCATATGTAGTTATTAAGCTTTTCAAAAGCATTATCTTCCCGAGATTTGGAATTCCCCGAATAGTCATAAATGATGGTGGATCCCATTTCATTAACAAATTTTTTGAAGGACTACTCCGGAAAAACGGAGTGCATCATAGAGTTGCTACACCCTACCACCCGCAGACGAGCGGGCAGGTAGAAGTCTCAAATCGACAGATCAAGGAAATCTTAGAAAAGACTGTAGGAACATCTAGAAAAGATTGGTCTAGAAAATTGGACAATGTACTCTGGGCTTACCGGACTGCTTTCAAGACTCCTTTAGGAACCACCCCATTTCACCTGCTTTATGGAAAATCATGTCACTTACCGGTTGAGCTGGAACACAAAGCAGCATGGGCTATTAGATTATTAAATTTCGACATCAAACCAGCAGCCGAAAGGAGGCTCATACTGCTTAACGAGCTGGATGAAATAAGAAATTTAGGCTACGAGAGTTCAAAGATATACAAAGAAAAAACGAAAGCATATCATGATAGAAAGATCATCTGCAGACACTTCGAACCAAATGATCAAGTGGTACCGTATAACTCCGCCTAACGCTATTTCCTGGGAAACTCCGATCTCGTTGGTCTGGTCTTTTTACTGTTGTGAACGTCAATCCTTGCGGAGCTATTACGCTTATAAATAATAAAGGAGACGAATTCACGGTAAATGTCCAACGAGTAAAATACTATTGGGCCAAACCACAAATTAGCGGGCCTATACACTTAGACCCTCCTCCCGATAATTAAATCGAATATCGAGTTGAGCCAAAGACATAAAATAAGCGCTGATAGGGAGGTAACCCATTTCTATTTTTTTTTAGATATTTAAGATTTAGTTTAAATTTCAAAAAAAAAAACTTCGGAAAAAATAACGTCTGTCGATCGACGAAGACCCTTCTTCATCCATTAAATGAACAGACGCGGGCTCATATTAAGTCGACACTTAAGTCGACATTAACACAAACCCAAAAACCCTACAAAAACACTCCCATCTCTTTTCTCTCTCGTTTTTCGGTCAAATCCAACGATTCTTTCCCTCAATCCACTCGATTTTCAACCCTCTATCCGCTTAGATCGCTTAACTCACGCATCATCATGGTATGAACAAGAAATTTTCTAAATTTTCGTTCTTGCTAGGGTTAAAATAGGGAATGAGTTAGAACCGGGATTTTCGGGCCTTTATCGATCGATTTGTGCTAAAGGAGTGATAGAATAGGGATTACTGATCGATTAAACCGATTATATATGCCATGCAAATCAAATTGCATTATATATGCCATGCAAATCGAATTGCATCAATGAGTCTTTTGCAGGTTCCCGCGAAGGTTAAATCGACCGATGATACACAACTTTCATCGATCAATTGTCCCGCCGAATATCGATCGACATCGACCTGTTACCGTCGATCGATATTGCACCAAACCATCGAACCGAACTGAATTTTTATTTTCGTTTATGGTTTTTGTTGCAGATGTATGAAAGGAGCGGAGGTTCGACGTAGGCGGCAGTAGCACAGCTCCGCCACCACCACCGGTTCGCGACCAATACTCTTGGCCACGCGAGCGCGAAGACGAACCTATCCCGCTCTTTGAACACTTCGAGGACACACATGATACCACTCAAATTACCCTAAGGAGTGATTTATACTCTCTCAAATAAGAGGTCGAGTTGTAGTACTTAGGGATCGAATTCACAGGGAGCTAGGGAACCTAAGAAATCTATTATGATTTGTTAAGCTAGATGGTTTTAGAGATTTAAATGTAAATTGCAGTTTTATATTGAACAAGTGTTTGTTCAATTGATTGGTTGAGGTTTTGGTGCTTAAAAAGGAAATATTTGACTTACGATTTTTATTCATGAAACTTGATATTACAATCCTACAGATGCCTAATGAGTTGCATGCATGATAATGTAAAGATCAACTACTTAGTCAACAAGTCTATCAGCTTTCACATGTTTAGACTTGGCTATTAACTAGATCTAATGATCTCAACTATCGTATGTCGACCAATTAGAAAGTGTCGATCGATGATCCTATAGGGATATCGATCGATACACCTTTCGTTTTGTCGATCGATTATTCAATAATGATATTGATCGACGCGCTTCTAGTTAAGCTTTATGCGCAGGTTGAATGATAGCTTACTAAGCTCACTAGATCAGCTCTCACTTTACTCATAGCAAGAAACTTAACTCAGTTAGAATGTTTTCAGGATGAGAATGAAGCTCTCACTTTTATCTATCAATCCTAGGGTAAGTTCAAAGTAGCAAATCTAGAGACATGCATTAATGAACAATCCTAATTACAATTACCACAACTCAGCAGTCTATAGTTGGGGCTAATCCCTCCTAACCTATTTAAACCCTAAAATCTAAAAATGGAACTACTCAGACATGACTAAGCAATTCATAACAGTAGTTAGGTAAGAAAACTTCATTAGAATAGTAAATAGATATTAATGGAGTTCCAATAAAAAATTATAACTTTGGATCCTCTCTCCAATCTATCAAAATCCTAGAAAACCTTGCTGTGAAAATAATAAAACAAGAAAAGCACACTCGCCTCTAACATGGTGGCAAAGCTTATATAATTTGGTTAAAACTCGTCAGGGGTAATCTTGTAAATTGGTGAAGACTTGGGCTTCAGATCGGCTATGACCAAACGGGCTTTCTGCGCGCTTCGCTGTCGATCGATGTCAAGATATGAACATCGATCGATTATTCCTCTCCAATATCGACTGATGGTCGAGCTCGATGGTCATCTCGGGTGCTTGCTCCAAATATCTCCAAAATGCTCCAAAATCATCTTTTATCTCCAAATCACTCCTGATCTTATAAATATAATAAATATACTCTATAATATAATAATTATTAGTAAAAACACCTATAAACTATGGATGAAAATGGGTCAAAATCTATAGTCTATCAACTCCCCCAGACTTACCCTTTTGCTTGTCCTCAAGCAAAACAAAAAGGCAGTCTCTCTGAAAGAGGTTTTAAAACAGAAGGGACTCACATGATTTAAAACTTAGAATTATAACCTCTGCAATATTGCAATCCACATCTAAAAAGTCCTAATCACAAAAGCACATTATACCATACCCTAGCTTAGCAACCAAATTAATCTAGCCAACAACTTAGTAAATCTTGTCTGACATTCCCCTCTACCAACCTCATTTCTTAGCATAAATAAAAGTGTAGGCTTTACCTTGGGGGTATCGATCACAGGATGCAAGGACTTTCAAACAAGTATCTGGACCTGCAGGTAAACATTAGTTCCTATCCTCTCTCTCTACTAATTTTCTCTCTTAGTCAAAATATTCTTATTTAGCAAGATCTTTGACCAAGATTGGATAGGCTTCCATGAATCAAGCCTTAATGGTGGTTGCCACCAAGTCATGTTCACTTCTTTTTGACCTATATCCTAGGATTATTTGTGAAGCGAGCCTTAATGTTTGTAGCCACCAAGTCCTGTTCTAATCCCTTACCTATAGAATTCTTATGAAGCAAGCCTTAATGGTTGTAACCACCAAGTCATGTTCGAATCCCTTCCTAATAAATCTCTATAGATGTATATAATAATATTTTTTTTTTAAATTATCTATATTTCGAAAATAGAGAGAGAAAGGGTGATTAATATATCTACACAGGGCTTTACCTTCCAGACTTTTTTGAAGAATCCGATCTCATGCATACCAAGCCCCAAGACAAGTAGTTGTGTCAAGTTTAGTGTTGGAGGTCAGCTTTGGTTCCTTCAAACAATCTCACCAAGTGTGAATAGTTGACAGGTTGATCCACTTTAGTATTTTTAGTACTATCTGCAATCAGTAAGTCTAGAATGGTGCTAAAGAGTGGTTAGATAACAAGCAAAAATCTATTAGTTCATTATCCCCTTCTTGACTCAATAAGACTTTTTGAAAAATGTTTTAATAAGACTTATAAAGAAATTACTATCAGTAAACCTCCCAGACTTAAACTACACTGTACCCAGTGTAAATTCAGTCGGAGTTATGGTGATAACTAAATCATAAGGACTCAATGTAACAAGTTAGAACGATATACCAGACCAGAATGGATGTCGACCGATGTAGGGATGTTGATATCGGTCGCGGCAGGTTAGACAATGTCGATCGATGTCGACAGCTTCTCGTCGATCGATACTCACGGCAATCATCTACTCGGATCTCTTTTTGTGTTTTTTTATGACCTGCAATAATTAAAAACCAACATATGTATTATATCAATAAAAAATAAATATATATTACCTAATAGTGGGTTGCTGCACTTTGTTATAGTCATTTAGCTTGACTTTGGAGGTGATTGGGCTAGTAGTGTTGAAAGCTGGAACTTGTTGGAAAACAAGTATCCATCTCTTCTTTGCGCTTGTTGAACCATGTACCATTGAAGTCACTCATAGCTTCATCCCCTCTACGCCATTTTTCTTTCATTGTTGCAGTTGTGTTTTCCATCCTCTGCAATCTTTCTTCAAGACTCTCAAGGTTGAACTGATGTCTTCTAAGTGTGGCGTAAGTGTCAGCTGAAATCTCCTCTCCATGGTAATGTGTATCGGACATGTCTGATGTCATCTTTGGTACTAGCCGGCCTCGGTTTGTAGCGTCGTCGACCGATGTTCTATGATGAATGTCGGTCGATTTGTGGTTGTGTCTGTCGATCGATGACAATGCTTCTGGTCGACGGGCAATGTATCTCAGAATCTCCACCAATTCCCCTTGTATAGCTTCAATCTTGGAAGTCAAAGCACTAATGTTTAGATCCATATGGAAATAGATGTCATCACATCTCTCATCAAGTCTCTCTTCTGTATTTTCCAGAGCTCAATAGATCCCTTCTACTAACTGATCTATTTCTTCCCTGGTGTGAAAACTTTCTTGAGACTTCATCGTATGTGGGTGTGGTGGATTGTCGTTGACCAATGTTGGCATCTTATTTTCGATCGATGTGCGTTGACGAACGTCGATCGATGTCTGTTGATCTATGTCGATCGATGACGATCGAGCAACGTCGGCAGCATGTTGAATTCTAGCTATGTCTTGCTTCCTTTCCTCCATGCAAGTAGTTAGCCAACTGATTCTATCATTCAATGGATACTAGACACCATCAAGTTTCATCTGGAAAGCTTCTTTGTTCTTCTCTTGTTCTCCACAGACTCCATAGAACATCTCATTGATCTCGTCCTTGGTGTAGATCTCTGGTACCAGCCTGGTTTGTGTGGATAAGTTAGCATGTTCAGGAAGACATATGTAGCTTGGCTCATCTCGCGAAGCTCTTTCCATTAGCTTTCTGATCTCTTCCTTGGACACATTGATGATGTGTCCATCCATATCTCTGGCACATCCCTGATCATCTCTGTAGATTCCATACTCATCCTAAGCTTCCCAGTAGAATTTTTCTTGCTCCAAAAAGGTCAAAGGCTCTTCTGCCGAATTCAGGATGTCTATCGATCGATGATCGATGTTGGGACGTCAACGTCGAATGGTTTCTTCTTGGCTATGTCGATCGATTCTTGTATCTCTCTGTCGATCGCTGCTCGTTTATCTACTTTACTGATTCGGTGGAGCTGGTTCCTTTTCCATTAGCCTCTGCAAGAAGTGACTATGTTTCCACTTGTGCCTGAATCTCTTGTCTTAGAGGACCGAAATTTGTAGACAAGAATTCCTTTCTTTCTATATTCTTCATCATACAGATCATCAGGGGTGTCAGGTGGTGCATCGTTTACTTCCATGATGGGGTTGTAATAGTCGGTCTCCCAATCATCTAGACTACTGTCGACCGATTCTTCATGTGGTGTGTTGGTCAATTTCTGATAGCCACTGTCGATCGATGTTGCTGTGTGAGTCTCGATCGACGCTGAGTAGTCCGTCTCATACTCGGCTCCACAGTGGCAAGCTGTAATGATTCCTGGATAATTGATTCTTCTGGAGGACATCTAAGGCTTCTTGATTGGAATGGGGTCGTAGTGGGCATTAGGATCGATGAGTGTTAGACACAACTGGTTGGTTTGCAAGTTGCACACTGCTCCCACTATTGACAAGAAAGCTCTCCCAAGTAGTAGAAAAGAGTTCCAGTTTAGCTTGATGTCCAGGACATGGAAATCAACTGGAACAAGGGCATTACCAATCAGCATCTCTAGGTCTCTCACAATTCCTCCTGAGTTCCTCTGGGAACAATTCGCAAAAGGGAACAATTCCTGCGAAGGCTCCACCTGCAGACCCAGATGGTCTGCCATAACCCTAGGTAGGATGCTGACTGATACTCCTGTGTAGCACAAGGCATGTGGAAATTCAATACCCTTCACCGTGCATGGTATTGCAAATTGCCCAGGATCACTCTTCTTATTCAATGTAATCATCATCCTCATATTTTCTCTAGTTTCACAGAACATTCTCTTGATGTCTTCTTCTTTCTCCCTTGTCTCTCTAAAGAACATCCACAATCTGTGAGTATAATAAGCCTCTTCGGAAATTTTTCTTTTCCTTTTCATTAGCCCCCCTCTTCAGATGTTTCACCACTTTTTTCTTTCTTCTCCTTAGGGTTCTAGCAAAATCTAAAAGTTCATAATCCCCTTCTTGACTTAATAATAAATTAATTTTGAAATCATTTTAATAAGACTAATAAGTAAATAAATATCAGTAAACCTCCTCCCAGACTTAAACTATATTGTCCCCAGTGTAAACTCAGTCGGAGTTATGGTGAGAAATAAATCATATAGACTCAATGTAACAAGTAAGAACGATATACCAGACCAGAATGGATGTTGACCGATGTACGGATGTTGATATCGGTCGCAGCAGGTTAGACAATGTCGATCGTTGTCGACAGCTTCTCGTCGGTCGATACTCATGGCAATCGTCTACTTGGATCTTCTTTTTATTTTATTTTTTACGACCTGCAATAATTAAAACCAACATAAATAGTATATTAATAGAAACTTAATGAATATTACCTAATAGTGGGTTGCATCCCACTCAGCGCTTTGTTATAGTCATTTAGCTTGACTTTGGAGGTGATTTGGCTAGTAGTGCTGAGAACTGGGACTTGTTGGAAAACAAGTATCCATCTCTTCTTTGCGCTTGTTGAACCATGTACCAGTGAAGTCTCTCATAGCTTCATCCCCTCTACGCCATTTTTCTTTCATTGTTGCAGTTGTGTTTTCCGTCCTCTGCAAGCTTTCTTCAAGACTCTCTAGGCTGAAGTGATGTCTCCTAAGTGTGGCGTAAGTGTCAGCTGAAATCTCCTCTCCATGGTAATGTGTGTCGGACATGTCTGATGTCATCTTTGGTACTAGCCGGCCTCGGTTTGTAGCGTCATCGACCGATGTTCGATGGTGAATGTCGGTCGATAAGTTGTTGTGTCTGTCGATTGATAACGATGCTTCTAGTCGAAGGGCAATGTAACTCTGAATCTCCACTAATTCCCCTTGTATAGCTTCAATCTTGGAAGTCAAACCACTAATGCCAAGATCCATTGGGAAATAGATGTCATCACATCTCCCAACAAGCCTCTCTTCTGTAGTTTCCAGAGCTCTATAGATCTCTTGTAACAATTGATTTATATCTTCCCTTGTGTGAAAGTTTTGTTGAGACTTCATCGTATGTGGGCGTGGTAGATCATTGTCGACCGGTGTTGGCATCTGATTGTCGATCTACGTGCGATGATGCCTGTCGATCGATGGAGGTTGTCTGCTGTCGATCGATGGAGGTCGAGCAACGTCGGTCGCGTGCTGAATTCTGGCTATCTCTTGCTTCATCTCCTCCATGCAAGTAGTTAACCAACTGATACTATCATTCAATGGATAGTAGACACCATCAAGCTCTATCTGGAAAGCTTCTTTGTTCTTCTCATGTTCTCCACAGACTCCATAGAACATCTCATTGATCTCGTCCTTGGTGTAGATCTCGTACCAGCTTTGTCTGTGTGAATAGGTTAGCATGTTCAGGAAGACATATGTAGCTTGGCTCATCTCTCGAAGCTCTTTCCAGAACTCTTCTGACATCCGTGTTGTGAAGGCGAATGGTGTTTCCATCTAGATCTCTGGCGTATCCCTGTTCATATCTGTAGACGCCATACTGATCCTTTTCTTCCCAGTAGAATCTCCTAGTACCATGGGAATCAAAAGCTCTTCTACAGAATTCTAGCTGTCTGTCAACCGATGTTGGGACGGCAACGTCGATCGATGTTTGAGTTCGATGGCGAGATCTTTGTATGAAGTCGTTGTTTATGCCACCAGCTGTGTCATAGAACTCCTTTGTAGCCTTCTGTTCTTGATTGCTGCGTTGATGCATGAACAGATTGTCTGCTCCATTGGCTGTCTGAAGGATATTTGCGATATCTTCTCGAGATATGTGTAGTGTGTGGCCATCTATTGCTTTTGCGTAGCCATCAGGGTCCCTGAAAATACCAAATTCATCTGGAGTTAGATACTGGTTATTGAATTTATATTTTTCGCTTACAGTGATTTTCGGTATTGGACGGTTGTCGATCGATGTTGCATTTTTGTTGTTGATCGATTGTTGGTGATGAGCGTCGATCGATGGGCGGATTGCCTGTCGATCGTATGGCTGAAACAAGTTCTTTCCCAAGAAGCTTCTACTCGAATCTGATATGTTTCATCACGTCTTTGCATGTTGAGCAACTCCTCGTCTATGAAACTGTCTTGCAGTTTATCTGCTCATGGTGCGTAGGTTGCTGTTTTTACTGCAAAGCTTTCGTGGTGGTGTTCATCTGCCCAACTGCCAATAGAGTAGTTTCCTTCTTGTGCATGGTTGACTTCAGTGTCGATCGATTTGTAGTAGGCAGTATCGGTCGATGCTCGTTTTCGGTATCGTTGATGAGGTTGAGTGTCGATCAATGGCCAGCTTGTGATGTCGATTGATGGTGCATTCCTTTTCCAGGAGGAATGATGTAATAGTTTATCTTCCTCATCAAGGATGGCCCTGTACTCAGTATCTCGTTCCTCCTCATAGTCTTCATCATACTCTTCTGTATGCATGTGTTGTCTGGTGTATGCGGCAATAGCGGGATTGTAGTAGTCTTTGTCCCAATCATCTGGACGGCTATCGACCGATTCGTCATGTGGTATGTCGAACGATTTCTGATGGCCACTGTCGATCGATGTTGCTGTGTGAGTCTCGATAGATCCTGAGCATTCTGTCTCGTACTCGGCTTCACAATGGCAAGCTGTAATGATTCCTGGATAATTGATTCTTCTGGAGGACATCTAAGGCTTCTTGATTGGAATGGGGTCGTAGTGGGCATTAGGATCGATGAGTGTTAGACACAACTAGTTGGTTTGCAAGTTGCACACTGCTCCCACTGTTGACAAGAAAGCTCTCCCAAGTAGTAGAGAAGAGTTCCAGTTTAGCTTGATGTCCAATACATGGAAATCAACTAGAACTAGGGCATTACCAATCTGCACCTCTAGGTTTCTCACAGTTCCTCATGAGTTCCTCTGGAAACAATCCACAAAAGTGAACAATTCCTGCGAAGGCTCCACCTGCAGACCTAGATGGTCTGCCATAACCCTAGGTAGGATGCTGACTGATGCTCCTGTGTCGCACAAGGAATGTGGGAACTCAATACCCTTCACCGTGCATGGTATTGCGAATTGCCTAGGATCACTCTTCTTCTTCAATGTAACCGTCTTCCTCATCTTTTCTCTAGCTTCACAGAACATTCTCCTTAAGACTCTCTTCCAGAAACTTTCTTTTTCCTTATCCTTGGCCCCCCTCTTCAGATGTTTCGCCACTTTTTCCTTTCTTTTCCTTAGGGTTCTTCCAATAGGAACCCTATCCTCTTCCATAGGATCTTCTCCATCATCTGAAGGTGTCCTGACGGGCTCTGGTAGGTATTCTGAAGGTTTGGGTTTGGGCCTGAATGCATTAAGTCGTGCAACATCTATCTTTGGCATCTGCACTCGGTAGGTAATAGGTGCTCGTCGATCGATAAGCGCTGGAGGTTGTCGATGGATGTCGGCCTCTGAGTGTCGATCGATGTTGTTGTTAGCATGTCGATCGATTCGTGTTGGGGTCAAATCGGTCATGACAGAATCAATGTCTGAAAGTCCGTAAAAATCGGCATGAACGTTTTTACGAAAAATAAATCTTTGGAAAAGATTTATTCTTACGAAAAGCCATGTGGAAGAAACACGAGACAACGGAGAAAAACCCGAAAAGGTCGCACGGTCGCTATGTAGCGACCGAGCTCGAGCAAAGCTCGGTCACCACGTAGCGACCGAAGCTCGAGCAAAGCTCGGTCGCTACGTAGCGACCGAGCTCGAGCCAAGCTAAATTCACACCATCGAGTTTTGTTAATCGGAGGAAAGCCAAGTTAACATAGCCTTCCCTGAAGGTCCCGGTTATCTGCTGGGCCACGCACAACACAACCAATATGAAAGATTCGAAGTAATAAATCGTAAAAGAGCTAAAAGAGAACAAAGAGGTCTTATTTCCAAATTCGCGTTTGAGCGTGAACAACAGGTAAGATCTTAGGCCACGAGAGCTATCGGTATGTTCGCTAGTCTAGCCACCTAAGTTCTAACCTAGTCGAGTCGCAGCTCGGTTGTAAAAAATAAAAAAATGCCTAAATTGCTCTATGTATTAAGTTTGCTCTTAGAATGCTCTCCCCTTCGCTCTTCGTCCTAGGTCCTCCTTATATACTCCTCCTTAGGTCGATTTACCTCTTCTCAGGCCGGATTTGTCGTGAAGCGGGCTTTTCCATATTTCCTTCTTCCTTGTGATTATCTTCGGAAATTTGACATTTTTCTCTTCCTGCGGATGCGATAAACCGTCATACCAATTTTTGGGTTCAAGTCTTTTGGGACCAAAGATGGGCCGTTGTCCGCAATTCGGACCATCTTTGGGCCGTGTCGAGATTTTAGCGTTTTTATTATTTTACTCGCGAAGTAGCCGTTGGTATAGGCATGGTTCTTCCAACGGAACCCTATTTCTTCGCATAGCCGAGGCAGTCGGTGTTAAGTTAACCGTAACCTGCTCTACTACGAAGAATAGGAAACTGTTCGAGAGACATAACCTTCCCAACTTCCCGAATACTTTCGACGATGTTTTTTAGACGGAACATTGGTGTCGTATCCACTGACCCGAAGACTGAGTTACGAAAACTTCAGACGAAGATGCATGGTTATGGGATGGGGCCGGGTTCGGAATGGTCCACGGAGAATTGGCCGCGGTCGCCGGGTGAGCCGATCCGCGGCACGATCGAGCGAGCCAACCGGCAACACGGCCGTGCACCCCGGCAGAGCTGGCCCGTGTCACGGCTGAGCTCGCCAGTGAGTCGATCGGCAACGTGGCCGTGTTCGCCAGCGAAGCTGGTTCGCTTTCACGGCCGAAGCTCACCGGCGACTGACTGGCAACACGGTCGCGGTTTCGCCGGGCGAAGCTGGCCCGCTCACGGCCGAAGCTCACCGGCGACTGACTGGCAACACGGCGTGCTTTCGCCGGGCGAAGCTGGTCTGCAGTCGCTTAGCTCGCTGGCGAACTGGTCTGTCGCGCCGAAGCTCGCTGAGCGATCCGTTTTGGCTGTTCGTTTTCTCGGCTTTTGAAGTTTTGACCGAGATTCAGTTTTTCTAAGGACTTTCGGACATCGATTCCGTCGTGACCGATTTTGATCCCAACAGTTAGCCCCCCAGCTAGCTAGGATCTGTGGACCTGGGTGTTAGGTCCTAGCTTGCGGTATGGTCTGTTCTAGGTGGAATTTAGACGTAATCGCTTGTCGAAAGATCGAAGGTGAATAGTAAAAAAGAAAAAAAATTGCATAAGGAAGGGAAGTAAGTTTTTCAAATTCTTTACTCACTTCTTCCCTTAAGAAAAGATTTCTCCAAGATAGGAATTTTTTCTCCAATATCTCTCTGTGCTCAAAGAAAATGTCTTCAAGAAAAGGATCTTCAAAGAGGAATTCTTCCTCACACTCATCTTCGGTGACTCTTCTCGCCAATGAGGTGATCGCCCGAAAAGAAGAGTTCGAAGTTGAGGAAGAAGCAAAGGATGCGTACTACAAAGCTCTTTGCGGCTCGCCTCCACCTTCGCAAGACATTCCGATTCCCAAGAGGCCCGTGAGGTTGCCAAACGCACCCCTTGCACCGAGCATGGTCCCTTCCGACTACCTCACGACTCTCAGGGACTTTTACCAGATCCTGCGGAGTCAGATTGATCCCGAATGGCAACGAGTGCAAAGAACCCTCCGAAGGTTTCTTTACTTGCTACGCAGGCCTTCCTGGTGTATTTCGTGATGTGGTTTCCGATCTCTGGTACCATCATCGGCCAGCCGCCACTTTGTGCTTTCGATCAGCCAGCTAAACGTTCCGGCCTTGCAGCATTGGCTTGGCGTGTTGATCTTGAGTTATGAGCTAGGAATGGACCTTAACCCTGGCGACTTCGAGGGATTTTGGTTTACGAGAGGAACGGGGATCGATGGCTCATACCGCATGGCGCCAAAGAAGGGTATGGCTATAATTCAAGGGCACACTTCACATCCTAAGGCATGGTTCGAGCGCTTTTTCTTTGTTCGGATAGATGGGGAGTCTGTCGAGGAGAGCTGCCTCCACCTATTCCATCGGGAGTGGAACTTCACACGTGGTAATACGAATAGCTATATTTTTCGTTTTGATACCATAAAAACATGTGAAGACGATTTTTATTATCTTGCAGTGAACAGGATCCTTCCGCCACTCGCCGATCTTTTGCTGTTGCAGATCTTCTCCGCAGCAGGCCATTCTTCTGGAATTCCTTTACCGCCGAACGGAGTCGGCTGTGGAGCTCCATCGATCTCGAGCCGCCTCTCAGCCTCTGGACGATCCGTATGGCGAGAACCGTCATTGATGTCCTGCATGCTCGAGGTTGAGAATCAGGTCTCGAAAGGCAAGGGAGTTGCCTCCGAGAACATCGGGAAACCTTCCGCTGCCAGAATGGAACCCTGGTTTCTTCCCTGGGAAAGGAGTGGAACCAGCGAGGTTCCCTTCCCAGTTTACTTTTTCGCCGACCTTCCTCCCGGTTTTACTACTCATAAGTCGCTGGACAAAGAGTCGAGGAGGAAAGTAGTCGCCGAAGGCTACAGCTTAATCAACGAGGTTTATCCTTTGAACTTTGATCTAAATTATATTTTTTTTTTGTCTCCCTTCCGATCTTAAGTTCGCTAAGGGGATGAGGGTGTTCAATGCGGCCGACGAAGTTTCCGAGTCGCAGATCTCTCACTTCAAAGCCGCAGGAGGCTGAAAGGGAACTCTTCGCTTCGAAGGAGGTCAAAGAACAGAGCCGAGACACGCTGAGCTCCATTCTCGGGCCCTTGTCCGTGCGGAGAGGAGAGGAAAGCGAGCGATTGTCGTCGAAATGAAGCGGCGGGCTGTTTTGTTTGCCAGCGAATTCGAGAGCTTTAAGGATGCTCAAAAATTCGTGGGCGATTTTCGCTTGTGCTGCGGGTCGGTTGTTACCCTCTTGGAGCTGCAGAAAGAGGACTTCTCTTTTCCTGCCGAGGTCGCCGAGATGTCGGGTCTTATGAACGGGTGTGCCCTTGCCGAATCCTTGGTTCCTCCGATCGAAGGAAGGGTCCGACAGCTTCGGGACTCCATCAAGGTCTCGGAGGACACGGCGGAAGCAGGAACCGGTGTCGGTGATGAAGGTGCCAGAGTTACTGACGGAGAGGTGGATCAGCCCGTGAGCTCGTTCGGGATCTCCATGTCCGGGTTCCTCGACTTCGAGCTTTGAGGATTGTTGGGATTATTTCCCTTAGTTTTATTTCGAGGTTTGATGTATCTAGGCCGAGTTTGGCCGTATTTGATTTATGTGTGTTATGGCCTTGCGAGGCTATGTGAACTATGTGTTTAAGACCGGCCATTTGGTGGCTTTGGGTCCTAACCATTTTTTGCGGCTTCTATATATATGATGAATGATTGACATTCTGTATGTTTTAGTTTATACTTCTGCCAAGTGTGAGGGAAAGATACGAGTAGTCACTTCGTATCTTAACTCTTAGTTTATCGTCTTGTTCGTTTGCTCTTACTGATCGAGGGCGTTCGGAAACGTTTAGGAGTTTTGTGAAGTTTCGTGAGCGTATTAGATATAGACGATGGGACATGTTTTTAAGATCTCGTATCATGTCTTGAGATGTTAGTGGACCAGTAGGACTGGGTTTAGGGCAAGACCTAGGTTTACTTTCGGCTCAAAGGCTGTGCGACGATTGATCGGCTCTCATTTTGCCTGTGGGTGATTTCCACCTAGTTCTTTCCGATTTAAAGTCCGCGACGCATACCGGCTGATAATGAGTTGTATGGAACAAACCGAGCACCGTCCGAGACCGCCCGAGTGCTGACCAAAATTTCAGATTTTCATAGGCTGGCTATGGTATCCTCGCCGGATGTAAGAGAACCTTTACTTTTCTTAAAGGTTAGACTACGAAGTTCTTTTTTAGAACGCTGGTTTGTCCGCCGGGGCCAATCGACGGCAATTTTTAGGGTAGCGGACGGACCTTGTGTTTGGATAATGTGTCTCGAAAATATTTACGACGTCTCGCTTTTTCCGAAAGGTATATCCTTTGTAGTGAGAAAGTTACGATCTTCATTTTTAGAGAAGATGTATACACAGTGATTGTTGTTTAAGTTGGTTCCCATCCAAGGACTGCTTGAAAGGTATGCGTGTTTGGAGACCCTTGTTTTGGGTGTTTCTAAGGTTAATCTCCGATTGTTGTGGCTTATTGCAAGTGAATCGGGAGACCGTAATAAAATGAGTTTTATTGGAAAAGTTTCGAAAATATCGAGTACATGTGTGGATATTCCGAACTTTGTGGGAGTATATGAGTATAGGTACCCACTCCCCCCCCTTTTTGGAGAGAGGGATAGCTGAACTTGTCAATAGGACAAGCTGCCTCACGCACTCTTCGAGGATCAAGCAATCTCAGAGTTCTGGCGTTGCTGGCTGCCCTACCGCTGTATGGCCGGCTGCTACTTCGCCGCTGATGCTTTAGTTAAATCGGCGGCCGTTTCGTGGAGTCAGGTTTTCCACTGGTAGGGCGATGGACTCCGGGATTGTGTCGCTGTCCGGAGCCGTTTCCTGGGCGATTGATTCTGAATCACTCTTCGTGGAACCTTCGGGAGTACTCTGAGTTTTCTTGACTCACTTCGGGCTAACCGCAGGGGTGTTTCGAGTTTGTCGTGGCTTATGCCCAGCCAAAAAGCGAGCTTAGATTGTTTCTGGCATCCCCAGATTACTACTGTTCCGCTGGTGTTGGGAACTTGATGCTAAGGTGGTAAGTCGACGGTACCGCCTTCATTGCGTTGATCCATGGGGTTCCCATTATAATATTATAGATGGCTTGGTTATCGACTACAGCGAAGTCAACGATTTTCGTGACTTCTTTTTCCATGACCGGAAGTTTAATCGATCCGGGGGTCATTGATGTTGTGCCCAAAAAACCGGTCAGTGGTTTTGGTTTTGGGATGACCTCCCCGAGTTCGATGTTAATCCTCCAGAGGGTGTCGCGGAAAATGACGTTGACCGTGCTGCCTGTGTCGATGAGGATTCTTCCCACTTTGAGGTCTCGAATCACCAAGTCGATGACCAGCGGGTTGCAGTGAGGTTTATCGAGTCCGACGGTTTCCTCTTCCTCGAAAACAATCGTATCGTTTGGAGCGTTGTCGGTCAGGGACCGAGTCGTCTGGTTAGAACTTGTTTCCGCCTTTCTTCCGTAGGCCTTGATGGACGAAACAGAGTCGCGGTAGAATTGCGATTCTCCAATGATCATGTTTATCCTCCGGCGGGTACTATTGTCTCCAAGGTCATCCTACCTTCTTCCGCGTTTTTCGCCAGACTGATTTGCTCGTGCGTCCCTCTTGGGAGACTCTTTAACAGTCCTGGGAGGGCGGTTGGAATCCAGGAAGAGGTCCTTTATGCTAGTGACCTTCGAGAGATCACCAGCGAGGAGTTTTCAACTAGCGCAGGAATTTGCAGTTAAGTAGTGGAATGGCCTTGGTCTGGTGGAACTCGCAGTAGGAGTTATCCTTATACTGGTTCCTGGACCAGGTGTTTCCGGAGGTCTTCCCTTGTTCGGAATTGATAGTGTAGTTGTGCTAGCCCTGGATGTCTTCTCCTCGTGGTGGACATACTTGTCGTTTCGAGAGCTTTTCTTTTTCGTGGGCGTCTTCTGCGGGTTGTACTTCTGGGAGAGGATTTTCATCTCCTCTTCCATGACGATGAAGTCTGTTGCCTTATGAAGAGCATCCTGAATCGTTCTTGATTTTTCGAGGGATACCCATTGCCGGAATTTCGACCTGTACCAGAGAGTTTTCTTCAGAGCATCGATCGCCACTTTGTCGCTGATCCCGGTGACTCTTGACATTACTAGCTTGAATCTGTTCATGAACTAGCGAAGTGGCTCGTCTTCTCTTTGAGATAGGTTCCAGAGAACGACGTCCGAGGTCTCTCTGTCCATGAACATGGAAAACTACTTGAGAAACTCTGAAGCAAGTTGGCGGAAACTTCCGATGGAATTTTGTTTTAGGCGAGAAAACCATTCGAGCGCGGCTCTTTTGAGGTTTTCGACGAAGAGGAGGCCGTAGCCAGTGTCTCAATCGTGTTCCTTGAGTTTGCACCTCCCCATCGCGATCTGGAAAGACTGCAGGCTTCCTTGGGAAGTCTGTCGATCTCGGGCGCAGAGCGTGTCACGTGGTGGATTTGTGATTTCACCGCTTTCACCACTTGACATTTATCTTTCCTTTCAAACCAAGCGTAAACCGTCATGCGGCTTACGGGCTGTTGGCTAAGAAATCATAAGTTGGGCCTCGAGTCGTGTCTTAAGTCCCTTTGGGCCGTCTTCCGAGTTGAAGCGTTTATTACGGCTTCTTTCAATAGAGAATGAACTTTCCGCGGTTTTTACGGTAAAGTTTGATCGATAACTTAGAATGGCGGGGAATCGTGAAATGGGTTCGCTATGGTCTTTGGGAGATAGCATCGAAGGGTAGACGAGAACACATGGACTAATGTTGTATCGACGTTTCGGAAGAGTTCGGTCGCTACGTAGCGACCGAAGCTCGCTCGAAGCTCGGTCGCTATGTAGCGACCGAGCTCGGCTTCAGCTTTCGGTCGCTACATAGTGACCAAGCTCCTGCTCGGCTTCGGTCGCTACGTAGCGACCTAAGCGGAATGGGCGTTTGGTAAGCTGCGTAGCGTCGAGCCTTAGCTCGAACTTCGGTCGCTTCGTAGCGTGGCAGCTGCGTGTTCGATGCTGTGTAGCGATCCTTTTAGGGCTTTTGTCCGATGACTTCGCGTTCCTCCGCAAAGCTTTTCAGAAGAAGAATCTATTTGAAAATTTATTTGTCGAAGAAGGTTTCTCACGTTTTCTTCTTGAGATTTGGACATTAACCGTCGTAGTTTTCGACCCCTTTCGGTCATGCGTGGCGACCAGCTTTTCGCTGGTTGCTTTCTGCGGCAACCACTTGTTGGCGTCTTTCTTGATTTTTTAGTGAATGTGTTTTCTCCATAAAATTCTTAAGTAAAATTAATTTTTTCTAAAATTAATTTTTCAGAAAACGCTCATGGCGATTTTACGGACTTTCAGACATTGATTCCTTCGCGGACCGATTTTGACCCCAACAGTTAGCCCCCAGCTCGTTAACAATGAGCTTCTAGCGCGGAGGTTTTAGCGAGTGGCTTGGAAAGTTAGGTGAGTTAAAGGAATTAATGGTCGAAAAGGTCTGTAGGTGGTCTTCGCTTCTAAAAGCGTAACGCGATAAGATTGGGGCTGCGGCTTATGACGCTGCCTACGCACTTTGTTGAAGGGATCAAGCCTTCGTAGTTCGCCTTGGAGTTAAGGTTCGTATGACTAGTTTTCCAGCCAGACCTTTTGGGTCTGGTTTTATGTAGAGGTTATCGGTATTGCTGCCGATGGTATTTTATATGGTGTAGAAGGAAGACTACGAGTTGTCATCTCGTAATCTAACTCTGTGTGAACTGCTATATCCGTGATCTGTTTCGAGAGTTTTCTGCAGTGTGTAAACTTATGGATTTCAAGACGCCAATATTGGCAAAGAGACAAATTTTGGGATCTCGTGATCAAGGTTTTGGTACTATGCCTAGAGATGTTAGAGACCAGTGCGCTGGGTTTAGGCAAGACCTAGGTTTACTCCTGGTTTTAGAGGGTGCGACGACTAATTCGACTTTACGATCCCGCTTCAGTTTCATCCTGATTCCATACCGATTTAAAGTCACGATAGGTTCTCGGCTTATACGACTTGTATGGTTGAACCGAGCATCTGTCCAAGGACAATTTTAACCCTTCTAGAAGTGCTGACCAAAAATTTTGGGTTTCTTTTATAGCTATTATCCTTGTGTCGATTTATTTATAGTCATCTCTAACGAGATGGCCAAGTCTGTTTAGACGCTAAGAGTTTGTTGTGATCAGCAACAAACTTAATGTTAAAATTACCGTTTGAGTCTTCGCCAAGGATGTGTTTTGAAAAGATGTTAGTGCGTATGACTGTCTGGTCTTCCAAGAAAGTGTTTTTATCGAGGAAGAAAATTTCGTCAAGAACGATCTTCAGCGCCTGCACGCCTCGCGATGCTGAAGATTTGTTATTCTTCCATATGCCGCCGCCAGGCTTGAAATGTTCAAGGGTTGAAGATGTTTGCGATGTTGCAAGGGATTAGTCTTAGCTCTGCTTTGAGAAACATTTTGGTCTGTTTAATAATGTTCGCGAGCCAAAATTGTTGTTCCTGTTTGGATTTGATTTATGCATCAGGAGTTAGGACAAAAGGGGTCGCAGAATTTGTCTCCTGAAAGAGGCATCCTCCTATACCGTGCTTTGTGTGGTGTTGGCCTTCCGAGATTTTTTGTGTCTATTTGAGGATGTTCCGTGATAGCTATAGGAGCTCATACGAAGTTTTCATTACATGGCGATTTTACGAAAGTAAAACACAGCGGGCTTAAAGTGAATCGTAGTATATGGAACTTTGTCGATTTTGACAAGTGGAACCTTTCCATTAACTGTTTGGTTGTTAGGGCTGAGTTTTTATGACTAATTTACCGTGATGATTCCCGCTTCTGGTGGTACGATAATTGTTTGTGTAATCGCTATTTACGCTTTCAAGACAAATTTCGATTACCGCTTAGCCGCCTGTTATTGGAGCAGTGGTTGCTCAATTGTTTTGGCTTTGCATGAAGGCTGTGCTCAGCTTTATAGCCAAGGACGTTGCCAAAGGATTAGACCATGACACTTTCGCTGTCAATAAGGTCAAGTCGGTTAGAATCGCCCTTAAAGGGTATGCTGTAACCTAGTTCGCTCAAGGAAAGACGAATTGGGCGAAAGTGACGAATGGCGCTTATCGAGATTGATAGGCCGAGTATGCCCATGGTGGTAGAAAACGTTTTTCCACTTTAGGGTTAATTTATATGATGAAAGTTTCCTTTATTCGTATGGAAGTTGTTTCCTTTGTTTCCGAGGGAAATAAAGCCTAAGAAGCTCGATACAGAGCCTGTGCGGAGTCAGTTGTGGGGTGATTTCCTGCTCGGATGTGACCAAGCGGAATGAGAGCGAATGCCAGTGAGTCGTGGGGCTAAAGAATGAGACCTTTCAGATCGTGGTGCGAGGAAGTAAAGTTTATATTGGTCGTCCAATGTCGGATCATACAGCTTGGCTTTTTGCTAAAAGGAAAGTACTTTTTCGTAAAACCTGTTACGTTTACTTTCAAAAGTTACTTCGTACGACATTATCTGATTATAATGGGATTTTTTGCGTAAGTAACGGGCTAATCGGTTTTACGAATTTATTAAATTGACGCGACATATGGAGATGTCAAAATAACGATGTTTCCGCAGATTTTTGAGAAACGTTTTTGCTTTTGTTTTTATTCTTCGGTGAAAGTTTCTCTGAGTCACTCATGGAGTTTTACCAAAGGTTATTTCACCGAGATCTAGTCGCGAAACGTTTTCGCAGGTTTCTTGAATGAATCAGTTAAACAGCGATAGACTTAGTCGACGAGCGGGGAGGACATGTTCTCTTTGTCGTATTTCTGTTACTTTTGTTCTTGATTTTGCTTTGTCGCAAATGTTTTTGATGTTTTTCCTTGAGTCGGTTGGTTCAACGGAAAATGAGAGGATGCTTTGATGCCTGAAGATTTTGTGTAAAATTATTCTTATACGAAACTCGTTTTATCAAATCGGAAAAGATCTTTATGACTTCAGCAAATCATCGGCTTTCATTCTGAAGTTTGGCAGAGGTTTTCTAAATGAATGATTGCGATGATAGATGCTGTATAATCTTTGAGAATTTTTCCAACATGGTTTGGATCAGTTCCTAGCGTTTAGACGAATCTCAGATTGTTGTTTGCTTTTAGGATGATCTTGACGAGACATCGCATTATATGAATATTTCTCCGCATATTTCTACGAGAGTTTGCTTGGTCGAAAGTGTTTTCTTGTTCTTGACGAGACATCGCATTGTTTGAATATGTTTTTGAAGTATGGGAGTATACGAGTATAGTATACGCACCTACTCCGTCCCTTTTTTTCTCGAGGAATAGAATGATCGACAGTCCGAGTCGGTTTGAAGATGACACTTGGACTGTGATTTGGTTGTTTCCAGGTTGAAGACTTGGAATATGTCGGTTCCGAGTGAATTGCCAGAAACGAATCGGTATTAAGACGCCGCTCATGTCTCTAGTTTTTCTCTCCTTAGAAGCGAAGCTTGATATGCATGCATTGTTTCTCGATTTTCGGAGAGCTTAGATCGGTTTGCAAGATCTGACTAACAGCTATGGGACAATATATCGAGACAGAAAAATCACCTATGACTTAGTTCCACCTAGGTTTTACGCTCCCTAAAGTTTTGGCAGTCTCAAGCATGCTTTTATTTCTTAGTAATTTCCACTTAAAACTCCAAGTCTGATTTCAAAAATTTCAAGTCGCGAAATACCTTAGTTCTCTCGAAGATGCAGTTTTGTCTCTTCTAAGTTTTGCTTGCTCATTTCCCCTTTCTCTTCTTGTGTATGTTCGCCTTTTTCGATTTTGGTGTTTATCCTTTGAAACTTGACATTTATTTTCCGAACTTGACTGATAATGGTCAATAAAAGGTTCAACGTAATCGTGATAGTTGAGGCGCTAAGGTGTTAAGTTAACTGCTGCCGATATAATGCATTAATCTGAATCCACGCAGAAAACTAGTCCTTGCAGTTTTTTTTTTATCGTAAAGTTTCAATGGTAACTCCAATCGAGACGAGACAAAAAACATTTCGATCGAGATTTGAAGGAGAACACAAAGATGGAGGTAAGGGCGAGTAGGAGCAACCGAAGGAGTTTAGACGAGTCTTACTTGTTTTCGCCGTAAAAATCTCAACAAAAATCCGATTGAGACGAAACGAAAAGCGTTTCGATCGGGATTTAAAAGAAAACACAAAGGAGGAGCTTTTTGAGGCCTGACAGGTCGCTATGTAGCGAGCTTGAGGTCTGACAGGTCGCTATGTAGCGAGTAGAAGTAAGCCAAGAAGAGTCCTACTTGTTTTCGGCGTAAAATCTCGCGGAAACTCAATTGAGGCGAAGCAGCGTTGATGAGGATTCAAAAGAGAACGCAGAGGAGGACTTTTCTGAGGCCTGACAGGTCCCTATGTACCGAAAGTGGAGGTCTGACAGGTCGCTACGAAGCAGTGGAAGCAAGCCAAGAAGAGTCCTACTTGTTTTCGCCGTAAAAATCTCAACGGAAACTCCGATTGAGACGAAACGAAAAGCCGCTCGATGAGGATTCAAAAGAGAACGCAAGGGAGGACCCTTTACGCCTGACAGGTCGCGGCGTAGCGAATGGAAGTTGGCGGAGCTCGGTCACACTGCGAGCCGAGCGTGTCGCGTCTTTCGGTCTGCGTAGCGGCCAAACTGTGTCTTTCTCGTTAAGCTACGTAGCGACCGAGCTGTGTAATCGATTTGTCGCGGCTTCCTTTTTCCGCGATTAACCTAGGGTTTTCTGGCGGTTTTGGGAGAACAAGTTTTACCCTTCGAAATGTTTTGGGCGTGTTTGGTAAAACCCTTACAATTGAGATTTCTTTGTTCGGTAATGAGCCAAACTTATGGGGTTTGATAAGATTTATCGTTTCTCTTTATGTTTAAAAATCAGCGAGCTCGTTCATTGCACTTCTGTGGCGAAAAGTCGCAGCAAGGTTTTCGATTTTCTCAAGAAGCGTAGGCGTTTGCATAGGCGTTGGCCATAGGCTGATGGCGGCTGGAGTTTTCTTACCAGCATTGTTGCTAACCGCGATTTTTTCTTCGTATTTCCAGATATTGTTTTGATCAAGCGTTTTGCGGCTTTGAGTTAGAGTAATCCGTATCCCCCTCCCCAGCACCAAGCAGTTAGGAAAACCACAATTTCGGGGTCAGGATATCTGTTAAACCACCGCCAAGCAATCAGAACCGCAATTAAAGGCGAAAAGAAATAAGAAATCGTGAAAAGAGAGCAAAAGGAGTTTTATTCGAATCCGTATGGCGTTACAACAAGGTAGAAGCCTTGGCTCACGAGAGCTGTCGGCGAGATTCCTAGTTCTAACAACCTAAGACTGCAAAACCTGGTTAGTCGCCTTTCGAAATAGCAAAAGCGGAAAGTTGCCTAATTGCTCTAAGTGCTAAGTTTGCTCGAGAAAAGTCCTCTCCCATGCCTCTCGCCTAGACTCTTTATATATTGGCTCCAAGGTCGGTTTCGCTTTTCCTCTTCTGCCCTTAAATTAGCCATAGCCTAAAAATGGAGATATTCCATTTTTTCGATCTTCGTAATTATCTTCAAAATTTAGTATTTATCCACGGAAACTTGTCATTTATCTTTCCTTGCGAACCAAGCGTAAGCAGCTATCGCGGCTCACGGCTGTTGGTTAAAATCGTAAGTCAGGCCTCGAGTCATGTCTTAGGTCCTTTTGGGCGTCTTCATTCGAAGCGTTTATCTGACTTCTTCGATAAAGAACTAACTTTCCGCGGTTTTACGGTAAAGTTTGATCGATAACTTAGAATGGCGGGGAGCGTGAAATGGGTTCGCTACGGTCTTTGGGAGATAGCATTGAAGGGTAGAGCGAGAATGCATGGACTAATGTCGTATTGGCGTTTGAACTTCGGTCGCTTCACGTAGCGGCCAGGCGGATAACCTTCGATCGCTATGTAGTGACCAAGTTTCGGCTTTTCGATTAAGCGGTAGCGACCAAAGCGGAATGGGCCTTCGGTCGCTACGTAGCGACCGAGCTGTGTAATCGATTTGTCGCGGCTTCCTTTTTCCGCCGATTAACCTAGGGTTTTCTGGCGGTTTTGGGAGAACAAGTTTTACCCTTCCAAATGTTTTCGAAAACGGTTTTGGTAAAACCCTTACGAATTGAGATTTCTTTGTTCGGTAATGAGCCAAACTTATGGGTTTGATAAGATTTATCGCTTCTCTTTATGTTTAAAAGAGAAATCGCGAAGCTCGCTTTCATTGCACTTCCTGTGGCGAAAAGTCGCAGCAAGGTTTTCGATTTTCTCAAGAAGCGTAGGCGTTTGCATAGGCGTTGGCCATAGCGCAGTGGCGGCTGGAGTTTTCTTACCAGCATTGTTGCTAACCGCGATTTTTTCTTTCAGATTTCCAGATATTGTTTTGATCAAGCGTTTTGCGGCTTTGAGTTAGAGTAATCCGTATCCCCCCTCCTTCTAGCACCAAACAGTTAGGAAAACCCTAATTTCCCAGGGGTCCCGGATATCTGTTAAACCACACGCCAAGCAATCAGAACACGCAATTAAAGACGAAAAAGAAATAAGAAATCGTAAAAGAGAGCAAAAGGAGTTTTATTCAATCCACGATGAGCTGCTACAACAAGGTAGAAGCCTTGGCTACGAGAGCTGTCGGCGAGATTCCTAGTTCTAACAACCTAAGACTGCAAAACCTAGTTGAGTCGCAGCTCAAATAGCAAAACGAAAGTTGCCTAATTGCTCTAAGTGCTAAGTTTGCTCTGAGAAAAGTCCTCTCCCATGCCTCTCGCCTAGGACTCCTTATATATTGGCTCCAAGGTCGGTTTACGCTTTTCCTCTTCTGCCCTTAAGTCGCCATAGCCTAAAAATGGAGATATTCCATTTTTTTTCGATCTTCGTAATTATCTTCAAAATTTCGTATTTATCCACGGAAACTTGTCATTTATCTTTCCTTATAACTGCTTAAACCGCTATGCGCTCACTGGCTGTTGGTTAAGAAATCGAAGTCAGGCCTCGAAGTCATGTCTTAGGTCCTTTTGGGCGTCTTCATTCGAAGCGTTTATCTGACTTCTTCGATAAAGAACTAACTTTCCGCTGTTTTACGGTAAAGTTTGATCGATAACTTAGAATGGCGGGGAACGTGAAATGGGTTCGCTACGGTCTTTGGGAGATAGCATTGAAGGGTAGACGAGAATGCATGGACTAATGTCGTATTGACGTTTCGGAAGAGCTCGGTCGCTACGTAGCGACCGAGCGGACGAACGCTCGGTCGCTATGTAGTGACCAAGTTTCGGCTCGAGCTCGGTCGCTTGGTAGCGACCGAAGCTTTGCTCGAGCTCGGTCGCTACGTAGCGACCGAGCTTTGGCTCGAGCTCGGTCGCTACATAGCGACTGAGCTTTGGCTCGAGCTCGGTCAAAAGGGATGGCTGTGTCCACGTGGCCAGACATCTCTCACCTCTCCGTCTCAAGGCAGTAGCGGATAAATGTTCTGAGGCAGATTGGCCAACAGGTCAAGTGGCCTCAGAAGATGAAAGCACCCGATTCTTTCAGGAACCCTGGTCTCTGGCTTGACTTCCATCGAGACCATGGTCACAAAAACAGAGGACTGCGTCGCACTAAAGATCGAGGTCAACGAATTGCTTAAGAAAGGACACCTCAGGGAGTTCCATTCCGAGAAGGCCAAGAGCCATCTAAGCAAGGAAACAACGGGAAAGCCCACTGAAGCTGCTCCCATCTCGCCACCTCGACAGGAATGATATCACATGTCATATCAGGCAGTTCGAAGATCAGCGGCATAAGCCACGCACCCGAGAAGAAAAGCACTTGGAACGCCAAGCACGGCCTAGAGGCAGCCAAGCCAAAACGCCTGCTCCTGGGTACGGGGACAAGGAGCAGGAAAAGATTCTCACCCCCCATCATGACGCCATGGTTATATCGCTCACTGTAGCGAACTGCCTGGTGAAAAGGATACTGGTAGATAATGGAAGCTCCGACAACATCATCTTCCAGGCCGCATACAAGGATCTGGGACTGGAGGAAAGCACTCTAACTCTGAGGATAACCCCACTCATAGGGTTCAGCGGAGAAGTCAAGCAAACCACCAGAGAGTTGACCCTCCCGGTATATGCTGAAGGGATCAATATGTCAACCAAGTTCCTTGATGTTGACTGCGACTCATCCTACAATATAATCCTAGGACGGCCCTGGATTCACGGCATGGGAGCCATCCCTTCGACTCTTCACCAGATGGTGAAATTCCCTGCACCCTGGGGCATAAGAACAATCAGAGGGGATCAAGAGTATTCCTGCTTCTGCTACCAGATTACCTTGAAGGGAAAGACCAAGATCTTACAGCAATTACAGAGCAAGCCTCCAGTTTATCATAACGAGGAACCAGAGATAGAAGAAATGGACAACGTGCAATTAACCGAAGGAGATCAGACCCGACATCTTAAAATTGGCTCTAAGCTGACCGAAGGACTAAGGAGGAAGTTAATAGACTTCATCAGGTCTAACTCCGACTGCTTCGCTTGGTCTCACGCAGATATGCCTGGGATCGACACGATATCATCATGGACAAGCTGCAGGTTGATTCCTTACATCAACCCGTCAGACAAAAGAGGAGGAAGTTTGCTCTCGAAAGGGACGCAATCATCAACGATGAAGTCAAAAGCCTGCTCGGCGCGGGGTTCATTCGCGAGGTACAATATCCGGAATGGCTAGCCAACGTCGTAGTAGTCAAGAAAAAGAATGGGAAGTGGAGAGTCTGCATAGACTTAACAGACCTCAACATGTCCTGCCTAAAGGACCCCTTCCCTCTGCCTCATATCGACAAGCTGGTTGACGCCACCGTGGGTCATCAGCTGATGAGCTTCATGGAAGCGTTCTCCGGCTATAATCAAATACTCATGCACTCGGAAGACCAGGAGAAAACATCTTTCATGACGTTTAGAGGGATCTATTGCTACAAGGTTATGCCCTTTGGTTTAAAGAACACGGGATCAACCTACCAGCTACTGGTGACCATGATGTTTGCGAACCAGATAGGACGAACCAAGGAGGTCTAAATCGACGACATGCTGTTCAAGTCCCTAGAGGCTGAGGACCACATATCTCACCCGCAACAAGCCTTCTCCACTCACCGGAAGTACAACATGAAGCTCAACCCAACTAAATGCTCATTCGGGGTCAGTTCTCGCAAGTTCCTCGGGAACATTGTAACCCACCTGGGCATCGAGGCCAACCCGGAGAAAATCAAGCCCATTCATTCGATCCCTTCCACGAAGAACGTCAAGGAGGTCCAAAAGCTAACAGGAAGAATGGCGTCCTTGCGTAGATTCATCTCCAGACTCTCCAACAAATCTCATGCCTTCTTTGTAACTCTCAAAAACCCAAAGAACTTCCAGTGGACGGAAGAGTGTGAATCTGCTCTCCATGAGCTAAAGGCATATCCCACCACTCCTCCTCGCCTATCTAAGCCACTACTCGGTGAGGTTCTGCTGCTATATCTGGCAGTCTCAGAGCACGCCGTAAGCGCCGTCCTGATACGCGAGGAGGCAAGCAAGTAGCTACCAATCTACTACGTAAGTAAGGCTCTCCTGGATGCGGAAACCCGCTACAGCCAATTAGAGAAGCTGGCCTTAGCCCTGATAGTCGCCGCTCGTAAGCTGCGATGCCACTTCCAGGCTCACCCAATTGTGGTAGTCACCTCCTTCCCTAAAAAGTTGGTTCTCCACAAGCCCGAAGTCTCCGAACGCCTCGCTAAATGGGCTGTGGAACTAGGGGAGTACGACGTAATCTTTCGACCTGCCACATCTATAAAGTCACATGTTCTGGCAAACTTTGTGGCTGAATTCTCCCCGACCTTGCTCCCGGCTCTGGAGCAAGAAGTGCGCCTCCGAAGCGAAACAAAGGAAGAGGGAGAATGGGTCCTGCACGTCGAAGGATCCATCAACGTCAGAGGAGCCGGAGTGGGAATAGTGCTTACCTCGCCGACAGGAAACATGGCCTCAAGGGCCATGAGATGCAACTTCAAAGCAACCAACAACGAAAGCGAGTACAAGGCCCTAATCGCTGGGCTAACACTCGCCCATCAAATGGGGGCAGAAAACATCCAGGTCTTCGGCGACTCCAAGCTAATAATCAACCAGGTACATGGAGAGTACCAAGCAAAGGACGACAACATGATCCAGTATCTGGCGGTCGTCTAGTATCTCATCAAGAAGTTAAAGAGTTACAAGCTCTCTCAAATCCCTAGGGAACAAAACTCGCATGCCGATGCCCTGGCTAATCTAGGGTCCTTCCTCGAAACAAACAGCCAGATGAGTTTACCATTGGTTGTGCTTTAATGGCCAGCCACCCTGGAGGAACCCCAGTCAGAGGAGATCTCCGCTGTCGAAGAAGGCGAAACCTGGATGACCCCCCTAGTCCGGTACCTAGAGAACGGTATTCTCCCGGATGATCGCAACGAGGCCAGAAAAATCAAGAAGCAAGCCGCAAGGTATTGTATCTCTTAGGAGAAGTTGTACCGGAGACCCTTCGCAGGCCCGTACCTAAGGTCTGTCACACATCGAGAAGTCGCTAGAATCCTTGTAGACCTACATGAAGGAGATTGTGGATCCCACTCTTGCGGCAGGAGCTTAGTGCACAGAACCAGAAGGGCAGGCTACTATTGGCCCACAATGGCTGCCGACGCCAGCACACAAGCCAAACACTGCAACCAGTGTCAGTGGCACGCTCCAGTTTTTAAACTTCCTCCGGAGAACCTCAAGTCCATAAGCTCACCGTGGCCCTTCAGAAAGTGGGGCATGGACATAGTGGGGAAATTCCCTATGGCGCCGGGGCAGAAGGTCTTCCTTCTGGTAGTCACCGACTACTTCTCCAAAAGGGTCAAAGCAGAAGCACTCAGCCGGATAATAAACCTCCAGATCCGCAAATTCATGTGGACCAACGTAATCACTCGCTTCGGGCTCCCCCACGAGATCGTTCCCAACAATGGACCCCAGTTCACGAGCCACAACTTCAAGGAATTTTGCAAGGACTAGGGCATAAAGCTCACCTTCGCCACATCCCGACACTCCCAGTCTAACGGGCAAGCCGAGTCCACGAACAAAACCATGGTCAAGATGCTTAAAAAGCGACTGGAGGGCTGTCGGGGAAGTGGGCAGAAGAACTACATGGAGTCCTCTAGGCCTACCAGACCACTCCCAAAACCGCGACACCGGAAACTCCCTACTCGCTGGTCTACGGCTCTGGGGCCAAAATACCCACGGAAATGCACATGAGAACAATGGTCTCAGGGTCTACCTCTCAGGAGGAGAGCGACGAGCTGATGACGCAGAGCCTCGACCTACTCGATTAAGAAACTGGTCCTACCAGCAAGACGTCGCCAGGACATACAACAAGAAAGTCAGACCCAGGACCTTCCAGCAAGGGGATTGGGTTCTACAACGAGCAGATAAAACAACCGGGAAACTCACCCCCGGGTGGGAAGGACTTTATAAGGTCATCGAGGTGCGGAGAGCAGGCGCCTGCAGGCTACAAGATAGCAAAGTTAAAATACAACCCAACAGCTGGAACGCCCTGCACCTCAAAGCCAATCATTTTTAATACAGTCCCCTGACCATGATTTCTATACTACTATATACTATTTAAGCATTATGATTTCCTACTCATATGTATGTTAAACATCTCCGGACAAAGCTTATAATAAAATAGTTCCGACTATAAAGGCAGAGGGGAAATCATTATACTTAGGGGCATACGAGCTGGATCAGGTCTCCAGAGACTTCCGATCCAGGCCATCCCTTACAAAAAGTGGCACGGCCACAGTGGCACACCAACACAACAAAATCAAAATGGGTATGAGACATAAAGCAGGAATGGGTATGCGCAAGCCTGAGTATGCTGCCAAAACTACCTAAAACCCTTGTGCAGCCTAAGGCACATCGGGATCCCTAGAGTACCAATGTGAAAATTACCTGTATTAAAACGCTACAAGCTACACAATACAGGGAACACATGGTATATATTCAATGCAAAAGTATTGTGAAATACATGGAGCAATCAAAATCCTGCTTCTCCAGACGTGGAAAGCAGCAAAGCCTGGCACTTGGGTCATAACACCCACACCAGCACCCTCTAAGCCTGTCAGTGACTTCCTGCAAAAGTAGAATACATCATAGGAACTCGACAGTGGCCAGCTTCCGAGCGGCAGAATGCTAAATCCAAACAGGTACCGGTAGTAGTCTTGCCTAGGAAGGCGGAGTACAGGCCCTACGAAAAGCAAAATATTTCGGGTTCCCAAGGAACTCCGGATCCTTATACAAGCCCCCGATCTCAAGAGGAAACCCAAGATTCCCCATACGATTTCAAGTCCTATGTATAAAATATAAGGAAGAACCTTCGGGTTCCCCTTATAGCCTTTGGGTTCTCCTATAGCCTCCGGGTTCCAATCAAAGATCTCAGGGTCTAAAGAAGAACCTCTGGGTTCCTATGTGGCTTCAGGGTTCCAAAGATAAAAAAGAAGCTAGAACCCTTGTGCAGCCTTAGGCGCATCGGGGTCATTACAACTTCAAAAGAACCTCTGGGTTCCAATCAGCGATCTTCGGATCTAAACCTCTGGGTTCCAACATGGCCTCAGAGGCCTAATACGGTTTTAGAAAGAGGATAAAACCCATGTGCAGCCTAGGGCGCATCGGGGTCATTACATCCCAAAGAACCTCCGGATTCCCATGTGACCTCAGGGTCCAAATACACCAGGGTCCTGATACGATCTCCGGATCTAAAGGAACACCCCGTAGTCTTACACGACCTCAGGGTCCAATCTCAAAAACCTCCGGGTTCCAACTAGATCCCCAGATCTATCATAGAATCTCTGGATTCCTACACTGCCTCCGGGCTCCAGTCATGATCCCAGGATCTATAGAAGGACCTCCGGGCCCAAAAGCTATCTCAGGATCCAAGGAGACCCTCCGGGGTCCTCCACGACCTTCGGGTCCTCAAATTAACCCCGGGTCCTCACGTAACCTCCGGGTTATAAGATCAATCTTCAGACTCTAAGAGTCCGTATTCCAGCATAAAACCCATGGGTTCAGAGCCCATCTCTACAGGCCCAATTTTAGTCTCTGGGCTCCCAACAATGACCCCTTGGTCCTCACAGAATCTCCGGGTCTGGGGCAACCTCTATATCTAAAACATAGATCTAGATCCATCCCTCAGAAGTCCAACTCCTGAGCCCACGACTCTGAAAGACGCACCCTGCTACCTCTCAAGAAAGAGATCGTCGACGAAAAATCTTGCTTCGGAAATGAGGCTAGTACGCAAATAAAAATTCAAAGGCGTTCTTTTATAAAGGGGGGAGGCCACACCAGGGCCATCGTCTTAAAAAAAAGGGGCACAAAGGCCCGCAAATAAGATGTAAACCCTCATAGAGGGCAGGTACAACAAAAGAAAACCCGACAAGGGGTTAAGAGTTCAGAAAAAAGACTAGGGGTCAGACAAAGGATCATCAGCCGTAGGCTCCGGAGTCTTCTCTGTCGTAGTCTTGCTCGAAATCACTGGCTCTCCCTCGAAGGAGCAGGGAGACCCCGATACTCAGCCTCGGAAGTCTTCACCATCTTGTACCGCTCTAACGCACCTTCGAGATCCCAGCTATCAGTCTGATGATTGAGCAACTCCCTCATTAGCTCCCAGCGAGCCACCACTATGGCGCCGCTAACTGCCATAGTCTTCTCAGCATCAAAGGTCTCCGCGGCGCATCGCAGATCACACACATCCTCCTCCCGTTGCTCCAACTGCTCCCTCAAAGAGACATTCTCCGCTGCAGCCAACGAACCAGCCTCATCTTGGTTCCTCACCTTGAGCATCAAAGTCTTGATCTCCTTCTCCTTGGCTGAAACATTATCCTTCTCCTCACGCAGCTGGGAAGTCAACTCAGCTAGGTCAGCCTTGAGTGAAGCGTGATTACCCATCCTCTCACCGAGATGGAACAGCTTGGACATTGCCTACAAAAACAAATCGATCGCTAGTAAAAAACAAAATACCAAAATAGGTAAAAAGGAGAACAACGTGTTACCTGTAGAAGATCACCCTGGATGAATTGGATGGAGGCTGAGGAATCCCCCTCCGGAAGAACCACCGAAGTCAGAGGAAACACCTTAGTGTTGAGATTAGCCAAAACTGTGGCTGGATCGCTTGACGACGACGGAGAGACCCTCGGGGTAGATCCCGAAGCCTTGGATTTCTTTTTCATATAAGAATCTAGAGCAGTCGCGGCTTGACGTTTGTTGCTTCTGATGAATTGAACTTCATCGTCATTCTCACTAAGGGCAGCCTTCTTGGGAGCAACATTCTTCGCCGACATGACCTCTAAAGCCCTCTTATACTCTGCCAACGCCTCCTCACCTTTGGATCCCGACATATTAACTGAAGCATGGCATTAATACATCTCAGCAAGCTGCTCACAGTTAACGAAAAGAAGAGATCGGAGCTTACCCCAGATGCTACAGCGCTCCAATGCTTCTTTGCTCACAAGAAAAGGGACCTGACGACGCTCAATGGGAAGCTCCGGCACCTGCTTGATCGTCCTCTCTCCCAAAGAAGGATTCACGCTAGGAATATCTGCAAAAGGAAACAAGGATCGTCAGTCTCAAATGACAATCACTACCCTCACGACTCTTATCACCCACCAGCTGTGCACCAAACAGTGGAGAAACCCGGGAGGTACATAAAGGTAAACTTCTCGGTCCAGCGACCATCGAAAATTGGGAGACGCTTTCTCTCCTTCTTCGCAATCTCCTGAACCAGGAGCTCTCCGCCGCGAAGGTGCAGATGGTATCTCTGTTCCCCACCGTTCAGGGGGGTGATAGCGTATGAGTATAGAACCTCGGCGACCCCGATGATGAGACCTTCGAGATCACCTAGATTTTGCAGGGCTATCAGGATTCTCAAGGATGGAGGATTCAGCTGACCTGGAGAGATCTCCAACGCCTCCGACACCTTCGCCACCAGCGAAGGAACTCGATCTCTGAAACCCGACTAAAAAAACCCCTCGTACACAAGGACCTCATCGGCCTCAAAATCCGATACCCTATCTACGGGGCCCGGGATTCTGATGATGACATCGTCGGGAAGATGATACTTCATCCGCCAGCTTGCAACTTCTTCCACTCCTATCGACGAAAGAGGGCCCACCGGGAAGAATCAATCTATCTCCGGGGACAGCGAAGCAACGCCGGTAACTGCGCGGCTCAGGTTTTCAACCTCCGCGGTAAGATCTAGGGAAGAACCGGAGGAGTCCATCGATACTGAAGGACCAGCACCAGATCTCTGCTTCTTTGACCTAACCCTACCGCCTATAGAAGAAGAATCTAGGGCGAGATCTGGCTTGGATTTCATCCTAGAGATCTACAAGGGAATCTGGAGGAAAGGAGTCGAAAGAAAAAGAGAGAGTGAAAGGGAGATAACACCTGAAATGAAAGACTGAGCTTGAGCAAATGAAGATTGCGGAGAAATGCTAAGAGAGAGAGAAAATAGGAAAGTTGGAGAGCCGCTAGGCGGCAAGAGCAAAGGGAAGGGGTAAAAACCCTAGGAAAGTCCCCACGCGAGGGAGCAAACTTCGAGGCTTCATCATGGCCGTTCCCTTTCTCACCACGAACGGAGATCAAAAGACTGTAGGGAATCTAGAGTTCGGTCCGGGATCTCCGATAAACTCTTGCTCCCTTTCCAGGCCTGCTTCTATGCATCAATACATAAGCTCCTCCTCAGGAAACATCAGAGCTCCGGGCTCCACCGTCTCTAAGACGCCATCAGAAGCCCAGAGCTTCTCCATCTCCGACAAGAAATCAGCAGTTCAATAGCGCCAAACCCCCGGTCTGGAGTGAGGAATGGGGGAGGCCACATCTGGGCCATCGTCTTACAAAAAAAGGGGCACGTAGGCCCGCAAATAAGTTGTTAACCCTCACAGAGGGCAGGTACAACAAAAGTAACCCCGACAAGGGGTTAAGATTCAGAAAAAAAGACAAGGGGTCAGACGGAGGATCATCAGCAGTAAGCTCCAGAGTCTTCTCTGTCGCAGTCTTGCTCGGAATCACTGGCTCTCCCTCAAAGGAAGGAGCAGGGAGACCCCGATACTCAGCCTCGAAAATCTTCACCATCTTGTACCACTCTAACGCACCTTCGAGATCCCAGCTGTCGGTCTGATGATTGAGCAACTCCCTCATTAGCTCCCAGCGAGCCACCACTATGGCGCCACTCACTGCCATAGTCTTCTCAGCATCAAAGGTCTCCGCGGCGCATCTCAGATCACACACCTCCTCCTCCCGTTGCTCCAACTGCTCCCTCAAAGAGACATTCTCCGCTGCAGCCAACGAACCAGCCTCATCTTGGTTCCTCACCTTGAGCTTCAAAGTCTTGATCTCCTTCTCCTTGGCTAAAAAATTATCCTTCTCCTCACGCAGCTGGGAAGTCAACTCAGCTAGGTCAGCCTTGAGTGAAGCGTGATCACCCATCCTCTCACCGAGATGGAACAGCTGGGACATTGCCTGCAAAAAGAAATCTATCGCTAGTAAAAAACGAAATACCAAAAGAAGTAAAATGGAGAACAACGTGTTACCTGGAGGAGATCACCCTGGATGAATTGGATGGAGGCTGAGGAATCCCCCTCCGGAAGAACCACCGAAGTCAGAGGAAACACCTTAGTGTTGAGATTAGCCAAAACAGTTGTGGGAACCGGAATTCACACCGTCGAGATTTGTTAATCGGAGGAAAGCCAAGCTAACCTAGCCTTCCCTGAAGGTCCCGGTTATCTGCTGGGCCACGCACAACACAATCAATATGAAAGAGTCGAAAGTAAAAAATCATAAAAGAGCGAAAAGAGAACAAAGAGGTCTTATTTTCGAATTCGTGTTTGAGCGTGAACAACAGGTAAGATCCTAGGCCAAGAGAGCTGTCGGTACGTTCCCTAGTCTAGCCACCTAAGTTCTAACCTAGTCGAGTCGCAGCTCGGTAGTAAAAACAGAAAAATGCCTAAATTGCTCTAAGTATTAAGTTTGCTCTGAGAAAGCTCTCTCTTGCTCCTCGCCTTAAGCCCTCCTTATATACTCTCTCTAGGTCGGTTTGCACCTCTTCCTGGGCCTGATTCGTCGCGAGAGGGGCTTTTCCATTTTTTGTCACCCTTCATGATTATTTTCGGAAACTTGACATTTATCTTTTCATGCGAATAAAAAATAGACCTTCATATCAGCCTTAAGCTCAATCATGTTCTAAAATCGTAAGTGGGCCGTATAGCCGCGGTTCAGGGCCGTTTTGGGACTTAGACGTTTTTACAATTTTTCCTAAGAAACAGCCGTTGGTTTTCGAAAGGATTCAATTCCCGTATAGTTAAGGCAACTGGTGTTCAAGCTAACCATAGCCGTTTTATACGGCAGGCAGGAATCCATTTCGACGACCAAGTTTTTATAACTTTTCCCGAAGTCTTTCTTTGATAATCCTAAGCGAGATGAGGCATGGGTATTGCATCCAAGGGCCCGAGGATTGTGTTACGGGAACTTAGACGAGGATGCACGGTTTTGGGACAGGGGGTCGGTCCTCACCCATGGACGAGATGACCTCGGCGGAGTCGTCCTCACCCATGGCGTGGTGACCTCGTCGCGGGTCGTTCTCGCCCATGGGCGAGGTGAACTCGGCGCGGGTCGTCCTCACCCATGGGCGTGGTGACCTCGGCGTGGGTCATCCTCGCCCATGGGAGAGGTGACCTCGGCGCGGGTCGTCCTTGCCCATGGGCGAGGTGACCTTGGTGCGGGTCATCCTCGTCCAGGGGCGAGGTGAGCTCTGTTGAGACGGTCCTCGCTTACGATCGAGACCTCATCGAGACTGATCCTTATCTCGACATTCCACGGTTCGCATCCGCGAAAAACTGTCTTTTACTTGATTAACCATTTTCCGGGAATGTCTAGTTTTCAAGGATCGATCCAGAGTTGGTTTTCTGAGAACTTTCAGGCATTGATTCAATCGTGACCGGTTTTGACCCCAATAGTTACCCCCTCAGCTAGCTAGGATCCGCGAACCTGGGTGTGAAGTCCTAGCATGCGGTAAGACTTGTTTTGATGGAATTCGACGTAATTGTGTGCCGAAAGTCTGAGAATGAATAGTATATTTTTTCCTATATATAGGTGGAGTAAGTTTTTTTCAAAGTCTTCAGTAACTTCTCTTCACAAGAAAATTTCTCCAAGGTAAAAATTTATCTTATCCTCTCTCTCTTTACCTTTGTGTCAAAGTTTTTGTCTTTCAAAAAATTACTTCAAGAAAGAGATCCTCTAAGAAAAAGACATCCCCTCAATCATCTTCTGGCAATCCTTGTACCAATGAGGAGATTGTTCCCAAAGAGGAATTCGAGGTCGAGCAAGAAGAGAAGGAAGCATACTGGGACGCTTTATGCGGTTTGATAACTCCTCCTCCCGAAGTCTTATATCCCACAAGACCCGCGACGCAGCTTGATCTTACCCTTCCGAGCAGGACCTCTCCCGCCTATCTTAAGACCCTTCGGGAGTTTTATAGAGTTCCGAGCGGGGTTGCGTTTCGAGTCCCGATGCATGGGGAGAGTGTGGAGGATCCCCCGGATGGATTCTTCACATGCTACAAACCTTTCCTGACACGTTGTCGCATGTGGTTCTCGATTCGTGAGGCCATCGTACACGCACTCGACCGTTTTGAGCTGTCGATCAGTCAGCTAAACGTTGCGGCGTTGCAGAAATTTCTTGGCGTGTTGATCCTGAGCTACGAGCTCGGAATGGACCTCAACCCCGATGACTTTGAAGGGCTATGGTCGACACGAAAGACCTCGATTGACTACTCATACCGCATGGGTCCTAAGAGACATAAGTCGATAATCCAGGGGCATACTTTAAATGCCAAGGGATGGTTCGAGCGGTTTTTCTATGTTCGAATCGATTGCGCATCCGTCGAGGAGAACTATCTCCCCTTGTTCTGTGGCAAATGGAACTTTCATCGTGGTACGATGGTTGGAAATTTTGTTCGTATAGATACCTGGAGGTATCTAACGTATTTTTTTTTGTAGCAAACAGTATCCTCCCCGCGATCCCCAGGGACTTGTTTGCTAAGCGCGATCTTCTCCGCAATTGTCCGTTCTTTTGGGATTCCTTCACC
This sequence comes from Brassica carinata, assembly GCA_016771965.1. Classification (NCBI taxonomy): domain Eukaryota; kingdom Viridiplantae; phylum Streptophyta; class Magnoliopsida; order Brassicales; family Brassicaceae; genus Brassica; species Brassica carinata. The sequence continues at coordinate 46,522,916 of CM028700.1, read as the reverse complement.
CGAGACAGGATCAAGAATGCAGTGGCGCTCTACCGATCGCGAGGCATCTCCCGACCTTTATGTGCATCGGAAATGGACAAGCCACACCCTGAAGCTGTTCCCGATCAGAGAGAGAGAGTTAGGCTCTGAAAGGACAAGGGAATCGCTCTGGAAGACAGAAGCTTTGTCTCAGAAGATCTTCCGCTACCCGGATGGAACCTGGGTTTCACCCCAGGTGATGGGAGTGGAACCAGCGCGGCTCCTCTTCCGGACGATTTCTTTGCCAACCTTCCTCCCGGTTTTACTACTCCAGCGTCACTGGATGAAGCGTCGAGGAGGTAAGTAGTCGCGGAAGGTTCTCGGTTGATCAACGAGGTTTTAGTCTTTGAAATTTTTTTTTTTTTTGGCAAGTCTTCATTTGTTGCTTCCATGTTTGACCCTTGATTCGTGTAGGGAATGTGGGTCTTTAATTCAACGCTTGACGGAAGATTCAGAGAGGTGCTTGTTTTGCACTTCAAGGCCGAAGAGATCGAGAGGAAATTCATCCGTTTTCAGAACAAGGTTGCGGAAAGAGAGTGCAGACAGGCGGAGTCCCATTCCCGAGCTCTCATTCGTGCGGAGAGGAAAGGGAGGAGGACGATTGCTGCTGAGTTAGCGAGGAGAGCTACATTGTTTGATGCTGAGTTCAAGTGTTTCAAGGACGCTCAAGACTACGTGGGTGACTTCCGCGAATGCCGCGGTTCGGTTGGTACCCTTTGGAAGTCGCAGAACGCTGATTTCTTTTTTCTCTCCAAGGTTGCTGAGATGTCGGGCCTCATGGATGGGTGCGCCCAGGCCGAGTCGATGGTTCCTCCAATCGAGGGGAGGATCCGAGAGCTTTGGGAACCTATCAAAGTTTCGGACGACACGACGGAAGCGGGAGCCGATGCTGCGGACGAGGGAGGAGAAATAGATCAGTCTGCGGACTCATTTGGAGTCTCGATGTCCGGGTATCTTGACCTTGATCTCTGAAGGTCGTCGGGATTGTTTTCTCTTTGCCTTTATCTCAAGATTTCGTGTGGTGTTTTAGGCCGAGTGTGGCCGTTTGTTATTTGAGTGTGCTATAGCCTTGCTAGGTCATTTGACTATGTATGCGGGACTGGCCGTTGGTGGCTTCGAATCCCAGCCGCTCTGCGGCCTTTTTATATGTAGCGAATGTTCTTTTAGCATTCTATGGTGTTTAGTTTATACTTCTGCCAAGTGTCGAGGGAAAGACACGAGTAGTCACTTCGTATCTTAACTCTTAATTTATCGTTTCGTTTGTTTGCTCTTTCGAGGGTATTCAAAAACGTTTAGGAGTTTTACGAAGTTTTGTGAGCGTTTTAGATGTGGACGATGATACATGTTTTAAGATCTCGTATCAGTTTTGTTATCATGCCTTGAGATGTTAATGGACCCGTAGGACTGGGTTTAGGGCAAGACCTAGGTTTTCTTTCGGCTCTAAGGCTATGCGACCACTAATCGGCTTTCGTTTTGCCCGTTGGCGATTTCTACCTGATTCTTTCCGATTAAAGTTTCCGCTTGGGCGCCGGCGTAAATGACTTGTGTGGGAAGAATCGAGCACTCTCCAGAGAACGTCTGGTGTGCTGACCAAAATTTTTGATTTTCTTGTATAGCGCGCTATGGTATCCTTGTCGGATGTAAGAGAACCTTTAGTTTTTATGAAAGGTTTGACTACGAGTTCTTTTTTAGAGAACGTTTTGGACTTGTCTGTCGGGGCCAATCGACGGGCATTTTGTATTTTAGAGTCACGGATGGACCGTGTATTTGGATAATATCTTTCGAGAAATATTTGCGACGTCTCGCTTTCCCAAAGATATGTCTTTTGCTGTGAGATGGCTACCATCTTCGTCTTTATAGAAGATGCGTTTTTCCGGTCTTGCTTGACCATGAGTATGTGTGAGTTAAGTAGGAATTAGTTTTCGTGCAAGGACTGCTTAGACGGTATGCCCTTATCTTGGGCGTTTCTTAGGCCAACCTTAGATTACTGTTACTCATTGCAAGTGAATCGTAAGGTCGGAAGAAGGTAGAATTTATTGAAAAAGTTTCAAAAATATCGAGTACATTCATGGATATTTTGGACTTTCTTGGAGTATCACGGTATCATTACCCACCTTTTAGCGAGGGATAGCTGAACTTGTCGATATGACAAGCTGCCTACGTACCTCTTTCGAGGATCAAGCCATCTCGTAGTTCAGCTTGTTGCTGCGGGTGTTCCTACTCGCTGGATGGGATCGTTCCGGTTACTTCAGCCGTTGGGGCTTCAGTTGGATCGACAACCGTTTCAGGAGTCGGGCTGTCCGCTGGCAAGGCGATAGACTCGGGGACTATGTCGCTGTCTGGAGTCATTGCCTGGTCGGGTGATTCTAGATCACTTTTTATGGAGCTCTCGGGAGCATTTTAGCTTTCTTAGCCAGCGGGTTGACGGCGGGGTGTTCGAGTTTGTCGCAGTTTCTGCTTTCGGCCAGAAGCAGAGCCTAGACTGTTTCTGGCATCCCAGATTACGCTGTTCCGTTTGGAGTTGGGAACTTGATGCCAAGGTGGTAAGTCGACGGCACCGCTTTCATGGCATTGATCCAAGGAGTTCCCATGATGACATTGTAGATGGCCAGGTTATCGACTACCGCGAAGTCAATGATTTTCGTCACCTCTTTGGCCATCACTAGGAGTTTGATTGATCCGACGGTCATTGACGTTGCACCTGAGAAACTGGTGAGAGGTTTTGGTTCCGGGACGACTTCTCCGAGTTCGATGTTCATCCACCGGAGGGTATCGCGGAAGATGACGTTGACTATGCTTCCCGTGTCGATAAGGATTCTTCCCACTTCCAGGTCTCGGATTATCTGGTCGATAACCAATGGGTCGCAGTGAGGTTTGTCGATTCCGATGGTTTCCCGCTCTTCGAAGACGATCGTATCGTTAGGAGCATCGTCGGTTGGGGACCGATCCATCCAGCTTGAACTCGTCTCAGCCTTCCGTCCATAAGCTTTGATAGACGAGATCGAATCGTGATATAATTGCGATCCCCCGATGATCATGCTCACCCTTCTACGGTTGCTGTCGTTTCATCGGCCATCCTACCTCCTTCCGCGTTTCTCACCCGACTGATTTTCGCGGGTGTAATTTTCGGGGGACTCTTAATCAGTTTTGGGAGGGCGATCAGAATCCAGGAGGAGGTCTTTTATGCCCGTGACCTTCGAAATTTCACCGGCGAGGAGCTTCGCAGCAAGCCTTGCGCCGAGAACCTTGCAATTCATAGTGGAATAACCTCTGGTCTGGTGGAACTCGCAGTAGGAATTATCCTTGAACTGGTTCCTGGTCCAGGTATTTCCGGAAGTCTTTCTCTGTTCGGAGTTGATAGCGTAATTATGCTCGCCCTAGAGATCTTCTCCCTCGTGGCGGACATACCTGTCATTACGAGGGTTTTTCCTTCTCGCGGACGTCTTCTAGGAGAGGACTTTCATCTCTTCTTTCATCATGATGAAGTCTGTTGCCTTGTGAAGAGCATCCTTTATTGTTATCAGTTTTTCAAGGGATATCCATTGCTGGAGTTTCGACCTGTACTAGAGAGTTTTCCGTAAAGCGTCGACTGCCACTTTGTCGCTGATTCCAGTAACTCTTGCCATTACCAGCTTGAACCTATTAATGAATTCGCGGAGTGGTTTGTCTTCTCTTTGAGATAGACTCCAAAGGTCGACGTCTGAGGTTACCCTATCCATGAACATGGAATATTGTTTGGGAAACTCCGACGTGAGCTGACGGAAACTTCCGATGGATTTTTGTTTCAGACGAGAAAACCATTCGAGCGCGGCCCCTTTGAGGTTTTCGACGAAGAGGAGGCAGTAGCCAGCATCTCGTTCACGTTCCTTGAATTTGTACCTTCCCATCGCGATCTGGAAAGACTACAGATGCGCCTTCAGGTCGGTGGTGCCATCGTAGACGAGAATTTTGATCTTCCCAGGATCTGAGATGTTAGTTTCTGTGATTCGGGCAGTGAACGGAGTTTTCCGTGCTTCCTCGAGAAGTTTTTCGATCTCGGGTGAAGCGCTTGTCGCGTGGTGAATCTGTGACTTTACCGCCTTGACTTCTGCCGCAGTTTTTGCGATGTACTCGCGGAGATCATGGATCTCATCAGGATTTCTAGCAGCCTTGCGAGACTGTCGGCGTTGGCTGCGGTGGATCCGAGCCTGATTCTCGGCCAGTTCTTCCTGCTCTACCCAATAGAGGTTTTCTTCTTTCTCTGTCATGGGCTTTTCGAACGACGCGTCCTGCCGAGCGGACTGGTTTCGTATTCTTCTCGGATGGACGTCGGCACCTCCGTCCGAGTGATAGGACTGGTCGCTTATGTCCAGATCGATCCCCTCGAAATCGCCTCCTTAGTTGCTCCCGACGGGAGGTGGAAGGTTCTCCGAGGTCGGTTGTGTGCCTGGCGGGACTGTTTCATCAGGGTTCTGACCTGAAGAATCCTTGTCTGCCCGTGTGGCACGATCGTTCGAAGTCTTGAAATCGAGTCTTCTACCGCTGCGGACTCTTGTGGCCCCGCGCGGATTTTTACTCTCGGCCTTCGCCGTTAAGATTTCCACCTATTTTACGAGAGAGGCCACGAGCATTCCTTGTTTGTCCGACTTTTTCAGAGCTGAGGCGAACATTTCTTTCATCTGGTCCAGTATCACGGCGTCCGTAGTGACCGTGGATACGTTTCCAGCTGGAGTTATTTCAGCGTTGGCATTGACGAAAGTCCCATCGTGCGTTTGCCTGTCTTTGTCGGCGTCGATTGTCATACCTGACTGAGCGTGCGCGGCTGCGTGAGAGATAGATCCGTACCCCCTCCTTCTAGCGCCAAACTGTGGGAACCGGAATTCACACCGTCGAGATTTGTTAATCGGAGGAAAGCCAAGCTAACCTAGCCTTCCCAGAAGGTCCCGGTTATCTGTTGGGCCACGCACAACACAATCAATATGAAATAGTCTAAAGTAATAAATCATAAAAGAGCGAAAAGAGAACAAAGAGGTCTTATTTCCGAATTCCGTTTGTCGCGTGAACAACGAGGTAAGATCTAGGCCACGAGAGCTGTCGATGCGTTAAGCTAGTCTAGCCACTTAAGTTCTAACCAAGTTGAGTCGCAGCTCGGTAGTAAAAACAGAAAAATGCCTTAATTGCTCTAAGTATTAAGTTTGCTCTGAGAAAGCTCTCTCTTGCTCCTCGCCTTAAGCCCTCCTTATATACTCTCTCTAGGTGGGTTTGCACCTCTTCACGGGCGGATTAAATGGCGAGGCGAGCTTTTACATTTTCGTCACCCTCCATGATTATCTTGGAACTTGACATTTATCTTTTCTACTTAATAAAAATATACCGTCATATCAGCCTTAGGCTCAATCTGTTCTAAAATCGTAAGTGGAGTCGTTTAGCAGCGGTTCAGGCCTTTTGGGCGTTTGGGACTTAGGCGTTTTCACGATTTTTCTAAAACAGCCGTTGGTTTTCGAAAGGATTCAATTCCCGTATAGTTAAGGCAACTGGTGTTCAAGCTAACCATATCCATTTTATCGGCAGGCAGGAATCCATTTCGGCGACCAAGTTTTATAACTTTTCGAAGTCTTTTTGATAATCCTAAGCGAGGCGAGACATGGATATGCGTCTAAGGGCCCAAAGTTGTGTTGCGGGAACAGAGCGAGGATACGGTTTCAGGACAGGGGTCGGTCCTGCGCCCATGGGCGAGGTGACCTCGGCGTAGTCGTCCTCGCCCATGGGCGAGTGACCTCGGCGTAGTCGTCCTCGCCCATGGGCGCAGGTGGCTAGGTGACCTCAGCCGTTCTTCCTCGCCCATGGGAGAGGTGACCTCGAGAGTCGCCCCTCGCCCATGGGCGCAGGTGGCTAGGTGACCTCAGCCGTTCTTCCTCGCCCATGGGCTTAGGTGATCTCAGTTGAGATGGTCCACGCCACGATCGAGACCTCATCGGACTAATCCTCTTCGACATTTCTCGGTTCGCATCCGCTAAAACTGTTTCTTACTTGATTAACCATTTTCCGGGAATGTCTAGTTTTCAAGGATCGATCGAGAGTTGGTTTTCCGGGAACTTTCAGGCATTGATTCCGTCGTGACCGGTTTTTACCCCAACAGCCGTGGCTGGATCGCTCGACGACGGCTGAGAGACCCTCGGGGTAGATCCCGAAGCCCTGGATTTCTTTTTCAAAGAAGAATCTAGAGCAGTCGCGGCTTGACGTTTGTTGCTCCTGGTGAATTGAACTTCATCATTATTCTCACTAAGGGCAGCCTTCTTGGGAGCAACTTTCTTCGCCGACATGACCTCTAAAGCCCTCTTATACTATGCCAATGCCTCCTCACCTTTGGATCCCGACATATTACCTGAAGCTTGGCATTAATACATCTCAGCGAGCTGTTCACAGTAAACGAAAAGAGGAGATCGGAGCTTACCCCAGATGCTGTAGCGCTCCAATGCTTCTTTGCTCACAAGAAAAGGGACCTGACGACGCTCAATGGAAAGCTCCAGCACCTGCTTGATCGTCCTCTCTCCCGAAGAAAGATCCACACTAGGAATATCTGTAAAAGGAAACAAGGATCACCAGCCTCATATGACAATCACTACCCTCACGACTCTTATCACCTACCAGCTGTGCACCAAACAGTGGAGAAACCCGGGAGGTACATAAAGGCAAACTTCTCGGTCCAGCGACCATCAAAAATCGGGAGGCGCTTTCTCTCCTTCTTCGCGATCTCCTGAACCAGGAGCTCTACGCCCCGAAGGTGCAAATGGTATCTCTGTTCCCCACCGTTCAGAGGGGTGATAGCGTATGAGAATAGAACCTCGGTGACCCCGATGATGAGGCCTTCGAGATCACCTAAATTTTGCAGGGCTATCAGAATTCTCTAGGATGGAGGATTCAGCAGACCTGGAGAGATCTCCAACTCCTCCGACACCTTAGCCACCAGCGAAGGAACTCGATCTCTGAAACCCGACTAAAAAAACCCCTCGTACACAGGGACCTCATCGACCTTGAAATCTGAGACCCTATCTACGGGGCCCGGGATTCTGATGATGACGTCATCGGGAAGATGATACTTCATCTGCCAGCTTGCAACTTCTTCCACTTCTATCGACGAAAGGGAGTGAAAGGGAGATAATACCTGAAATGAAGGACTGAGATTGAGCAAATGAAGATTGCGAAGAAATGCTAAGAGAGAGAAAATAGGAAAGTTGGAGAGCGATGAAGCGACAGAAGCGAAAAGAAGGGTAAAACCTAAGAAAGTCCCCACGAGCCACAAAGAGGACGCCACGCGAGGGAGCAAACTTCGAGGCTTCATCATGGCCGTCCCCATTCTCGCCACGAACGGAGATCTAAAGACTATAGGGAATCTAGAGTTCGGTCAGGGATCGCCGATAAACTCTTGCGCCCTTTCCAGGCCTGCTTCTACGCATCAATACATAAGCTCCTCCTCCGGAAACATCAGAGCTCCAGGCTCCACCATCTCTAAGACGCCATCAGAAGCCCAAAGCTTCTCCATCTCCGACAAGAAATCAGCGGTTCAATAGCGCCAAACCCCGGTCTGGAGTGAGGAAACTGGTCCTCACTCCAGTTTTAACTCTCAACCGACTAAGGCCTGCCTTAAGGAGACTATATAAAGCGAACCTAAACCCTAAAGCAAGGGATCGACACTTCAATACTTAGAGATTAGAGTTAGACGGCTAGAACTAGGGGTTATACACCAATCATTGTAGTTCCGGCTTCCTTACTCAATAAAACATCTCTCCAAGTCTTTACCTCTATTGTATCTCTCAAACTCTACACGAAATCTATACAATAACCAGCCTTGTCCATCGTTCCGTGGTACTCACAAAGATCCTACACAAAAGTCCCCTAACAAAAAGCATGCGAAGCAACAGGAAAGAGTGGATAAAGAGGAAAAACTACGAAGCATAATTATTCCAAAAATCAAAGGGAGCTACAATGAGCTTTTATTCAAACAAAGAAAAGCAACAAAAGCCAGAGTCTCAAAATAAAGAAAGGAATCATTCAAAAAGAAGGCTCCTCCGAGAATCGCGACCCAACAACGGATCTCAGGGTAGCCTTCTTGGGAGCAACTTTCTTCGCCGACATGACCTCTAAAGCCCTCTTATACTATGCCAATGCCACCTCACCTTTGGATCCCGACATATTACCTGAAGCTTGGCATTAATACATCTCAGCGAGCTGTTCACAGTAAACGAAAAGAAGAGATCGGAGCTTACCCCAGATGCTGTAGCGCTCCAATGCTTCTTTGCTCACAAGAAAAGGGACCTGACGACGCTCAATGGAAAGCTCCAGCACCTGCTTGATCGTCCTCTCTCCCGAAGAAAGATCCACACTAGGAATATCTGTAAAAGGAAACAAGGATCACCAGCCTCATATGACAATCACTACCCTCACGACTCTTATCACCTACCAGCTGTGCACCAAACAGTGGAGAAACCCGGGAGGTACATAAAGGCAAACTTCTCGTCCAGCCACCATCAAAAATCGGGGCTTTCTCTCCTTCTTCGCGATCTCTGAACCAGGAGCTCGACGCCCCGAAGGTGCAAATGGTATCTCTGTTCCCCACCGTTCAGAGGGGTGATAGCGTATGAGAATAGAACCTCGGTGACCCCGATGATGAGGCCTTCGAGATCACCTAAATTTTGCAGGGCTATCAGAATTCTCTAGGATGGAGGATTCAGCAGACCTGGAGAGATCTCCAACTCCTCCGACACCTTCGCCACCAGCGAAGGAACTCGATCTCTGAAACCCGACTAAAAAAACCCCTCGTACACAGGGACCTCATCGACCTTGAAATCTGAGACCCTATCTACGGGGCCCGGGATTCTGATGATGACGCCATCGGAAGATGATACTTCATCTGCCAGTTTGCAACTTCTTCCACTTCTATCGACGAAAGGGAGTGAAAGGGAGATAATACCTGAAATGAAGGACTGAGATTGAGCAAATGAAGATTGCGAAGAAATGCTAAGAGAGAGAGAAAATAGGAAAGTTGGAGAGCCGATAGGCGGCAAGAGCGAAAAGAAGGGGTAAAAACCCTAAGAAAGTCCCCACGAGCCACAAAGAGGACGCCACGCGAGGGAGCAAACTTCGAGGCTTCATCATGGCCGTCCCCATTCTCGCCACGAACGGAGATCTAAAGACTATAGGGAATCTAGAGTTCGGTCAGGGATCGCCGATAAACTCTTGCGCCCTTTCCAGGCCTGCTTCTACGCATCAATACATAAGCTCCTCCTCCGGAAACATCAGAGCTCCAGGCTCCACCATCTCTAAGACGCCATCAGAAGCCCAAAGCTTCTCCATCTCCGACAAGAAATCAGCGGTTCAATAGCGCCAAACCCGATGCAGGTGAGGAAACTGGTCCTCACTCCAGTTTTAACCTACTCCAACCGACTAAGGCCTGCCTTAAGGAGACTATATAAAGCGAACCTAAACCCTAAAGCAAGGGATCGACACTTCAATACTTAGAGATTAGAGTTAGACGGCTAGAACTAGGGGTTATACACCAATCATTGTAGTTCCGGCTTCCTTACTCAATAAAACATCTCTCCAAGTCTTTACCTCTATTGTATCTCTCAAACTCTACACGAAATCTATACAATAACCAGCCTTGTCCATCGTTCCGTGGTACTCACAAAGATCCTACACAAAAGTCCCCTAACAAAAAGCATGCGAAGCAACAGGAAAGAGTGGATAAAGAGGAAAAACTACGAAGCATAATTATTCCAAAATCAAAGGAGCTACAATGAGCTTTTATTCAAACAAAGAAAAGCAACAAAAGCCAGAGTCTCAAAATAAAGAAAGGAATCATTCAAAAAGAAGGCTCCTCCGAGAATCGCGACCCAACAACGGATCTCAGGGTAGCCTTCTTGGGAGCAACTTTCTTCGCCGACATGACCTCTAAAGCCCTCTTATACTATGCCAATGCCTCCTCACCTTTGGATCCCGACATATTACCTGAAGCTTGGCATTAATACATCTCAGCGAGCTGTTCACAGTAAACGAAAAGAAGAGATCGGAGCTTACCCCAGATGCTGTAGCGCTCCAATGCTTCTTTGCTCACAAGAAAAGGGACCTGACGACGCTCAATGGAAAGCTCCAGCACCTGCTTGATCGTCCTCTCTCCCGAAGAAAGATCCACACTAGGAATATCTGTAAAAGGAAACAAGGATCACCAGCCTCATATGACAATCACTACCCTCACGACTCTTATCACCTACCAGCTGTGCACCAAACAGTGGAGAAACCCGGGAGGTACATAAAGGCAAACTTCTCGGTCCAGCGACCATCAAAAATCGGGAGGCGCTTTCTCTCCTTCTTCGCGATCTCCTGAACCAGGAGCTCTACGCCCCGAAGGTGCAAATGGTATCTCTGTTCCCCACCGTTCAGAGGGGTGATAGCGTATGAGAATAGAACCTCGGTGACCCCGATGATGAGGCCTTCGAGATCACCTAAATTTTGCGGGGCTATCAGAATTCTCTAGGATGGAGGATTCAGCAGACCTGGAGAGATCTCCAACTCCTCCCACACCTTAGCCACCAGCCAAGGAACTCGATCTCTGAAACCGACTAAAAACCCCTCGTTACACAGGGACCTCATCGACCTTGAAATCTGAGACCCTATCTACGGGCCCGGATTCTGATGATGACGCCATCGGAAGATGATACTTCATCCGCCAGCTTGCAACTTCTTCCACTTCTATCGACGAAAGGGAGTGAAAGGGAGATAATACCTGAAATGAAGGACTGAGATTGAGCAAATGAAGATTGCGAAGAAATGCTAAGAGAGAGAGAAAATAGGAAAGTTGGAGAGCCGATAGGCGGCAAGAGCGAAAAGAAGGGGTAAAAACCCTAAGAAAGTCCCCACGAGCCACAAAGAGGACGCCACGCGAGGGAGCAAACTTCGAGGCTTCATCATGGCCGTCCCCATTCTCGCCACGAACGGAGATCTAAAGACTATAGGGAATCTAGAGTTCGGTCAGGGATCGCCGATAAACTCTTGCGCCCTTTCCAGGCCTGCTTCTACGCATCAATACATAAGCTCCTCCTCCGGAAACATCAGAGCTCCAGGCTCCACCATCTCTAAGACGCCATCAGAAGCCCAAAGCTTCTTCATCTCCGACAAGAAATCAGCGGTTCAATAGCGCCAAACCCCGGTCTGGAGTGAGGAAACTGGTCCTCACTCCAGTTTTAACCTACTCCAACCGACTAAGGCCTGCCTTAAGGAGACTATATAAAGCGAACCTAAACCCTAAAGCAAGGGATCGACACTTCAATACTTAGAGATTAGAGTTAGACGGCTAGAACTAGGGGTTATACACCAATCATTGTAGTTCCGGCTTCCTTACTCAATAAAACATCTCTCCAAGTCTTTACCTCTATTGTATCTCTCAAACTCTACACGAAATCTATACAATAACCAGCCTTGTCCATCGTTCCGTGGTACTCACAAAGATCCTACACAAAAGTCCCCTAACAAAAGCATGGCAACAGAAAGAGTGGATAAAGAGGAAAAACTACGAAGCATAATTATTCCAAAAATCAAAGGGAGCTACAATGAGCTTTTATTCAAACAAAGAAAAGCAACAAAAGCCAGAGTCTCAAAATAAAGAAAGGAATCATTCAAAAAGAAGGCTCCTCCGAGAATCGCGACCCAACAACGGATTGCCACCCACCCTTCGGATAGGAACAAATGGCGCCGATACTCTTCTTCAGGATTCCAATGTTCTACATGCTTCTCCAGCCATTCCTTCGTGAGCTCCCATCTAGCCGAGGGCTCTCACTTGCTGAACTAGTAGATCCCGGTGAGCCACCATGTCCTGCACCTGGACACGAAGAAGGAATACCTCGCCGATCAATCTCCGGTGAGTGGCCACCAATGGGTCACTATGAGGCACAGCCTCAGCACCCGTTGATGAGGTGGAAGATAGACCATTAGCCGATAAAGCAGCCCTCGTTAATCTTGGCGGAGGAGCAAAAGATGGACGCCGCCTCCGCACTTTAGCCCTCTGATACTCATCATAGACAGCCGATATCGGGAGCCTCACCACGTTCCCTGGAAAAAGAAATGTAAGAAATAACTAGACGAAGTCCAACCGGGTAAAAACTAAAAAAGGGAAGGCTTACCCCAAACACGACTATGGCGCAAGGGCTCCCTGCTCACCAGAAAAGTCACCCATCGGTATCGTCGAGGAACTCCCATTATAAGCTTCGCTACTGCTTCTCCAGCAAAGGAAACCGGACGGGACACATCTGACAGCGAAAGCCAAACACCACTGAAAATGGGCTCCCAAAGGAATGGTAAAACTCAAAGTCCAAAGGAGAACTTACCAATAGTACCCCAAGACGAAGGATAACCAAACGGCTCTTGGATCTTCACGAACACGTACCGACTTTTCCAATCATCCCCGAAGGGGTAATTGCCCCTGATACCCCTCGAAGGTTCCTCAACCAGAGGGGTGCCATCGCGGGATCGAAAGTGATAGAACCCTGCTTTGGTCACCAGAGGAGCAAAATAATCAGAATATAAAATCTCATACACCCCGACAGAAAATTCATGAAGTTCCCCGAGTACTTGAATGGCCATTAAAGTCCTCAAGGTTAGAGGAGTAAGTTGAGAAGGATTAAAACCGAAGACAGATGATACTTCGCCTATAAGAGAAGGGATAACACCCCGGAAGCCTGCTTCCAGATATGCTTCATAGATAGCCACCTCACCCGCTCCCCCATCTGGAGCACGTTCGAACTACGATGGACTCCTCACCCACACTGAAGGATGAATCACATACTTCCTCCGAATATTAGCAAGATCTCCCTCTCGGATCTCGGAAAGGGGACCGTCATTGAAGAAACAAGAATGGCGCCTTCTCAGGGGTGCCATCGGAACCGCTTCACTATCAGCCTCCGGAACATCTCCCGAAGAAGGAATAGGATATGAGAAAGGAACGGTGAAAGGACGACCTGGCCTTGGATGACAACCCATGAGTGAGGACGGAAACATAGGCAATTCGGGATTCATCTTTCTCAACTATGAGTCAACGCTGGAAATGGGTTGAGGCCAGTTAGGAGATATTGCGAGTCCTTATATACATCCGGATCATTCCCCTTTGCGGGATTAGAAAAGGAAGTAGAGATGTTTCCAAATATGCTAAAGAATCCCTGCCATAAAGGACAATCAGTGAAAAAGAAATTCAGTCCTTGCAAGAAAAAGGGAAATCCTTCCTAAAAAGAAAATTTTCGAGAAAGGATACGCGCTTTAAAAAATAAGAGGAGCACCTAGTACCATCAATAGAACTGGCGCCAGCCTTCATATCTGTTCCTACGCATCAAGCCTTCATGCCTCCTCTTCGGCAACAATCAGTGCGCCAGGCACCGCCGTCTCCAGGACGCCATCAGAAGCCCAGAGCTTCTCCATCTTTGACAAGAAATCAGCGGTTCAAAAAATAGCGCCAGACCTGGTCTGGTATAAGGGAATCGGCCCTCCCCCGGGTTCAGAGTGTGGTTCCGGCCTGAGGGGAACCCGGGATAGCAGGATTACAGGAGCGATTTCCTAGCTAAGGGAAGCCTGCTGAGAATGAGCAACTCCGGTTTACTTGAGTGCACAGGTTATTCCCCGAGTTCGATGACGAAATCGAGCAATAATGGGCAAACTGTTGGGGTATAGAATTCCTCCAGCCCCAGGCAGGACACCGGCTTCCGGATCCCCGCTAGGAGGCACCTCGAGTCCCCGCTACGATGTACGCCGGGTCCGGTCCCAGGGACCGCCCCTTCCTCCGGGAAAAGGAAAACTTCCGATAAGGAGAACCTTCCATATTTCTGAATATGGAAGAGTTTAACCTACTCCAACCGACTAAGGCTCACCTTAAGAGGACTATATAAAGGGAACCTAAACCCTAGAGCAAGAGATCAACACTTAAAGACTTAGAGGCTAGAGCTAGACGGCTAGAATTAGGGTTCTTACTAAAATCATTGTAATCCTAGTTTATCTACTCAATAAAACGTCTCTTCAAGTCCTTATCTCTACTATTTCTCTCAAAATCAATACAAATACTAGCCTCGTCCATCGTTCTGTGGTACTCACAAAGATCCTACACAAAAATCTCCTAGCAACTGAGAACCTCCCTTGGTCCTTTTCCTCTTCTTCCAATTCCTCCTCTTCTTTCCCCCAGACTTATCTGATCGCGTGGTGGTGCCTACATCAAAAACATTTTGACACACTTCATATTCTTTCTGCTCTGATACGCGATGGGTGTCGATCGATGTTGAGGTGATGGTGTCGATCGATGCTGGTTTGCTGGTGTCGTTCGATGGTATCATCTCGGTGTCGATCGATGCTGCGTCTGTTGGGCCCTTATCGACTTCATCTCTAAATTGCAACCCTCTCTGAGAAGCTTCTACATGCTGGTGATCATCCAATACCTCAATGTAAGAACTCAGATGCACACCTTTATCTGGTGGGATAGGAAATTCAACTTCAAATACTGCTAAAGGAACCACAATCTTCACAGGGTCATGTATCCTTTTCACTCTTTTGTGAAACCCAACAGCTTCTTCTGTCCAGATAGGTGGTCTCTGATGTTTAGGGACAGCAATGTGTGAGGCCTTAGACGTGTACATCCTTTCCTCAACTTGTTTCAGCTCGACTATGTATCCTGGCAGTTCATCCAACCATGGGTGTCGATCAATGAAATCGGGTGGGTGTAGCTAGATATCTGGTGAGTAGCGATCGATGATGTAGGGCGGGAGTTGATCGACGATGTAGGGTGGGTGTCGATCGATCTCATCATGTTGCTGTCGATCGATGCTAGTCTTTGACGAAGTCTCCAGATCTTTCCTCTTAGCATTCAATTTGTCATCAAGCTTCTGCTCAGAGTCAAGCCATTCTGCCAGCTCCAAGAGTCTTCCATAGTGACTTCCCCACTTGAATCCAAATCTCCAAGCTTTTCTTCATCCTCCAACTCCAAGAATTTTTCTAACTCCAAGAAATCTTCCATGGTGATTTCCCTGTCTCCATCTTAGGTAGGATCACAACTTGATATATCAATTCTCTTCAGTGTCGAGTCTACAATGTCATGAGGACAACTCGATCTTTTAGGGATTTCGAGTGGTATCAATCGATGACAAAATTCTGTGTCGATAGCAGCTGAGGTGTTGTCGATCGTTTCTGAGTTCATACCGTTGATGGACCTTGAGGTCGTATAGTTGGTAGATGTTGAGGTCGTACCATCGGTAGACGTTGAAGTTCTGCCGTCGGTAGACGTTGAAGTCCTGCCGTCGGTAGACGTTGAAGTCTTGCAGTCGGTAGACGTTGAAGTCCTGCCGTCGGTAGACGTTGAGGTCGTACCGTCGGTAGACGTTGAGATCGTGCCTTCGGTAGACGTTGAAGTCGTACCGTCGGTCGACGTTGTGGTCCTAGTGTCGATCGATGCAGAGCTCGTGTCACTAATGTCGGCTTCGTCTTCGTCCCTCTGCGTAGCTTCATCTGCCTGTTGTACTTGAATATCTGCCTTCTTGATGTGAGTGCTCATGGTTTCAAATCCTCCATTCGGCTCAGTGTAGACTATACCCAACATCTGGCTGAAACTAGACATCAATTCCTTCTCTTGACCTTTAATCATCTTGTCCAACATATCATAAAACTTGTTCTACCGAGTTGTTGCATCTTCATAGAGAAATTTGTATAGGAACGCAGTCTTAATGTCCTCCCAGCAGGTTAACGATCTTTGCTACAGTTGACTGAACCAGCTAAATGCATCTCCAGATAGAGAATAGGGGAAGATCTTGCAGATAATGTGGTCTACATATACTTCATTCTGCTCGCTTGCAGAGGCTTAGCTCCTCAAGTTCTTTGATAAGGTCTTTGGGATCTTCATGAGGAAGACCTCAGAAAGGGTCCACACTTCCCCAATCACACCATTCACGGTTCAGATCAATGTCGTTTGTGTCTGCAACATCAATCACATCAGGGATCACAGCACCCTGATCATTAATTAAATGTCCTGCGCTGTTGCGAGTGCGACCTTCTTTGTCTCTTAACATCCCATTCTCGTCGACCTTAAGTATAAGTACTTTGACCTTCTCTACCTCCATACAAGTGGTGTCGAATGTCAGATGAACAGTACAATGATGAACAGTGCAATGGTGAACAGTGTCTCGATGAACAGTATCGATCGACGGTGGATGAACAGTATTGATCGACGGTGGATGAACAGTATTGATCGACGGTGGATGAACAGTATTGATCGACGGTGGATGAACAGTATTGATCGACGGTGGATGAACAGTATTGATCGACGGTGGATGAACAGTATTGATCGACGGTGGATGAACAGTATTGATCGACGGTGGATGAACAGTATTGATCGACGGTGGATGAACAGTATTGATCGACGGTGGATGAACAGTATTGATCGACGGTGGAGGAACATTGCCAATTGGTGGGGTCGAAAACAGTTACGACGAAGTTAACGTCCAAATCCCCGAAGAAGAAAAACGTCGAAAACTTCTTCGACAAATACTTTTTCGAAATAGATTCTTCTTTACGAAAAGCTTTGCGGAAGAAACGCGAATCATAGGACAAGAGCTTGAGGAGGATCGCTACGCAGCAACCAAACACGATTCGCCGGTCGCTACGTAGCGACCGAGCTCTTCCAAAACGTCGATACGACATCAGTCCATTCTCGTCTACCCTTCGATGCTATCTCCCGAATACCGTAGCAAACCCATCTCACGTTCCCCGTCATTTCTAAGTTATCAATCAAACTTTACCGTAAAACCGCTGAAAGTTCATTCTTTATCGAAGAAGCCGTAATAAACGCCCGAAGTCGAAAAGACGGCCCAAAGGGACCTAAGACATGACTCGAGGCCCAACTTACGATTTCTTAACCAACAGCCTGTAGACCACATGTCGGTTTATGCTTGGTTCGCAAGGGAATATAAATGTCAAGTTTCCGCGGATAAATACGAAATTTTGAAGATAATTAAGAAGATCGGAAAAAATGGAATATCTCCATTTTTATGCTATGGCGTCTTAAGGGCAGAAGAGGAAAAAGCGTAAACCGACCTTTGAGCCAGTATATAAGGGGTCCTAGGCGAGAGGCATGAGAGGAACTTTTTGAGAGAAAACTTAGCACTTAGAGCAATTAGGCAACTTTCCGTTTTTGTTATTTCGAGATGCGACTCAATTAGGTTTAGCCGTCTTAGGGTTGCTAGAAGTAGGAATCTCGCCGACAGCTCTCGAGCCCAGGCTTATACATTGTTGTAAACGCTCATACGCAAATTCGGAATAAGACTTCTCTTTGCTCTCTTCTAACGATTTTTATACTTCTTCGTTGTCATTATCGTGTTCTGATTTGCTTGGCGTGTGGTATTAGCAGATATCCGGAACCTCTGGGAAATTAGGGTTTTCCTAGTTTCCTTATTTAAACGGAAATCGACAGTGCAAATTTCGGTTCCCACAGTTTGCCGCTAGAAGGAGGGGGGGTACGGATCAATCTAACCCGCAAAAACCACCCAACGATCATGAACGATACGCAAGACTCAACGTGCGCGAATGTCATTTCGTTCAAGGAGGGAGCAACAGTCGATCGAGCCAAACCTCAAAACGATCTCCTTGTTATCGAACATACGATCCGAGATATCGACATCGCAAGGGTGCTAATCGACACCGGAAGTTCGGCCGATATCATCTTCAAAGATACTCTCGAGAAAACGGGCATCGATAACTTCGAAATCGTGAAATACCCTAAACCACTACTGGGACTTTCGGGAGAAACAACCATGGCCTACGGATCGATTAATCTCGCAGTCAGAGCTGGAACCACGGCAAGAGTCACTGAGTTTCTAGTTGTTGACCGTCCTGCATCTTACAACGTTATCATGGGAACGCCATGGTTGAACGCCATGCGTGCCATCCCATCCACGTACAATCTTTGCCTCAAGTTTCCAACCCCTAACGGAATCGAGGTAATATGGGGAAACCCAAGAGTATCACAGGTGTGTTACGCCGCAGAACAAAAACGAAAAAGACCGGACTTCGAGACCGTTCCTAGAAAAACGGAGAAAAAGGTCTCCGACCAAGGTTCGCGAAGTCAAGATTCGCTGAACTCTACCGCAGTTCAGAACATCGCGCCCTAGAGGACAAACGCGAACCAACTTGCGAGCCTGTGGTCACAGTCTGTCTCGACGAAGCATCTCCGGAACGATGCGTCGAAATCGGAGCCAATCTCCGCGAGCCTTTGAGGACAGAGATCGTAACCTGTCTAAAAAAGAACCTCAATACTTTCGCATGGGCCACGGAAGATATGCCAGGGATTTACATTGACATAACGTGTCACGAATTAAATATCGATCCGACTTTCAAGCCCGTCAAACAAAAGGCGGAAGCTAGGACCTGAACGAAGCTCATGGGTCAACGACGCAGGTCGAAAAATTGCTTAAAGTCGGGTCAATAACAGAAGTGAGGTATCCAGACTGGCTCACCAACCCCGTAGTAGTCAAAAAGAAAACGGAAATGGCGAAGTTTATGAGATTTTACCGACCTAAACAAGGCCTGTCCAAAAGATAGTTCCCCCTACCACACATCGATCGATTGGTAGAAGCAACGGCAGGAAACAAACTTTTGTCTTTCATGGATGCCTTCTCAGGTTACAACCAAATTATGATGAACCCTGACGATCCCGAAAAGACTACGTTCATTACCGATCGCGGAACCTATTGTTGTGGTAATGCCCTTCGCCTCAAAACGCTGGCGAACTTACCAACGACTCGTGAACCGTATGTTCTCTCAACAACTCGGGAAAACAATGGATGTTTATATCGACGACATGCTCGTCAAATCCCTCCAAACAAAGGATCACATATCACATCTCGAGGAATGTTTCGCGCAGTTAAATTCCCATAACATGAAGCTCAACCCGACAAAATGCAGATTCGCCGTGGCATCAGGGGAATTCCTCGGCTACCTAGTCACATTCCGTGGCATCGAGGCTAATCCAAAACAGATCCCGAAGAATAAGCGTGAAGTCCCGAGGTTGACCGGTAGAGTCGCGGCAATTATCTGTTTTATTTCAAGATCAACAGGCAAGTGCCTGCCTTTCTATGATGTCTTACGGGGAAATAAAAAATTTGAATGGTCGGAAGAATGCGAAAACGCTTTCCAACAGCTGAAGCGGTATTTGGCTTCCCCTCAGTCCTTGCAAAACCAGTGGAGGGGGAACCTTTATTCTTGTACATCGCTGTATCAGCAACAGCTGTGAGCGGTGTGCTAATCAGGGTAGAACGCTGCGAACAGAAACCTATTTTCTATATCAGCAAAACCTTGCTGGATGCCGAATCTAGATACCCGCTAATGGAAAAATTAGCATGCGCGGTCGTAACATCGCCCGAAAAGTAAGACCATATTTCCAATCCTGCACGATCGCCGCCCTCATGACTTTTCCCCACTTAACGATCCTGCATAGCCCGAAGTCAATCGGGTCGATTAGCCAAATGGGCGTAGAACTGAGCTAATACAATATCGAAAATCGACCGAGAACAAGCTAAAGTCACAAGTGCTTATGGACTTCTTGGTCAATTACCGACAGAGACCATAACCAACGAGGAACCAAATTCCACTTGGCTTCTTCACGTCGATGGATCCTCGTCCAAGCAGGGATCAGGCATCGGAATTCGCCTCACGTCTCCAACGAACGAGATCTTGGCGCAATCATTTAGACTGGAATTCCACGCCAAACAACGGCGAATAATAAGCACTTCGCCGCAGGACTGCGCTTGGCTCACGGCTTGAAGATACGAACGCCCACGCTTACCGCGCATTCCCAGCTAGTGGCATGTCAGTACAGCGGAGAGTATGAGGCCAGGGACTAACGGATGGATGCGCACTTCAAACTGGTCAAAAACTAGCTCAAAAGTTTGACTGTTTTGCCCTCACGCCAATTCTCCTTCCAAAACATCCGTGCAGATGCTCGCCTTAGAATCAAGTTCTGATCTAAGACTTAAAAGGCTAATTCCGTCGACTTCATCGAACACCCGAAAGCATCGACCACCAATCGCCGCCAACCTCATAGAAGGTCAAGATGACGAAGAAGAAGAAGTTGTAATACAACCGCAATCGAGCAATCTGATTACGGCTCGCGATACCGTGGCTGCAGAAAATTCAAGACTACATTATCGATGGACGCTTCGCCCACCGGTGAAATGGGCAGCCCGCAAAGTCCTAACACAGGCCACGCCACGTAACAGCATAATGACAAAATTTACAAATGGAGATTCTCGGACCACTCATGGCGTGCCTGGAAGGGGAAGAAGCGAAAAAGTGATGCAAGAAGTACATTCTGGGTCCTGCGGCAACCATTCCGCGGAAGATCACTGGCGGTGAAAATCAAACGCCATGGATACTACTGGCCAACGATGATCGGAGATTGCGAAGTTCGCGACAAAATGCAAAAGTGCCGAGGCATGCTCCAACCATCCGACGACCAGTCAAGTCCTCTCCTCCATCACATCGCCTCTATCCTTTATGCGCTTGGCCATGGACATCGCCGGTCCCCTTCATAATTCAAAGCAAAAGCGCTTCTTTAGTCCTCACCGATTTCTTTTCAAAACGGTAGAGGCAGATTCGACGCTAGTATAAAAGATGTCCAAGTTGAAAGTTTCAGATGGAAAACATCATCTGTAGGCATGGAGTTCCTTAATAAATCGTGAACCGATAACGGATCTCAGTTTATCTCCACCCGTTTGAGGCGCTCTGCAAAAATGGAAGATACGGCTTAACAAATCAACGCCCAGATATCTGCAGTGTAACGGACAAGCTGAAACAATTAATAAAACCATTCTCGACGGACTGAAGAAACGCTTAGAGGCCAAAAAAGGCAGGTGGGCTGACGAATTCGAGGGAGTCCTCTGGTCCCACCGTACCACCCCGAGGCGAGCAATAGGAGAAACCCCTCTCGCTCTGGTGTACGGAGCGGAATGCATGATTCCCGCAGAAGTAGAATTCCCCGGTGTTCGAAGAAGATTACTTCCTGAACGAGAGGAGCTCAACAACGCAATGCTCCTCGACGACCTCGATTCATTAACGAGCCAGATCGAAGCCATCTGAATCAAAATTACCAACACGCAGCCGCGAAGTACTACAATTCCAACGTACGGAATCGCAGATTTAATCAGGTAGATCTAGTCCTTCGCAAAGTCTTCCAAAACACCGCTGAACGAAACGCGGGAAAACTCGGAGCAAACTGGGAAGGACCCTATAAAATCAAAAAAATCGTCCGACCAGGCTCCTACGAAATAGCCAACTTGCAAGGCATAAAAATTCCAAGGACCTGGAACGCGATGCATCTCAAAAAATACTATCACTGACCAACTCGCAATCACCGAACTACGAGACGGCTTGATCTCCATAAGGAGTACGTAGGCAGTTTGTCAAAAGGCAAATTCAGCTATCCCCCCTCATCAAAAGGTGGATACGATACTCAGATATTTCAAACTCGAAAACATCCGACCACGCCTTCGATGTTTCCGACATATGTCAACCAAGCAAATTATCTTTTATCCGCGAAACATTTTCGAATTTCGAAAATAAATCAGCCGTTAGGAAGAAGCAGCCATTGGCATCGCGAGACGTCGCGAGAGATGCTTCAAGGATTACTTCTTCCAACAACGAAAACGACACTTCACAAAAATGATGAAAATTTTAACACATATCTTGCGCAAAAACTTTAAACAACGGCATTTGCCGCCAAGTTCGGTGCTGATCACATCGAACTCTCGAACGTCTTAAACAGACATAGCCATATTACGAAGATGACTCTCGTACATCCGACACAAGGATAATAGCGCTATAAAAGAAACCCGAAATTTTGGTCCAGCACTTCCGGTTGGCTTAAAATTGTCTCCGAGATATGCTCGATTCTTATCTAACAAGTCATATAAGTTTAGAACCTATCGGACTTTAAATCGGTAATTAATCAGGTTAAAATCGCGACAGATAAATCGATAGCTGGCTAATCACCGCACAAAATCTTAAACCAAAAGTAAACCTAGGTCTTGCCCTAAACCCAGCGCACTGGTCTCTAACATCTCAAGGCATGATATCCAAAAGATACGAGATCCCAAAACCATGCCTCTATGTTTATGTTCGACATCTTCAGATATCCCGCGAAGTCGATACCTCGCGGAAAAACTCTCGAAACATATCTCGAACAAAACATTTCACATCGAAAAAGGATATGAGACGACAACTCATCACCCTTCTTCCACTCCATACGTAAGCTTATGAAAAATGCAACTCGACCATCTTGTCATAAAAGCCGCAGAGCGGCGGGGATTCAAAACCACACACGGCCAGTCCCGAAACACGAAATAAGGCCATTTAAGGCCGAAACATCAAACATAAAAATAATCTCCCGCAAGAGATCTAACCAAAGTCATCCTCAGAGTTCATGCTCCCTCTTCACCCGTCGCTTCATCTAAACCTGGAGCCGCGTCACCCCCAAGTACCGGATCCTTCCCCTCAGGGCCTTCTGAACACGTCGGAAGGAGGCACGCGGATTTCAGGTCAGCTAAGATGAGATTGAAATCTCCATCCATGACTGCAAAGTCCCCCTTGCAGCTGGACAGTCGGGCCTCTTCGGCCTCTAAGGTCGGAGGAGTCTCACTTTGGAACGACTGAACCACAGCCATCCCGCCTTTGATCGTCGCCAAGGCTAAATCCATGTTCCGAATGCACTCGAGAGAGCCCAGAAAGGCGAAGATCTTCGCCAAGCGAGCTTGGAACTCTGAACTAAGAGCGTCCGTGGCCTCTCGAATCCCGCGGCTCACTAATCTTGCATCATTCTCAATCTGGCTTTCTTCTCCTTGAGCAATGAACTCGCCGTCATCCCGAGGTCCCTCTCGAGCTCCCCTATCGCGATCTCAAGTTTTGACACTTTCACGGAGGGAGAACCCTTGACAGCCGTCAGCATGGCCTCGGTTTCGGACCATCTACCCTGAAGTTCAAACAATTCCCCGGCAAGACGACTTGTCTCAGAACCGCACTCGCTGATCATCCCGTCGATCAATGACACGAACTGCGAAACGAGAAGAAAGTTAGAGATTCTTTGTCTTTTAGAAAAATATACAACGATCAAGAAAGTGAGTGAGCGACAAACCTTTCCGCGAAGCCCCGACTCTATGCTCGAGCCTCCTTGCTGCGAAGATTCCCCGTCACCGCCCTTGGTAAACTTCCTCTTCCGGCCCTTAGGCTGAGTAACCGTAACAACACTAGGAGCGTGCAGCGCTAGAACGATCTCCTTCCTGGCAGGAGGAGGCGACATAGAGTCAGCGGCCCTCCCCTTATCTTCGACAAGAATCGGAGTCGTGGACGATCCAGCAGGTAAAGCCGAAGCATCCGGAACAACCGAGCCTGGAAGAGTTCCCGTATCTCGCAGAGTTACGCCCTCGGTCCCATAACCCGGACCAACGGCCAGTGCAGAAGCGGACGGTAACTCGGCGCCGGCTCGAACCTTTTCTTTCTCGGCTTGGCGACGAACTAATTTCTCTCGAAAGGAGAGATGATCAGCAACGCAAACCGGCGCTTCGACCGGAGAGGTCAGAATCGGCGCCGGAGACGTAGCCTCGCCCATCTCGACATCGGAACTTCGCTTGTCACCATGGGAAGAAGACATGTTAAAAATAAGAGATTTGGAGCTAGAGAGTTTTTGAATGTTTGAAAAAGGAAAGGTGTGAAGCAAATGAATGACAAGAACTCACTACTTATAGAGATATGGGCTCGGAATTTTATATTTTTTAAATAAACATTTTCTCGAGAATTCTCTTTCGCGGAGTTTGAAGTAAACTTCGTTCAATAGGCCTAACTTTGCCAAAATCGTTAAACCGCCCGCAAGAGTCTCGACTCTAACGAGCTGGGGGCCTAACTGTTGGGGTCGAAAATGGTTACGACGAAGTTAACGTCCAAATCCCCGAAGAAGAAAAATGTAGAAAAATTCTTCGACAAATACTTTTTCGAAATAGATTCTTCTTTACGAAAAGCTTTGCGGAAGAAACGCGAATCACCGGACAAGAGCTCGAGGAGGATCGTTAAGCAGCAATCAAACACGTGCTCCGCTCGGTTGCTACATAGCGACCGAGTTCGAGCCAAAGCTCAGTCGCTACGTAGCGACCAAACGTCCATTCTGATCGGTCGCTACGTAGCGACCGAGCTCTTCCGAAACGTCGATACGACATCAGTCCATTCTCGTCTACCCTTCGATGCTATCTCCCGAATACCGTAGCGAACCCATCTCACGTTCCCCGCCATTTCTAAGTTATCAATCTAACATTACCGTAAAAACCGCGGAAAGTTCATTCTTTATCGAAAGAATCCGTAATAAACGCTCCGAGTCGAAAGACGGCCCAAAGGGACCTAAGACGTGACTCGAGGCCCAACTTACGATTTCTTAACCAATAGCCCGTAGACCAGATGTCGGTTTACGCTTGTTTCGTAAGGGAAGATATATGTCAAGTTTCTGCGGATAAATACGAAATTTTGAAGATAATTACGAAGATCAGAAAAAATGGAATATCTCCATTTTTATGCTATGGCGGCTTAAGGGCAGAAGAGGAAAAAGCGTAAACCGACCTTGGAGCCAGTATATAAAGGGTCCTAGGCGAGAGGCATGAGAGGAACTTTTTGAGAGAAAACTTAGCACTTAGAGCAATTAGGCAACTTTCCGTTTTTGTTATTTCGAGCTGCGACTTAATTAGGTTTAGCCGTCTTAGGGTTGCTAGAACTAGGAATCTCGCCGACAGCTCTCGAGCCCAGGCTAATACCTTGTTGTAAACGCTCATACACAAATTCGGAATAAGACTTCTCTTTGCTCTCTTCTTACGATTTTTATACTTCTTCGTTGTCATTATCGTGTTCTGATTTGCTTGGCGTGTGGTATTAGTAGATATCCGGGACCTCTGGGAAATTAGGGTTTTCCTAGTTTCCTTATTTAAACGGAAATCGACAGTGCGAATTTCGGTTCCCACATCGATCGGCATAGGTTGAACAGTGTCTATCGTCGTAGGTTGAATAGTGTCGATCAATGCTTGGACTTCTACGCTGCCAATCGCTGCTTGGAGCGTGTCGACTGCCCTCTTAGACTTATGGATCACGCGTTCCAAATCCAGTGGCTCTACTAGTAAGAGTCATATTCTCTTGCTGCTTCTGGTACTCATATGTATTTACCTAAAAGAGGAGAAAAAATTTTATGAGTTTTTTGGAACAATTGTAAAGCCTAGACTCAATCTAACTAAACAAGATCTAATGGCGATCAAAACTCCCTGGCAACGGCGCCAAATTTGATATCACTCAAATTACCCTAAGGAATGATTTATATTCTCTAAAATAAGAGGTCGAGGTGTAGTACGTAGGGATCAAATTCACAGGGAGCTAGGGAACCAAATAAATCAGATGAGATTGATTAATCTAGGTTGATTTAATGATTAAATGTAAAGTTGCAAGTTTGTGAGCAAGGCAATTGCTCGATTGATTTGATTGGGGTTTTGGTGGAAGGATGGTTTGCTAGACTTAGGGTTTCTATTCAGGAAATCAAGATTATAATCCTACAGATGCCTAACAAGTTGTATGCATGATATTATAGAGCTCAACACTTATAAACAAACCATTAGGCTCTCGCTTTCCAGGTTTGTCTATTGACCAGTGTCGATCGATAATTATATAGGAAAATCAATTGATACACTTGTTAAAACGTCGACCGATTATTCAATTGAATATCGATCGACGCTTTTGGTCAAGCGTTAATGCACGGGTTGAATGTTCTCACTAAGCTTCATAGATCAGCTCTCGCCTTACTCTAGCAATCTTAGCTCAATTAGGATGGATTCAAGGTGAGATGCAAGCTATCGCTTATGTCTACAACTCCTACGGCAAGTTCTAGGTAGCTAATCTAGAAACATGCATTAATGACAATCCTAAAGATGAATATCACAACTTAGCAATCTATAGTTGGGGCTAATCCCTCATAACCTATCTGAACCCTAAACCTAACAAGTGGATCTATTCAAGCATGAAGTTTGTCACAGAAATCATAAATGAATAGATAATAAATTGCATAGATATTATAAAACCAATGGAGTTCCAAGAGGACTCTCAAGGAGTTCCTCCCTTCTCTCATAACCTAGAACTATGAATAAAATAAAGCTTAGCCGTCAACAATGGCTTAGAAAACACATAAATAGGGTTTTGGGTCGTCAAAAGGTATTCTGGTAATTTCTGGTTGCTCATGGGCTTCAGCGGTCATAAAATATGCTCAGCCCATATTCTAGCATCACCGTCGATCGACACCAATGTTGTTTCATCGATCGACAGTCCTTCATCTCCTCGACAGTTTCCTCTCGCGAGGCAGACTGACTACACTTCAGTAAAACAGACATAACTTCCGCAACAAGATGCTGATTGACCTAAAAGTGGCGGCATTGGAAAGCTAATGCAAAGCTCTATGTTTAGTCAAAAGATTGGCTCAATCTAACTGCAGGAATGTCTCCATCCATAGCTAAACATCTGACACGTCTGTGTAGTTTTGCACCTCAAAACGCTCCAAAATCACCATATTTCTCGAGAACGTACCTGAACCTGTAAATACTCTAAAAAGACTCCAAAACATAAAAATTATATCTTAAAACACTTATATACCATGGCTGAAAGTGGGTAACTGTAACACCCCCGAACCGTTCTAGGCATAGGTCGAACCACCGGCCAACAATCAAACAAGAACATGACCGACGGGCCGACCGTCTACCAAGGATCGGGAGTGCTACATGACGGGTTAACGGCCGATTCGGCAAAGGTCACGAAAAGTGCAATTCGCGACTAGTCCAGCCCGCCCGCTAACACGTCCCGTCAGACCAAAGCCCAAGGCTTCTCAACCCGTACTTCGATCTGACGTTGTGTTAGCTCGGACAAGCTAATATCAGAACAACAAGGCATTTGCACAAAACATTCGCTTTATTTATCTTATATAATATTTGGTTTACAATACACAAAATATTATACAAGTGGTGTCATGCCAAGAAAGCGAAAGTACATACTTATTGTCTGAAAGCGTCTTAAGCAAAAAGATGCAAATCTACACCAGCCAGCCTAGCCTCCCGCGACCTCTACAAGCTCGCTACTGGTCACCTGAAAAAACAACGAGTGAGGAGTGAGTAATCTAGCATTACCCAGCGAGTTACAATCCCCAACTAACAAATACAACCCCTCGCTATCCCACCCCAAGCAATCTAAAGCGAGAGGTTCACCTAACAACAAATCAACCCAATTCAATGACTAATAATAAGCAATATCAGAAATATGCAGCTGGAAAAAAGATAGTAAGATAACTAGCAATATGCTAATTACTAGCTTAACACCAAACTCAAACTCGACTTAAACCAGGGTTCAATAACCCGAAACACGATATAATATATATAACAAACTCCGGCCCTGGTGACGTTATGTTCCTCCTTCACTATCGGCAATATCCTATCTTCCTACCACAAAGGCCAGAAGAAGGAACTTTCAACCGACCGCGGCCCACAGTCCTTCGGATCACCGCGCGACAGCCCATAGTCCATCGGGTCACTGCCACATTACACCGTCGTGTAATACTCAGCCATAGGACATGACCCCGTTTGTCTGAGTCTTCCCGATCCAGCGAATAAGGGTTTCCTTGGACCCGCCGGGTACGAAGTCTGAAGGAACACTAACTCACCCCAATATGCCTAGCATTGTGGGTTACACAAATTCTGTCGGCCAATATACGATTAATACTAAACCCGGTAAAAATAACACAAGGTTCCTAGTATTAATCACCACACAATCAACACATTCCACCTCAAACATGCCTAGCATTGTGGGTTACACAAATGCTATATGGCCAAAATATGATTAATACTAAACCCGGTAAAAATAACACAAGGTGCCTAGTATTAATCGCAAATTAACACAATCAATCATATTCCAGAATCAAGCATAAAGACTAATTCCAGAATACCTAACTATCCACAACTTACCGATATCATCTAAGCATTCCGCATTCGCTAACTAACCAATAAACCTAACCATTAGCATGCTACTACGGTTCACAAACAATAACATGCATGCCATCAACTCAATCAACATAACCTCAATTATTCAAACTGTTACTCAGTTAGATCCGGCTAACTGACATGATCCAACTTCCAAGTAACGGGACCCTGCATGAAAACAACTCAGCAATCAATCGATTATAACTCACAGTTTTTGGTTGACTGTGTCCTTGACCCCAAACCCGACTTCTGCGATTCGAACCCTTCCTCGACCTTCTCAAGTAGGCCCACGTCCAGACTGATCTTGAACTGGTATCCACTAGAACTGATCTATCTTAACTTGAACAGAGCCTTCTCCAGGTGCTGACTCAAAATCGGCAGAGTAACTGTTCTCGAAAACTGGCTGAATCGCTCGAAAACTATTGAAACTTGATCTTTCTTTCTTTGCTTTCTCTCTCACGTTTTGAACTGACTTTCAAGTGTTCTGAATGTGTTCAAATGAGAGGGGCTCATGGGCTATTTATAGGAAACATCAACCAATCAGGAACAAGCCGCGGTGGCACCCCTCGTGTCGCCAAGATGGCTCGACGACGCGCCGGGCGACACCTCGTGCTCCACTTGTCTTTCAGCATGGCCTGATCACATGCAAGGTGACACCACGCCCTCTACCCGTCTGGATGCATGGCCTACTCACATACAAGGTGACACCACGTCCTCCACATGTCTGGCCGCATGGCCCGGTCGCATGCATCGCAACACCTTGTGCTTGGTCGTTCCACCTCGTGCTTCTATGTGTCACTCCGCATGCTGTGATCATTTGTACTGCAAAACCTCATGCTTCTCTTGCCACATACCATGCCAGGCAGTTGCCACCACGTCCTGATCTCATAGATCGAGCCACCTCGAGCTTCTCGGTCCATTCATTCAATTTTGGCCTTTCCGGTGAATTTTTCGTCCCGCGATCAATCTCAAATATTTTTCGACGCCCGTTCTGATGATCTGATTATTTTTAATAAACTCCAAATGAATCCTGACTTGATGGAAAATATTTCCCGAGTTTCCGGCTTCTTTGAAAAATTCCATAATACCGAAATTGTGGTTTTTCGCCCAATTTCCATTCATCCTGCTATGCCTAAAAGTGTCATGCTTCAAACGTTCTTTGAGTAAATATACCACATTGTCTAACCATTGTCTAGTGGGATACTTGACTCATGATTCAGACAAAAACAATCTGATCGTCTGCGACTCGACCACCCAAAAGATACTTGCCATTCTTTTTTCTTTTCTTTTTTTTATGGGTTTCTACATTCTCCCCCCCCCCCCTTAACCGAATTCATCCTTGAATTCTAAGGTTCTGAGGGGCATCCTTCTTCCATCACAACATCCTCTCGGAAGAACTCCGGGTGATCAGCTTTAAATCGTGCTTCATCTTCCCAAGTAACATGAATCATGTTTTGTCTTCCCCATAGCACTTGTACTTGAGCAATCTCACGATTCTTCAGCTTTCAAATACGCCGTTCTCCCAATCTGATTGGTCCTTTCGGATACGTAAGGTTTGTCCTCAACTGCTCTAGTCTCTCGGGTCCAACAGCACTTGGATCCTGTATATGTTTCTGAAGCATGGAAACATGAAATACAGGATGTAGATGCATATCCGCTGGCAGGATCCAAACGGTAAGCTACCTCACCAACTTTCCCGATGATCTTGTACGGACCAATGAACCTGACCGCAAGTTTCCCGACCTTGCCAAATCTGTCCTTCCCTTACTGTGCAGTAACTTTCAAATAGACCCAATCTCCTATCTCAAAAGTTACCTGTCTTCTTGACTAGTGTGCGTACTTCTTCTGGCGGTCCTGAGCCTTCTTCATGTTGGCCTGAATCGTCTCCAGCTTAATCATGGTCTCCTGAATGATTGGTGACCCAAACATTCTTCTTTCGCCTACTTTCGTCCAACACATGGGCGTTTTGCATGGCCTTCCGTATAACGCTTCATAAGGTGACATCCCTATGCTCGAATGATGACTGTTATTATATGAGAACTCGACCAACGGTAAATGCTTCTCCCAAGTTCCTGCCCAATCGAGAATACACATCCGAAGCATGTCCTCGATGGTCCGAATGGTTCTCTCCGCTTGGCCATCTGTTTCTGGATGGAACGCCGTGCTTTTGAATAGTTTAGTTCCCAAGGCTTCTTGCAGTGCTTCCCAGAATGATGACGTGAACCTTGGATCACGATCTGAGACGATGTCTGAGGGTACACCATGTAACTTCACAATTTGGTCGATGTACAGTTCGGCCAACACTTCAACTTTATCAGTGTCCCGAATAAGCAACAAGTGTGTAACCTTGGTTAACCTATCCAAAATCACCCATATCTAGTTGTTCGATCTACCTGGAGCAGTGGGTAATTCAGTGACGAAATCCATGGAAATAGAGTCCCATTTCCATTGAGGTATCGGAAGACTCTGCAATAATCCTCCTGGAACTTGATGTTCGACCTTGACTTGTTGACAAGTTACACACTACGTGACCCATTGCGCTACTGATCTCTTCATTCCCGGCCAATGATAGTATCTTCTCACGTCTCGGTACATCTTCGAACTTCTAGGATGGATACTAAGTAAAGAATGATGAGCAATTCTTAGTATCTCATCTCTCAGCCCTTGTCCTTTAGGAACCGTGATCCTCCCCTTAATTAGCAGGGTTCCATCCTCCGCCAAGTAGTATCCAGCACTATTTGGCCCACCTTGTCCTTTGAGTTCCTCAACATTCTTCAATAGCTTCTCATCCTTAAGTTGTTCTTCTCGAATTTTCTGAATCAAGCTGGCCTGGTTCACCGCTTGAAGTCCCAATGGCTCGCTCGCTTGCCCTTCCAAAACGACCAACTTTACTTGTTTCAATTCTTGGTTCAACAGCTCCACTTCTTTCTATAAATCTGCGTCAAACTTTCTTCGACTTAAGGCGTCCACAACAACATTCGCTTTACCAGGATGGTAGCGAATCCTTATATCGTAGTCTGCCACAAACTCCATCCACCTACGCTGACGCATGTTGAGATCTTGCTGAGGGAAGAGGTATTTAAGACTTTGGTGCTCCGTGTATACCTCCACTTCTTCTCGATACAAGTACGATCTCCAAATTCGCAAAGCGAACACCACGGCCGCTAAATCCAAGTCATGTGTACTGTAGTTATCCTCATGCTTCCGTAGTTGTCATGAAGCATATGTAATGACTCGTCCATCTTGCATAAGAACACAACCTAACCCAACTCGTGAAGCATCCGTGTAATCCGTGTAAAGTTTACCTTGCTCGGGCAAAGCTAACACAGGTGCGGTCGTGAGAGCTTCCTTCAACTTCTTGAAAGCCTTCTCGGTTTCTTCCACCCATAAGAAAGGAACTCCTTTACCGGTAAGTTTAGTTAAAGGCTTTGCAATGGAGGAAAAGTCCTTAACAAACTTCCGATAATAGCCCGCAAGTCCGAGAAGACTCCTTACTTCCGTCACAGTGGTAGGTCGAGGCCATTCTCGTATGGCTTGGACCTTTTCTGGATCAGCAGCCACGCCCTCTCCTGATACTATGTGACCCAGAAATCGTATCTCTCTCTTCAAAAATGAGCACTTGCTGAACTTGGCAAATAGCTTCTGATTCCGTAACCTCTCCATAACCAGTCTCGGATGCTCTTTGTGCTCCTCCTTACTTCTCGAATATACCAGGATGTCATCAATGAAAATGATCACGAACTTGTCAAGGTAGTCGTGAAACACTTGATTCATCAAACGCATGAAAGCCACAGGTGCGTTGGTGAGACCAAAGGGCATAACGACAAACTCATACTGCCCATATCTCGTGCGAAACGCCGTCTTCATAATATCTGACTTGGCAATAGGAATTTGATGATACCCTGATGCCAAATCAATCTCCAAAAACCAACTAGCTCCCTTTAGTTGGTCTAACAACTCATCTATCCTTGGAAGAGGATACTTATCTTTTATCGTGATGTTGTTGATACCACGATAATCGATACACAACCTCATGCTTACATCCTTCTTCTTCACAAATAGCACAGGAGCTCCCCAAGGTGAAGAGCTCGATCGGATGAATCCCTTTTCCAATAGATCTTACAATTGCTTCTTTAGCTCAGCCAACTCCGCTGGTGCCATCTGATATGGTGCCTTAGCTCTAGATTTTGCTTCAGGCTCCAAAGTAATGGTAAAGGGATTACTCCGAGGTGGAGGTAGTTCTTTTAGTGGTGCAAAGATATCCTTAAACTCTTGGACCACTTCTATGTCTTAGACCTTAACTTCATCATTAGTGGCTCCTCCACTAACCGATAATGTCACCAGATATACTTCCCCATCTTGAAACAAATCTTGTACTCTCATTGCTGCTACCAAAGACACGGTCATACTAGGACTGATTCCATAGTATACCATCTCTGGTCGTTTACCTCTGCCAAACAACAACCTTCCCTTTCCACAGTCGATCTGAACTCTGTAGCTCGATAACCAATCCATTCCAAGGATTACTTCGTACCCTTTCAAAGCCACGACTAACAGATCTGCCACAAATTCTTTCTCTTGAATGACCAATGGAACCTTCTTGATACACTGATCTGCTTGGAGGGTTCGGTCTGCGGGGGTCAAGACGGCCACGTTTATCCTGTCAACCACAAAACAATCCCAAAACCAGGTAGCTACTTCAAGGGTCACAAAATTATGTGTTGCCCCCGAGTCGAACAATACATGTGTGGGTTTACCAGCAACCTGTATGGTTCCTGCCACAGTAACCCAATCAACAATATCTCAATCAGAAAAACTAATCAAAATTCGCACAACCTTCAATCATCAATCCAAAATTTCTAAACCCGCAACCTAGCGATCAAGCAATTTATACTTAACCAGCATACTAACTAGGTTCCAACAACTAAATTCCATTCAATAAACAGAGAAGGTTAAGCACCCAATACCTGTGATGGGACCGCTTGACGGTCCTGCATTGTTTGGGTTTTCTACCCCTAAGGCATGAACTCTACCTCCTAGGTTTTTCTTCTTTGGTGCTGGCTCAATAGCTGGAAGGCTAGGAGGAGCTCGGATCGCGAGAGGGGTCGCAGGGATTGGCTTGTTTGGACATTATGATTCATAATGGCCCTTCCTTCCACAGAAGAAACAAGTGACATCTTCCATCCTCAGCGATGAGTAACCTTGCTGGTTACTCCGTTGTCTGTTGGGACAAAACTTGGAAATGTGTCCCGATTGATCACATATGTAACATATTCCGGTGTTACTGCGATAATTGGTTTGGCCTCCAAATTTTTGCCCTATGCCTTTGTTAAACCTTGAACCCTTGTTGAAATTTGGTCTTCCTCCCTGGCTAAACTTGGTATGTCCACCAGAATGCAGTATGGTCTTCCTTTCAGCCTCCAATACAATCTCAACATTAACAGCTTTTTCCACCAGATCCGATAAGCTGCTAAAGTTGCTTCCAACTAAACGACTTCCAAGCTCCGGCTTCAATCCGTACATAAAGTTACAGATCATAGTTGCTTCATCTTCATGCCCATCAAAAACATGTCGCCTCAACCTTGTGAACTCAGATTCGTAACTCCTCACTGGCCTATCTCCTTGAACAAGGTTCATGAATTGGCGCTCCAACTGATGCTTCGCTTCTGGAGGAAAATACTTCCTCTCAAACTCTCTCTTGAACGATTCCCACGCTGCCTGTCTATACTGTCCCACCATCCTGTTGCGTCGCCTTCCAAATAGTACACCCGATCTTCTTCTGATACTCCTCCAGACACTCCATAGCCTCAAAGTTTTTCTCCATCATAGTAATCCACTTGCCGGCTTCAATAGGATCAGATCCTCCTTTGAACTTGTAGGATCCAATGTTCTTCATGGTAGATAATAGCTTGAAAACTTCAGGGGGTTGAGTATGCCTGCCTTGGTTACCAAGTGCCTCGGTCTTCACGTTATGTAAAAGCTTTAGGGTGTTTTCCGCTCCTTGATCTTGTGGTCCTTCAGCGGCATGGTTCTGATCTGGCCTTGGGTGTGATTGAACGGATTGATCATGTTGATGTCTCCGGTCCCAATTACGACTTGGGCCAATACTCGCCAAACTGTCTTCCCTCACTCTAGTCCTGTTACCGTACACATGAAAAGATCTTGTTCTCTGCAGAGGGCTCCTACCGTGTCCAAACATCTCACTAATGCCATTTCCATCCTCTTGATAAGATCTGTAACCCAATCCTCCACCTGTCCAATCCATACCCTCTCCCCATATCCGACCTCGTCCATCATCACATGTCCTGCGATTAGCCATCTGCACACAATCAAAAGGGTAAGTCATATTTATGCTACGGGAAGCGGCTGGTTTCCTAATCATCTTTTTCAGACTCCTTTGACTCGATAAAATCATTAAAAAGCACTTGTGTCATGCATGGACAAAACCATGCTCTGATACCACCTCTGTAACACCCCCGAACCGTTCTAGGCATAGGTCGAACCACCGGCCAACAATCAAACAAGAACATGACAGACGGGCCGGCCGTCTACCAAGGATCGGGAGTGCTACATGACGGGTTAACGGCGGATCCGGCCAAGGTCACAAAAAGTACAATTCGTGACTAGGCCAGTCCGCCCGCTAACACGTCCCGTCAGACCAAAGCCTAAGGCTTCTCAACCCGTACTCCGATCTGACGTTGTGTTAGCTCGGACAAG
This sequence comes from Brassica carinata, assembly GCA_016771965.1. Classification (NCBI taxonomy): domain Eukaryota; kingdom Viridiplantae; phylum Streptophyta; class Magnoliopsida; order Brassicales; family Brassicaceae; genus Brassica; species Brassica carinata. Next base: position 46,488,099 of record CM028700.1, on the reverse strand, counting down.
CTAATAGCAGAACAACAAGGCATTTGCACAAAACATTCGCTTTATTTATCTTATATAATATCTGGTTTACAATACACAAAATATTATACAAGTGGTGGCATGCCAAGAAAGCGAAAGTACGTACTTATAGTCTGAACGCGTCTTAAGCAAAAAGATGCAAATCTACACCAGCCAGCCTATCCTCCCGCGACCTCTACAAGCTCGGTACTGGTCACTTGAAACAACAACGAGTGGGGAGTGAGTAATCTAGCATTACCCTGCGAGTTACTATCCCCAACTAACAAATACAACACCTTGCTATCCCACCCCAAGCAATCTAAAGCGAGAGGTTCACCTAACAACAAATCAACCCAAATCAACCCAATTCAACGAATAATAATAAGCAATATCAGAAATACGCAGCTGGAAAAAAGATAGTAGGATAACTAGCAATATGCTAATTACTAGCTCAACACCAAACTCAAACTCGACTTAAACCAGGGTTCAATAACCCGAAACGCGATATAATATATATAACAAATTCAGGCCCTGGTGACGTTATGTTCCTCCTTCACTATCGGCAATATCCTATCTTCCTACCACAAAGGCCAGAACAAGGAACTTTCAACCGACCGCGGCCCACAGTCCTTCGGGTCACCTCGCGACAGCCCACAGTGATTTGGGTCACTGCCACATTACACCGTCGTGTAATACACAGCCATAGGACATGACCCCGTTCGTCTGAGTCTTCCCGATCCAGCGAATAAGGGGTTTCCTTGAACCCGCCGGGTACGAGGTCTGAAGGAACACTAACTCACCCCAATATGCCTAGCATTGTGGGTTACACAAATGTTGTTGGCCAATATACGATTAATACTAAACCCGGTAAAAATAACACAAGGTTCCTAGTATTAATCACCACACAATCAACACATTCCACCTCAAATATGCCTAGCATTGTGGGTTACACAAATGCTATATGGCCAAAATATGATTAATACTAAGCCCGGTAAAAATAACTCAGCAATCAATCGATTATAACTCACAGTTTTTGGTTGACTGTGGCCTTGACCCCAAACCCAACTTCTGTGATCCGAACCCTTCCTCGACTTTCTCAAGTAGACCCACGTCCAGACTGATCTTGAACTGGTCTCCACTAGAACTGATCTCTCGTAAATAGAACAGAACCTTCTCCAGGTGCTGACTCAAAATCGGCAGAGTAACTGTTCTCCAAAACTGCCTAAATCGCTCGAAAACTATCGAAACTCGATCTTTCCTTCTTTGCTTTCTCTCTCACGTTTTGGACTGACTTTCAAGTATTCTGAATGTGTTCAAATGATAGGGGATCTTGGGCTATTAATAGGAAACAGCAACCAATCAGGAACAAGCTGTGTGGCACCCCATGTGTCGCTTCGCATTGCTCCGGACGCATGTGCGGCGACACCTCGTGCTCCACTTGTCTTTCAGCATGGCCTGCTCACATGCAAGGTGACAGCACGCCCTCTACATGTCTGGATGCATGGCCTGCTTACATCCAAGGTGACACCACGTCCTCCACATTTCTGGCCGCATGGCCCGGTCGCATGCATCGCAACACCTCGTGCTTGGTCGTTCCACCTCGTGCTTCTATGTGTCACTCCGCATGCTATGATCATTTGTACTGTAACACCTCATGCTTCTCTTGCCACATACCATTCCAGGCAGTTTCCACCACGTCCTGATCTCATAGATCGAGCCACCTCGAGCTTCTCGGTCCATTCGTCCAATTTTGGCCTTTCCGGTAAATTTTTCGTCCCGCAATCAATCTCAAATATTTTTCGATGCCCGTTCTGATGATCTGATTATTTTTAATAAACTCAAAATAAATCCTGACTTTATTGAAAATATTTCCCGAGTTTCCGGTTTCTTCGAAAAATTCCATAATACCGAAATTAGGGTTTTTCGCCCAATTTCCGGTCTTCCAGTTGTGCTTCCAAAAGTGTCATGCTTCAAACGTCCTTTGAGTAAATATACCACATTATCTAACCATTGTATAGTGGGATACTTGACTCATGGTTCAGAAAAAAACAATCTGATCGTCCGCGACTCGACCACCCAAAAGATACTCGACCATTCTTTTTTTTTTTTTATGGGTTTCTACAGTAACATCCATGGTATATCAAGAGTGTGTCGAGAAAGCTTTCGTACAAAAACACAATTTATTGACTTTGATTTCGTGATAACCGTTGTTGACCCCAACAGTTAGCCCCCCTCCCCCCCCAGCTCGCAATTTTCGAACACGATTCTTGCGGGCGAGTGGTGGTGTTAATCGGAATCCGCGGTTAAAATTGATTTTTCTAGAGAAGTTTTTTCCGATTATTTTAATGCGGAATATCCCTTCAACTTTATTTTTTTCTATAAGTATAGAGCTTCCCTTCTTGATTCTCTCAACATTCTCTCAACTTTCCAAGTTCTCTTTCCATTTTCTGTTAGAAATTTTTTTCTTCTAAGATGTTCCTTGCAGCGAGTAGTAGCGTCCATGCCGAATAAAGAAGGTGGAACTATTAGTTGAACTCTACCATTAATTCTTGGCCTCTCTCAACTATGTAATATTCCACTCTGCCCCCGGAGGGAGGCTACAATCAATGCTGAGATGACCTTGTGTCACGCTTTCCTGGGACTTAGAAGCTTCTTGCTGAGTCTTTCTTGTAATCTAGAGGTTGCCTGCATTTTCGTGTAGGAACCAAAAGGTTGGATGGACTTTTGTCAGGGAACCCGGAGGTTGGGTGGGCTTTCGTCGACGAACCTAATGGTTGTGTTGACCTCTAAGGGGACCTTCTCGTATATCTTCTTGACTCGAAGTCGCCTTCGTCAGGTAGACTCTCATTGAATGCTATGTAGGCTTTTTGGAGTAGAGTCTTACATTATCAAAAATTAGGAGCGTCTTCCAATGCGTTGTTCAGCGGCCGTTGGGAAGACCTGGAGAAGTTGTTGGGACCTGGAGGTGTCGTTGGGACCCGGAGGTCATTTCTGGTGCCTAGAGGCTGCCCTAGACCCGGAAGTCGTATTTAGAACCTGCAAGATAAACATTGAACCCGGAGGTTGAGTAAGGACCGAAGGTCATTTGGGAACCCGAAGGTTCCTTCAGACCTTGAGGTCGTATTTATGACCCGAAGGTTGTTTGGGAACCGGAGGTTCCTTCAGACCCTGAGGTCTTATTTAGGACCCGGAGGTTCCTTCAGACCATGAGGTCGTATTTAGGACCTGATGGTCGTTTGGGAACCCGGAGGTTCCTTCAGACTCTGAGGTCGTATTTAGGACCCGGAGGTCGTTTGGGAACCCAGAGGTTCCTTCAAACCCTGAGGTCGTATTTAGGACCCGAAGGTCGTTTCGGAACCCGGAGGTTCCTTCAGACCCTGAAGTCGTATTTAGGACCCAAAGTTGGTGAGAACCCATAATTTTTGGTTTCGCAGGGACCGTATTCCGCCTCCCTAGGAGAGGCTACTACCGGTACCTGTTGGGATTTCGCATTCTACCGCTCGGAAGCTGGTCACTATCAAGTTCCCGTGCTGCATGCTGCTTCTGGAGAAGCCACTATCAGACTTTCAGAGATGTGCTGGTTATGGGTGTGAAAACCCAAGTGCCAGACTTTACTGCTTTCCACGTCTGGTCAAGCAGTCGGGTGCTCCCAGCATGCCACAGTACTTTGGCACTTATATAGCGTCCCCCGTATTGTATAGCCTGGAGCGTTTTAATACAGGTACTTGCACGTAAGATTTTTGGGGACCCCGATATGCTTTAGGCTATACAGGGGTTTTAGGTTGTTTTGACAGCATACTCAGGTTTGTCCAGACCCATTCCTGTCTTAAGTCTCATACCCATTGTTATTGTCGCTCCCTGTACAAACTCTGAGTTTGGATACAGTACATTGCATAAGAGATTGAAAAGTTTTTCATTTTACCTGATGTTATGGACGGAAGCACGGTTCAGAGCCGGAGCTTCGGTGTCGGAGCCGGAGTCGGAACTTCTTCATGCGGGAATTTGAAGACTAGGGTCCTGCTCGGGAGAATCTGAAGACCTGGGTCTTGCTTGGCAGCAGGAGTAATATCTTCTTAGATTATTTACTCCCAATTGATTGCCCCTTATCTTTCAATTTCAGGCGTGAAGTCGGGATATAACCTGTGCACTTTGTTCAACCGGAGTCTTTCTATCTCAGCAAGCTTGTCGTGAGCAGGAAATCATTTCTCTGATGCCCCTTTTCCCGGGCTCTTCTTAGGCATAGGCCATGTTGGAACCCGAAGGAAAGTTGTTTTTCCATATGATAGACCGGGGTCTTGATAAATACTCCCAGGTTTTGAACCTGTTCGAAGGTGATCTTGTAGGATTCAGAGCTTGGATCTTGTATCTCGGTGGACGACAAGATTTGCTCTCAAGTCTTCTAACTTATGTAAATCTCTCCCAGTGATGCAGGTTTTGACAGAAATGGGCTTGCTGTCGCTTCAGTGAGCGTTGACATTCGTCTGCTGGATATAGGGTCCTTAGACCTGTAACAAGACCTTGGAGGAATGGAGATCTTTGTTGAGGCATGGAGGCTGGTTCTTTACAGTATAAATTGAGGTATCGGAGTACATAACATATGAACTCATAATTCCAGACGCTCATCTTTGGGAACTAAGGCTTTGAAGGGCTTCATATTCTGATATTGTAGGAGCGGTGGATTTATCCTTGGGTACCTGGAGGTTCCTAGGATCTAGTGCTCTGGCACAGGAGGATCTGTAGATATTCTCTTTAGGAATCCTGAGGTTATGAGAATTCCAATTTATCGCCAGGAGGTGAACTCTTATTTTGTTGTCTCGAACCCAGAAGCTGTATTGACTTAAGTCGGCATCGCACTCTGTCCTAAAAAGGTGGACCACTCTTCGATGTCAACCGGACGGGGGCCAATGTCGGGATTGGGCCGGTTGGCTTCCGCGGATCCGTTCAGGATGTCTTCAAGCCCTTATAGTGAAGCTTCCTTGCTGCAGAACTATTATGGGACGCGTGGTCCTGAAGATTATGGGGAATATCATCCTGGAGCACAGAGTTTCTTAGATGTAATCTCTTGAAATATGGAGGTCATGGGACCCATCATCTTGGAGCCCAGAAGTTCTGGCATATATCTTTCCGAAACCCGGAGGCGGTAGGATTTATCTTCTTCGAACTCGGAGGTTAAAGATTAAGCAACAATACTGATTGGTCCTTTAGCCTGGATAGCAGGGGTGGACCCGGCTAAGAATGCTTCTTCCCATGGATTAATGTTTCTTCTGGCTGCTCTCTACTCCCACTTGGGTGAGCCACTCTCGGCGCTTTCTTGATGTCACTTAATGATCTGTCGCTTTGTCTTGAATCCTCCTTTTAGTGGGCAAGTCAGCGAGATTTGTTGATGCAGGTATGCCCATAGGGTTAGCTACTAACTCGCTTGTCCCCTGCTTTCCTACTAGTTCTCTCTTTCATAGAAGTTTAGGAAGCTACATGCCTTGGGTCTACTTCCTTGGAAACTTGTAGAATCGTGTACTCTTGACTCCTTCTTTGGGAATTCTTGGTTTCTCGAAACTTGTGGAGGGGTGTAGCTTTGGAAACTTGGGGAGGCACATGGCCTTAGCTTCCTCAGTAACTTGGAAGCGTGGCCTTGAAACTTATGAAGGTACGAGTCCTAAGCTTCCTCGGGAGTTTGTAGGGGAGGCCTCAGTTTCCCTTAGAGATATATTAGGGTTCGTTGTCGGGGAAAGCGATAGTAAGGTAGTTGGAGCTTGTTTTTTCGTGGAGCCTTCGGATTTCACCTCCTTGTAAGGTTAGCAGCCGAAGACCCGGAGCATGGGATCCGAAATCTGGATGCTGGAACCTGAAACCCTGAGGTTTGGATTTTTCCTTCGGATGAATAGTAGCTAGAACGTATATTCTTTGGATCCCTTTTACTTTAATTGGAGCTAAGAATCTGAGGGCCATCGCGTCTTGATGTAGAGTTCGCGATTTTCTCTCGCTCCACTTATAGTGGTCGCCTGGTATGCTTGCATTGTTCCCACGATGACTCCAACGCCTTTGGAATTCGTCGAAGTTGTAAACCCGGCCGGAAGACGTTGTGTCCTGCTTGAGAACCTTGCATTCGATCCTATTGATGTTGATGATGACCGCCCATGTTGGGTCCGAAGGTTGTTGAGGCTTGATGAATAGTTAAGACCCAGAATCAGCAGGAGCCAATACTTGTATAGATCGGCTTTGAGGTTGGGACCCAGAACCGACAGGAACCGAAGACTGTAGAGGTTTGACTTGTGGTTTAGGCGCGGACTAGCTGTATTGGACCTTGCTACCATTGTTAGCAATGTATTATCCTCCCCGTAGGAGGTGTTGCCAGCTGCGTAAGCTTTAGATCTGGTGATAACGCGTCGTTCCTTGCCCTATGAGGCTGGGGTTACGAGGTTTTTGAGAGGGAACATGTAGTGTTCCTTCCTCCTATCATCATCATCACGTAGTTAATAACTGCCCCTCCTTCTAGCGCCAAACTGTTAGGGGATTTTTGTGTACAAACGATCCATGTTCAGCTCTTCGGAATGATAGGAAGAAGGAGACGGGTAGTTGTAGTGCGTTCTCCCCCCTTGATAGTTAGTGAACTCGGAGGTCTTGCTCTTGGGATACTGCCATCTGAGTATGGGCCAGTATATGTCATCAGTGCCTTGGTAGCTGTAGAAGGGATTAGTCGTCAGGCGGGGACCGCCTGCTCATAATGGAGATCTCGGGGTCCTCTTGATGTTAGTTGATGGTCCTGACTCTAGGGTCGGTCCCTTGAGCGTCTTGGTATGAAACCATGGAAGGTGTTTAGATTTATAGCTGCATCCTTCAGTGGGGATTGCCTACGTACCCCTCGGAAGGGGATCAAGCCATTCGTAGTTCATGTATTGATGGAGGCGCGTAGCCTAGATGGGCACGTAGCCTGTTGGGCGCGTGGCCTAGTGGGCACATGGCTTTGGGACCACGTGGCTCTTGTAGTTGATAGGAATCATCTGTTCCAGAGGACACATGGCCGGAACAGATGATAAACTAGTCGGCGTGCTGCAGTGAGCATGGAGCGTCGGTATGCTTCGGTGAGCATGGCGTCTCGTTGGAGATGGGTAGGAGATCATGGTTTGAACTAGTAGATGAGGTTGTAGACGTGCTTCTGTGAGCATAAGACTTCATCTTGTCGGGAACAATCGTCGGGATCAGCCTATCATAGGCATGTCGAAGGAAAAGGTCTTCAAGGGTTAGAATATTGCCTTGGCGGCTGTAGAACTTGTGAGCTCTGTCTATGGACGTCGCCACCCTCTCCTTAGGTTTAAAAACCTATATTTATAGTGGAGGCCGTGTCTCCCTCCTTGGGTTTGGAAATATTCAATATATCTTTAGATAATAGAATATTTCCAATTTTCTTTAGGGCGGTCTATATTTTGGAATACTTCCTCTTTCTCTTGGATTTAAGAGGATCCCTTCGTGTCTAAGCAATTTTCCTTATATTTAAGGAAGATTTCATTTTCTTCTGAGACAGGAGAAACCATTCGACCTGGAAGCCGGAAGTCGGAACCCGGAGGCGGGACCGAAGACCTGGGGGCAGGACCCTGGAAGCTGGAGGCGGGAACCTGAAACTCGGGGGAAGGAACCTGTAACCTGGATTAATCTCTTCATGGAATATTTTTCCCCAACACCCTAAGGAGGAGCCGCATGCACTGATGTGCAGAGGATGGACCGGGAACTGGAGCCCGTACAGTTGATGATACTAGACGCTCTTTATATTCTTCCAAAAGCGTGCACTTTCCTTTTTATTGGAAGTATTTTCCCTTTTTCTGCAGAGATCGAGTTTCCTTTTCGCTGTTCATTCTTTAAATCAGGGATTCTTCAGGATATTTGGAAACATCCTTATTTCCTTTTCGGATCCCGCGGAAAAGGGAACGACCCGGATATAAATAGAGATTCACGATAGTTCCTAGCTGGCCTCAACCCAACTCTAGTGTTGATTCTTAGCTGAGAAAGATGAATCCCGAGTCGCTCTCTTTTCTGTTCTCGCTCGTTGGTTTCCATGCAAGGCTGCGTCGCCCTTTTACTGATCTTTTCTCGTCCCCCGTTCCATCTTGGGGGAATGTTCCGGAGGCTGATAGTGAAGCGGTTTCGATGGCGCCCCTGAGAAGGCTCCGTTCTTGTTTCTTTGATGACGGTCCCCATTCCGAGACCCGAGAGGGGGACCTGGCTAACATAAGGAGGAAGTACTTGATTCATCCTTCAGTGGGGATGAGGAGTCCAACCGAGTTCGAACGCACTCCGGATGGTGGAGCGGGTGAGGTTACTTTCTATGAAGCGTATCTGGAAACAGGCTTCCGGGGTAATATTTCTTCTCATATAGACGAAGTGTCATCTTTTTTTGGTTTCTGTCCTTCTCAACTTACTCCCCTAACCTGGAGGACTTTAATGGCTATCCAAATGCTTGGAGAACTCCATGGATTTTCCATCTGGTGCATGAGATTTTATACTCTTATTACTTTGCTCCTTTGGCGAATAAAGATGGGTTCTTCCATCTTCGATCCCGTGACGGCGCTCCTTTGGTTGAGGAACCTTCGAGGGGTGTCAGAGGTAATCACCCCTTCGGGGATGGTTGGAACAGCCGGTGTGTGTTCGTGAAGATTCGGGAGCCAGTGGGTTACTTTACGTCTTGGCGTACCATGTGTAGGTTTTTCTTCTGAGTTTTGAATTTTACCATCCTTTCGGGAGCTTGATCCTAACGTTTTAGCCCTTGCTTTGACAGATGTGTCTCGCCCGGTTTCCTTCGCTGGAGAAGCAGTGGCGAAGCTTATAATGGGAATTCCCCGGCGATTCCATTGGGTGACCTTTCTGGTGAGCAGGGAGGCCTTGCGTCATAGTCGTGTTTGGGGTAAGCCTTCCCTTTCTATCTGATAAGATCCTGTCTTTGTCTCGCTTTCCAGGTTTGTCTATTGACCAGTGTCGATCGATGATTATATAGGAAAATCAATCGATACACTTGTTGAAACGTCGACCGATTATTCAATTGAATATCGATCGACGCTTTTGGTCAAGCGTTAATGCACGGGTTGAATGTTCTCACTAAGCTTCATATATCAGCTCTCACCTTACTCTAGCAATCTTAGCTCAATTAGGATGGATTCAAGGTGAGATGCAAGCTATCGCTTATGTCTACAACTCCTACGGCAAGTTCTAGGTAGCTAATCTAGAAACATGCATTAATGACAATCCTAAAGATGAATATCACAACTTAGCAATCTATAGTTGGGGCTAATCCCTCATAACCTATCTGATCCCTAAACCTAACAAGTGGATCTATTCAAGCATGAAGTTTGTCACAGAAATCATAGATGAATAGATAATAAATTGCATAGATATTATAAAACCAATGGAGTTCCAAGAGGACTCTCAAGGTGTTCCTCCCTTCTCTCATAACCTAGAACTATGAATAAAATAAAGCTTAGCCGTCAACAATGGCTTAAAAAACACATATATAGGGTTTTGGGTCGTCCAAAGGTATTCTGGTAATTTCTGGTTGCTCCTGGGCTTCAGCGGTCATAAAATATGCCCAGCCCATATTCTAGCATCAACGTCGATCGACACCAATGTTATTTCATCGATCGACAGTCCTTCATCTCCTCGACAGCTTCCTCTCGCGAGGCAGACTGACTACACTTCAGTAAAACGGACATAACATCCGCAACAAGATGCTGATTGACCTAAAAGTGGCGGCATTGGAAAGCTAATGCAAAGCTCTATGTTTTGTCAAAAGATTGGCTCAATCTAACTGTAGCAAGGTCTCCATCCATAGCTAAACATCTGACACGTCTGTGTAGTTTTGCACCTCAAAAGACTCCAAAATCACCATATCTCTCGAGAACGTACCTGAACCTGTAAATACTCTAAAAATACTCCAAAACATAAAAATTATATCTTAAAACATTTATATACCATGGCTGAAAGTGGGTAGCTGTAACACCCCCGAACCGTTCTAGGCATAGGTCGAACCACCGGCCAACAATCAAACAAGAACATGACCGACGGGCCGACCGTCTACCAAGGATCGGGAGTGCTACATGACGGTTTAACGGCTGATCCGGCAAAGGTCAAAAAGTGCAATTCGTGACTCGGCCAGTCCGCCCGCTGACACGTCCCGTCAGACCAAAGCCCAAGGCTTCTCAACCCGTACTCCGATCTGACGTTGTGTTAGCTCGGACAAGCTAATATCAGAACAACAAGGCATTTGCACAAAACATTCGCTTTATTTATCTTATATAATATTTGGTTTACAATACACAAAATATTATACAAGTGGTGGTATGCCAAGAAAGCGAAAGTACATACTTATTGTCTAAAAGCGTCTTAAGCAAAAAGATGCAAATCTACACCAGCCAGCCTAGCCTCCCGCGACCTCTACAAGCTCGCTACTGGTCACCTGAAACAACAACGAGTGAGGAGTGATTAATCTAGCATTACCCAGCGAGTTACAATCCCCAACTAGCAATTACAACCCCTCGCTATCCCACCCCAAGCAATCTAAAGCGAGAGGTTCACCTAACAACAAATCAACCCAATTCTATGAATAATAATAAGCAATATCAGAAATATGCAGCTGGAAAAAAGATAGTAAGATAACTAGCAATATGCTAATTACTAGCTCAACACCAAACTCAAACTCGACTTAAACCAGGGTTCAATAACCCGAAACACGATATAATATATATAACAAACTCGGGCCCTGGTGACGTTATGTTCCTCCTTCACTATCGGCAATATCCTATCTTCCTACCACAAAGGCCAGAAGAAGGAACTTTCAACCGACCGCGGCCCACAGTCCTTTGGGTCACCGCGCGACAGCCCATAGTCCTTCGGGTCACTGCCACATTACACCGTCATGTAATACTCAGCCATAGGACATGACCCCGTTCGTCTGAGTCTTCCCGATCCAGCGAATAAGGGTTTCCTTGGACCCGCCGGGTACGAAGTTTGAAGGAACACTAACTCACCCCAATATGCCTAGCATTGTGAGTTACACAAATGCTATATGGCCAAAATATGATTAATACTAAACCGGTAAAAATAACACAAGGTTCCTAGTATTAATCACCACACAATCAACACATTCCACCTCAAACATGCCTAGCATTGTGAGTTACACAAATGCTATATGGCCAAAATATGATTAATACTAAACCCGGTAAAAATAACACAAGGTGCCTAGTATTAATCGCAAATTAACACAATCAATCATATTCCAGAATCTAGCCTAAATACTAATTCCAGAATACCTAACTATCCACAACTTAGAGATATCATCTAAGCATTCCGCATTCGCTAACTAACCAATCAACCTAACCATTAGCATGCTACTACGGTTCTCAAACAATAACAAGCATGCCATCAACTCAATCAACATAACCTCAATTATTCAAACCGTTACTCAGTTAGATCCGGCTAACTGACATGATCCAACTTCCAAGTAACGGGACCCTGCATGAAAACAACTCAGCAATCAATCGATTATAACTCACAGTTTTTGGTTGACTGTGTCCTTGACCCAAAACCCGACTTCTGCGATCCGAACCCTTCCTCGGCCTTCTCAACTAGACCCACGTCCAGACTGATCTTGAACTGGTCTCCACTAGAACTGATCTATCTTAACTTGAACAGAGCCTTCTCCAGGTGCTGACTCAAAATCGGTAGAGTAACTGTTCTCGAAAACTGCCTAAATCGCTCGAAAACTATCTAAACTCGATCTTTCTTTCTTTGCTTTCTTTCTCACGTTTTGAACTGACTTTCAAGTGTTCTGAATGTGTTCAAATGAGAGGGGCCTATGGGCTATTTATAGGAAACATCAACCAATCAGGAACAAGCCGTGTGGCACCCCATGTGTCGCTTCGCATGGCTCTGGACGCATGCGCGGCGACACCTCGTGCTCCACTTGTCTTTCAGCATGGCCTGATCACATGCAAAGTGACACCACGCCCTCTACCTTTCTGGACGCATGGCCTGCTCACATGCAAGGTGACACCACGTCCTCCACATGCCTTGCCGCATGGCCCGGTCGCATGCATCGCAACACCTCGTGCTTGGTCGTTCCACCTCGTGCTTCTATGTGTCACTCCGTATGCTGTGATCATTTGTACTACAAAACCTCATGCTTCTCTTGCCACATACCATGCCAGGCAGTTGCCACCACGTTCTGATCTCATAGATCGAGCCACCTCGAGCTTCTCGGTCCATTCATCCAATTTTGGCCTTTCCGGTGAATTTTTCGTCCCACGATCAATCTCAAATATTTTTCGACGCCCGTTCTGATGATCTGATTATTTTTAATAAACTCCAAATGAATCCTGACTTTATGGAAAATATTTCCCGAGTTTCCGGCTTCTTTGAAAAATTCCATTATACCGAAATTAGGGTTTTTCGCCCAATTTCCATTCTTCCTGTTGCGCTTCCAAAAGTGTCATGCTTCAAACGTCCTTTAAGTAAATATACCACATTGTCTGACCATTGTCTAGTGGGATACTTGACTCATGATTCAGACAAAAACAATCTAATCGTCCGCGACTCGACCACCCAAAAGATACTCGCCATTCTTTTTTTTTTTTTTATGGGTTTCTACATTCTCCCTTCCCCCCCCCCCCTTAACAGAATTCATCCTCGAATTCTAAGGTTCTGAGGGGCCTCCTTCTTCAATCACAACATCCTCTCGGAAGAACTCCAGGCGATCGGCTTTAAATCGTGCTTCATCTTCCCAAGTAAAATGAATCATGTTTTGTCTTCCCCAGAACACTTGTACTTCAGCAATCTCACGATTCTTCAGCTTCCAAATACGCCGTTCTCCCAATCTGATTGTTCCTTTCGGATACGTAAGGTTTGTCCTCAACTGCTCTAGTCTCTCGGGTTCAACAGCACTTGGATCCCGTATATGTTTCTGAAGCATGGAAACTTGAAATACAGGATGTAGATGCATATGCGCTGGCAGGATCCAAACGGTAAGCTACCTCACCAACTTTCCCGATGATCTTGCACGGACCAATGAACCTGACCGCAAGTTTCCCGACCTTGCCAAATCTGTCCTTCCCTTTCTGTGCAGTAACTTTCAAATAGACCCAATCTCCTATCTCAAAAGTAACATGTCTTCTTGACTAGTGTGTGTACTTCTTCTGGCGGTCCTGAGCCTTCTTCATGCTGGCCTGAATCGTCTCCAGCTTAATCATGGTCTCCTGAATGATAGGTGACCCAAACATTCTTCTTTCGCCCACTTCCGTCCAACACATAGGCGTTTTGCATGGCCTTCCGTATAACGCTTCATAAGGTGACATCCCTATGCTCGAATGATGACTGTTATTATATGAGAACTCGACCAACGGTAAATGCTTCTCCCAAGTTCCTGCCCAATCGAGAATACACATCCGAAGCATGTCCTCGATGGTCCGAATGGTTCTCTCCGTTTGGCCATCTGTTTCTGGATGGAACGCCGTGCTTCTGAATAGTTTAGTTCCCAAGGCTTCTTGCAGTGCTTCCCAGAATGATGACGTGAACCTTGCAGTTCGGCCAACACTTCAACTTTATCAGTGTCTCGAATAAGCAACAAGTGTGTAACCTTGGTTAACCTATCCAAAATCACCCATATCGAGTTGTTCGATCTACCTGGAGCAGTGGGTAATCCAGTGATGAAATCCATGGAAATAGAGTCCCATTTCCATTGAGGTATCGGAAGACTCTGCAATAATGCTCCTGGAACTTGATGTTCGACCTTGACTTGTTGACAAGTTACACACTGCGTGACCCATTGCGCTACTGATCTCTTCATTCCCGGCCAATGTTAGTATCTTTTCATGCCTCGGTACATCTTCGAACTTCTAGGATGGATACTAAGTAAAGAATGATGAGCAATCCTTAGTATCTCATCTCTCAGCCCTTGTCCTTTAGGAACCGTGATCCTCCCCTTAATTAGCAAGGTTCCATCCTCCGCCAAGTAGTATCCAGAACTATTTGGCCCACCTTGTCCTTTGAGTTCCTCAGCAATCTTCAATAGCTTCTCATCCTTAAGTTGTTCTTCTCAAATTTTCTGAATCAAGCTGGCCTGGTTCACCGCTTGAAGTCCCAATGGCTCGCTCGTTTGCCCTTTCGAAACGACCAACTTTACTAGTTTCAATTCTTGGTTCAACAGCTCCACTTCTTTCTCTAAATCTGCGTCAAACTTTCTTCGACTTAAGGCTTCCGCCACAACATTCGCTGTACCAGGATGGTAGCGAATCCTTATATCGTAGTCTGCCACAAACTCCATCCACCTACGCTGGCGCAAGTTGAGATCTGGCTGAGTGAAGAGGTATTTAAGACTTTGGTGCTCCGTGTATACCTTCACTTCTTCTCGATACAAGTACGATCTCCAAATTCGCAAAGCGAACACCACGGCCGCTAAATCCAAGTCATGTGTACTGTAGTTATCCTCATGCTTCCGTAGTTGTCGTGAAGCATATGCAATGACTCGTCCATCTTGCATAAGAACACAACCTAACCCAACTCGTGAAGCATCCGTGTAATCCGTGTAAAGTTTACCTTGCTCTGGCAAAGCTAACACAAAGCGGTCGTGAGAGCTTCCTTCAACTTCTTGAAAGCCTTCTCGGTTTCTTCCACCCATAAGAAAGGAACTCCTTTACCGGTAAGTTTAGTTAAAGGCTTTGCAATGGAGGAAAAGTCCTTAACAAACTTCCGATAATAGCCCGCATGTCCGAGAAAACTCCTTATTTCCGTCACAGTGGTAGGTCGAGGCCATTCCCGTATGGCTTGGACCTTTTCTGGATCAGCAGCCACGCCCTCTCCTGATACTATGTGACCCAGAAATCGTATCTCTCTCTTCCAAAATGAGCACTTGCTGAACTTGGCAAATAGCTTCTGATTCCGTAACCTCTCCATAACCAGTCTCAGATGCTCTTTGAGCTCCTCCTTACTTCTCGAATATACCAGGATGTCATCAATGAAAATGATCACGAACTTGTCAAGGTAGTCGTGAAACACTTGATTCATCAAATGCATGAAAGCCGCAGGTGCGTTGGTGAGACCAAAGGGCATAACGACAAACTCATACTGCCATATCTCATGCAAAACGCCGTCTTCATAATATCTGACTTGGCAATAGGAATTTGATGATACCCTGATGCCAAATCAATCTTCGAAAACCAACTAGCTCCCTTTAGTTGGTCTAACAACTCGTCTATCCTCGGAAGAGGATACTTATCTTTTATCGTGATGTTGTTGATACCACGATAATCTATACACAACCTCATGCTTACATCCTTCTTCTTCACAAATAGCACAGGAGCTCCCCAAGGTGAAGAGCTCGATCGGATGAATCCCTTTTCCAATAGATCTTCCAATTGCTTCTTTAGCTCAGCCAACTCCGCTGGTGCCATCTGATATGGTGCCTTAGCTATAGATTTTGCTTCAGGCTCCAAAGTAATGGTAAAGGGATTACTCTGAGGTGGAGGTAATTCCTTTAGTAATGCAAAGATATCCTCAAACTCTTGGACCACTTCTATGTCTTCAACCTTAACTTCATCATTAGTGGCTCCTCCACTAACCGATAATGTCACCAGATATACTTCCCCATCTTGAAACAAATCTTGTACTCTCATTGCTGCTACCAAAGACACGGTCATACTAGGACTGATTCCATAGTATACCATCTCTGGTCGTTTACCTCTGCCAAACAACAGCCTTCCCTTTCCACAATGATCTGAACTCAGAGCTCGATAACCAATCCATTCCAAGGATTACTGCACTTTCAAAGCCACGACTAACAGATCTGCCACAAATTCTTTCTCTTGAATGACCAATGGAACATTCTTGATACACTGATCTGCTTGAAGGGTTCGGTCTGCGGGGGTCAAGACGGCCACGTTTATCCTTTCAGCCACAAAACAATCCCAAAACCAGGTAGCTACTTCAAGGGTCACAAAACTATGTGTTGCCCCCGAGTCGAACAATACATGTGTGGGTTTACCAGCAACATGTACGGTTCCTGCCACAGTAACCCAATCAACAATATCTCAATCACAAAAACTAATCAAAATTCGCACAACCATCAATCATCAATCCAAAATTTCTAAACGCGCAACCTAGCGATCAAGCAATTTATACTTAACCAGCATACTAACTAGGTTCCAACAACTAAATTCCTTTCAATAAACAAAGAAGGTTAAGCACCCAATACCTGTGATGGGACCTCTTGACGGTCCTGCATTTTTTGGGTTTTCTACCCCTAAGGCATAAACTCTACCTCCTAGGTTTTGCTTCTTTGGTGCTGGCTCAATAGCTGGACAGCTAGGAGGAGCTCGGATCGCGAGAGGGGTCGCAGGGATTGGCTTGTTTGGACATTATGATGCATAATGGCCCTTCCTTCCACAGAAGAAACAAGTGACATCTTCCATCCTCAGCGATGAGTAACCTTGCTGGTTACTCCGTTGTCTATTGGAACAAAACTTGGAAATGTGTCCCGATTGATCACATATGTAACATACTCCGGTGTTACTGCGATAATTGGTTTAGCCTCCAAATTTTTTCCCTTTTCCTTTGTTAAACCTTGAACCCTTGTTGAAATTTGGTCTTCCTCCTTTGCTAAACTTGGTATGTCCACCAAAATGCAGTATGGTCTTCCTTTCAGCCTCCAATACAATCTCAACATTAACAGCTTTTTCCACCAGATCCGATAAGCTGCTAAAGTTGCTTCCAGCTAAACGACTTCCAAGCTCCGACTTCAATCCGTACATAAAGTTACAGATCATAGTTGCTTCATCTTCACGCCCATCAAAAACATGTCGCCTCAACCTTGTGAACTCAGATTCGTAACTCCTCACTGGCATATCTCCTTGAACAAGGTTCATGAATTGGAGCTCCAACCGATGCTTCGCTTCTGGAGGAAAATACTTCCTCTCAAACTCCCTCTTGAATGATTCCCATGATGTGATGGTGTGTCCACGCTGCCTGTCTATACTGTCCCACCATCCTGTTGCGTCGCCTTCCAAATAGTACACCCGATCTTCTTCTGATACTCCTCCGGACACTCCATAGCCTCAAAGTTTTTCTCCATCATAGTAATCCACTTGCCGGCTTCAATAGGATCAGATCCTCCTTTGAACTTGTAGGATCCAATGTTCTTCATGGTAGATAATAGCTTGGAAACTTCAGGGGGTTGAGTACGCCTGCCTTGGTTACCAAGTGCCTCGGTCATCACGTTATGTAAAAGCCTCAGGGTGTTTTCCGCTCCTTGATCTTGTGGTCCTTCAGTGGCATGGTTCGGATCTGGCCTTGGGTGCGATTGAACGGATTGATCATGTTGATGTCTCCGGTCCCAATTACGACTTGGGCCAATACTCGCCAAACTGTCTTCCCTCACTCTAGTCCTGTTACCATACACATGAAAAGATCTTGTTCTCTGCAGAGGGCTCCTATCGTGTCCAAACATCTCACTAATGCCATTTCCATCCTCTTGATCAGATCTGTAACCCAATCCTCCACCTGTCCAATCCATACCTTCTCCCCATATCCGACCTCGTCCATCATCACATGTCCTGCGATTAGCCATCTGCACACAATCAAAAGGGTAAGTCATATTTATGCTACGGGAAGCGGCTGGTTTCCTAATCATCTTTTTGAGACTCCTTTGACTCGATAAAATCATTAAAAAGCACATGTGTCACGCATGGACGAAACCATGCTCTGATACCACCTCTGTAACACCCCCAAACCGTTCTAGGCATAGGTCGAACCACCAGCCAACAATCAAACAAGAACATGATCGACGGGCCGGCCGTCTACCAAGGATCGGGAGTGCTACATGACGGGTTAACGGTGGATCCGGCCAAGGTCACAAAAAGTGCAATTCGTGACTAGGCCAGTCCGCCCGCTAACACGTCCCGTCAGACCAAAGCCTAAGGCTTCTCAACCCGTACTCCGATCTGACGTTGTGTTAGCTTGGACAAGCTAATATCAGAACAACAAGGCATTTGCACAAAACATTCGCTTTATTTATCTTATATAATATCTGGTTTACAATACACAAAATATTATACAAGTGGTGGCATGCCAAGAAAGCGAAAGTACATACTTATAGTCTGAAAGCGTCTTAAGCAAAAAGATGCAAATCTACACCAGCAAGGCTAGCCTCCCGCGACCTCTACAAGCTCGGTACTGGTCACTTGAAACAACAACGAGTGAGGAGTGAGTAATCTAGCATCACCCAGTGAGTTACTGTCCCCAACTAACAAATACAACACCTTGCTATCCCACCCCAAGCAATCTAAAACGAGAGGTTCACCTAACAACAAATCAACCCAATTCAACGAATAATAATAAGCAATATCATAAATACGCAGCTGGAAAAAAGATAGTAAGATAACTAGCAATATGCTAATTACTAGCTCAACACCAAACTCAAACTCGACTTAAACCAAGGTTCAAAAACCCGAAACACGATATAATATATATAACAAACTCAGGCCCTGGTGACGTTATGTTCCTCCTTCACTATCGGCAATATCCTATCTTCCTACCACAAAGGACAGAACAAGGAACTTTCAACCGACCGCGGCCCACAGTACTTCGGGTCACCGCGCGGCAGCCCACAGTGATTCGGGTCACTTCCACATTACACTGTCGTGTAATACTCAGCCATACGACATGACCTCATTCGTTTGAGTCTTCCCGATCCAGCGAATAAGGGGTTTCCTTGAACCCGCCGGGTACGAGGTCTGAAGGAACACTAACTCACCCCAATATGCCTAGCATTGTGGGTTACACAAATGTTGTCGGCCAATATACGATTAATACTAAACCCGGTAAAAATAACACAAGGTTCCTAGTATTAATCACCACACAATCAACACATTCCACCTCACACATGCTTAGCATTGTGGGTTACACAAATGCTATATGGCCAAAATATGATTAATACTAAACCCGGTAAAAATAACACAAGGTTCCTAGTATTAATCACAAATTAGCACAATCAATCATATTCCAGAATCTAGCATAAAGACTAATTCCAGAATACCTAACTATCCACAACTTAGCGATATCATCTAAGCATTCCGCATTCGCTAACTAACCAATCAACCTAACCATTAGCATGCTACTACGGTTCTCAAACAATAACAAGCATGCCATCAACTCAATCAACATAACCTCAATTATTCAAACCGTTACTCAGTTAGATCCGGCCACCTGCCATGATCCAACTTCCAAGTAACGGGACCCTGCATGAAAACAACTCAGCAATCAATCGATTATAACTCACAGTTTTTGGTTGACTGTGGCCTTGACCCCAAACCCAACTTCTGCGATCCGAACCCTTCCTCGACTTTCTCAAGTAGACCCACGTCCAGACTGATCTTGAACTGGTCTCCACCAGAACTGATCTTGAACTGGTCTCCACTAGAACTGATCTCTCTTAAATTGAACAGAACCTTCTCCAGGTGCTGACTCAAAATCGGCAGAGTAACTGTTCTCGAAAACTGCTTAAATCGCTCGAAAACTATCGAAACTCGATCTTTCTTTCTTTGCTTTCTCTCTCACGTTTTGAACTGACTTTCAAGTATTCTGAATGTGTTCAAATGAGAGGGGGTCGTGGGCTATTTATAGGAAACATCAACCAATCAGGAACAAGCCGTGTGGCACCCCATGTGTCGCTTCGCATTGCTCCGGACGCATGTGCGGCGACACCTCGTGCTCCACTTGTCTTTCAGCATGGCCTGCTCACATGCAAGGTGACAGCACGCCCTCTACATGTCTGGATGCATGGCCTGCTCACATGCAAGGTGACACCACGTCCTCCACATGTCTGGCCGCATGGCCCGGTCGCATGCATCGCAACACCTCGTGCTTGGCCGTTCCACCTCGTGCTTCTATGTGTCACTCCGCATGCTGTGATCATTTGTACTGCAACACCTCATGATTCTCATGCCACATACCATTCCAGGCAGTTTCCACCACGTCCTGATCTCATAGATCGAGCCACCTCGAGCTTCTCGGTCCATTCGTCCAATTTTGGCCTTTCCGGTGAATTTTTCGTCCCGCGATCAATCTCAAATATTTTTCGACGCCCGTTCTGATGATCTGATTATTTTTAATAAGCTCAAAATAAATCCTGACTTTATGGAAAATATTTCCCGAGTTTCCGGCTTCTTCGAAAAATTCCATAATACCGAAATTAGGGTTTTTCGCCCAATTTCCGTCTTCCGCCAGGCTTCCAAAAGTGTCATGCTTCAAACGCCCTTGAGTAAATATACCACATTGTCTAACCATTGTCTAGTGGGATACTTGACTCATGGTTCAGAAAAAAACAATGTGATCGTCCGCGACTCGACCACCCAAAAGATACTCGACCATTCTTTTTTTTTTCTTTATGGGTTTCTACAGTAACATCCATGGTATATCAAGAGTGTGTCGAGAAAGCTTTCGTACAAAAACACAATTTATAGACTTTGATTTCGTGATAACCGTTGTTGACCCCAACAGTTAGCCCCCCTCCCGCCCAGCTCGCAATTTTCGAACACGATTCTTGCGGGCGAGTGGTGGTGTTAATCGGAATCCGCGGTTAAAATTGATTTTTCTAGAGAAGTTTTTCCAATTATTTTAATGCGGAATATCCCTTCAACTTTATTTATTTCTCTAAGTATAGAGCTTCCCTTCTTGATTCTCTCAACATTCTCTCAACTTTCCAAGTTCTCTTTGCATTTTCTGTTAGAAATTTTTCTCCTCTAAGATGTTCCTTGCAGCGAGTAGTAGCGTCCATGCCGAATAAAGAAGGTGGAACTATTAGTTGAACTCTACCATTAATTCTTGGCCTCTCTCAACTATGTAATATTCCACTCTGCCCCCGGAGGGAGGCTACAATCAATGCTGAGATGACCTTGTGTCACGCTTTCCTGGGACTTAGAAGCTTCTTGCTGAGTCTTTCTTGTAATCTAGAGGTTGCCTGCATTTTCGTGTAGGAACCAAAAGGTTGGATGGACTTTTGTCAGGGAACCCGGAGGTTGGGTGGACTTTCGTCGAGGAACCTAATGGTTGTGTTGACCTCTAAGGGGACCTTGTCGTATATCTTCTTGACTCGAAGTCGCCTTCGTCGGGTAGACTCTCATTGAATGCTATGTAGGCTTTTTGGAGCAGAGTCTTACATTATCAAAAATTAGGGGCGTCTTTCAATGCGTTGTCCAGCGGCCGTTGGGAAGACCTGGAGAAGTTGTTGGGACCCGGAGGTGTCGTTGGGACCCGGAGGTCATTTCTGGTGCCTAGAGGCTGCCCTAGACCCGGAAGTCGTATTTAGAACCTGCAAGATAAACATTGAACCCGGAGGTTGAGTAAGGACCGAAGGTTGTTTGGGAACCTGAAGGTTCCTTCAGACCTTGAGGTCGTATTTATGACCTGAAGGTCGTTTGGGAACCGGAGGTTCCTTCAGACCTTGAGGTCGTATTTAGGACCCGGAGGTTCCTTCAGACCATGAGGTCGTATTCAGGACCTGATGGTCGTTTGGGAACCCGGAGGTTCCTTCAGACCTTGAGGTCGATTTATGACCTGAAGGTCGTTTGGGAACCCAGAGGTTCCTTCAAACCCTGAGGTCGTATTTAGGACACCAAGGTCGTTTCGGAGCCCGGAGGTTCCTCCAGACCCTGAGGTCGTATTTAGGACCCAAAGTTGGTGAGAACCCATAAATTTTGGTTTCGCAGGGACCGTATTCCGCCTCCCTGGGAGAGGCTACTACCGGTACCTGTTGGGATTTCGCATTCTACCGCTCGGAAGCTGGTCACTATCGAGTTCCCGTGCTGCATGCTGCTTCTGGAGAAGCCACTATCAGACTTTTAGAGATGTGCTGGTTATGGGTGTGAAAACCCAAGTACCAGACTTTACTGCTTTCCACGTATGGTCAAGCAGTCGGGTGCCCCCTGGATGTCACAGTACTTTGGCACTTACAGTACATTGCATAAGAGTTTGAAAAGTTTTTCATTTTACCTGGTGTTATGGATGGAAGCACGGTTCAGAGCCGGAGCTTCGGTATCGGAGCCGGAGTCGGAACTTCTTCATGCGGGAATTTGAAGAATAGGGTCCTGCTCGGGAGAATCTGAAGACCTGGGTCTTGCTTGGCAGCATGAGTAATATCTTCCTAGATTATTTACTCCCAATTGATTGCCCCTTATCTTTCGATTTCAGGCGTGAAGTCGGGAGATAACCTGTGCACTTTGTTCAACCGGAGTCTTTCTATCTCAGCAAGCTTGTCGTGAGCAGGACATCGTTTCTATGATGCCCCTTTTCCCGGGTTCTTCTTAGGCATAGGCCATGTTGGAACCCGAAGGAAAGTTGTTTTTCCATATGATAGACCGGGGTCTTGATAAATACTCCTAGGTTCTGGACCTGTTCGAAGGTGATCTTGTAGGATTCAGGGCTTGGATCTTGTATCACGGTGGACGACAAGATTTGCTCTCAGGTCTTCTAACTTAGGTAGATCTCTCCCAGTGATGCAGGTTTTGAGAGAAATGGGCTTGCTGTCGCTTCAGTGAGCGTTTACATTCGTCTGCTGGATAAAGGGTCCTTAGACCTGTAACAAGACCTTGGAGGAATGGAGATCTTTGTTGAGGCATGGAGGCTGGTTCTTTGCAGTATAACTTGAGGTATCGGAGTACATAACATATGAACTCATAATTCCAGACGCTCATCTTTGGGAACTAAGGCTTTGAAAGGCTTCATATTCTGATATTGTAGAAGCGGTGGATTTATCCTTGGGTACCTGGAGGTTCCTAGGATCTAGTGCTCTGGCACAGGAGGATCTGTAGATATTCTCTTTAGGAATCCTGAGGTTATGAGAATTCCAATTTATCGCTAGGAGGTGAACTCCTATTTTGTTGTCTCGAACCCAGAAGCTGTATTGACTTAAGGCGGCATCGCACTCTGCCCTAAAAAGGTGAACCACTCTTCGATGTCAACCGGACGGGGGCCAATGTCGGGATTGGGCCGGTTGGCTTCCGCGGATCCGTTCAGGATGTCTTCAAGCCCTTATAGGGAAGCTTCCTTGCTGCAGAACTATTATGGGACGCGTGGTCCTGAAGATTATGGGGAATATCATCCTGGAGCACAGAGTTTCTTAGATGTAATCTCTTGAAATATGGAGGTCATGGGACCCATCATCTTGGAGCCCAGAAGTTCTGGCATATATCTTTCTGAAACCCGGAGGCGGTAGGATTTATCTTCTTCGAACTCGGAGGTTAAAGATTAAGCAACAATACTGATTGGTCCTTTAGCCTGGATAGCAGGGGTGGACCCGGCTAAGAATGCTTCTTCGCATGGATTAATGTTTCTTCTGGCTGCTCTCTACTCCCACTTGGGTGAGCCACTCTCGGCGCTTTCTTGATGTCACTTAATGATCCGTCGCTTTGTCTTGAATCCTCCTTTTAGTGGGCAAGTCAGCGAGATTTGTTGATGCAGGTATGCCCCTTGGGTTAGCTACTAACTCGCTTGTCCCCTGGTTTCCTACTAGTTCTCTCTTTCATAGAAGTTTAGGAAGCTACGTGCCTTGGGTCTACTTCCTTGGAAACTTGTAGAATCGTGTACTCTTGACTCCTTCTTTGGGAATTCTTGGTTTCTCGAAACTTGTGGAGGGGTGTAGCTTTGGAAACTTGGGGAGGCACATGGCCTTAGCTTCCTCAGTAACTTGGAGAGGCGCGTGGCCTTGGAAACTTATGAAGGTACGAGTCCTAAGCTTCCTCGGGAGTTTGTAGGGGAGGCCTCAGTTTCCCTTAGAGATATATCAGGGTTCGTTGTCGGGGAAAGCGATAGTAAAGTAGTTGGAGCTTGTTTTTCCGTGGAGCCATTGGATTTCACCTCCTTGGAAGGTTAGCAGCCGAAGAACCGGAGCATGGGATCCGAAATCTGTATGCTGGAACCTGGAACCCTGAGGTTTGGCTTTTTCCTTCGGATGAATAGTAGCTGGAACGTATATTCTTTGGATCCCTTTTACTTTAATTGGAGCTAAGAATCTGAGGGCCATCGCGTCTTGATGTAGAGTTCGCGATTTTCTCTCGCTCCACTTATAGTGGTCGCCTGGTATGCTTGCAGTGTTCCCACGATGACTCCAATGCCTTTGGAATTCGTCGAAGTTGTAAACCCGGCCGGAAGACGTTGTGTCCTGCTTGAGAACCTTGCATTCGATCCTATTGATGTTGATGATGACCGCCCATGTTGGGTCCGAAGGTTGTTGAGGCTTGATGAATAGTTAAGACCCAGAATCAGCAGGGGCCAATACTTGTAGAGATCGGCTTTGAGGTTGGGACCCGGAACCGACAGGAACCAAAGACTGTAGAGGTCTGACTTGTGGTTTAGCCGCGGACTAGCTTTATTGGACCTTGCTACTATTGTTAGCAATGTATTATCCTCCCCATAGGAGGTGTTGCCAGCTGCGTGAGCTTTAGATCTGGTGATAACGCGTCGTTCCTTGCCCCATGAGGCTGGGGTTACGAGGTTTTTGAGAGGGAACATGTAGTGTTCCTTCCTCCTATCATCATCATCACGTAGTTAATAACTGCCCCTCCTTCTAGCGCCAAACTGTTAGGGGATTTTTGTGTACAAACGATCCATGTTCAGCTCTACGGAATGATAGGAAGAAGGAGACGGGTAGTTGTAGTGCGTTCTCCCGCCTTGATAGTTAGTGAACCCGGAGGTCTTGCTCTTGGGATACTTCCATCGGATTATGAGCCAGTATATGTCATCAGTGCCTTGGTAGCAGTAGAAGGGATTAGTCGTCAGGCGGGGACCGCCTGCTCATAATGGAGATCTTGGGGTCCTCTTGATGATAGTTGATGGTCCCGACTCTAGGGTCGGTCCCTTGAGCGTCTTGGTATGGAACCATGGAAGGTGTTTAGATTTATAGCTGCATCCTTGAGTGGGGATTGCCTACGTACCCCTCTGAAGGGGATCAAGCCATTCGTAGTTCATGTATTGATGGAGGCGCGTAGCCTAGATGGGCACGTAGCCTGTTGGGCACGTGGCCTAGTGGGCACATGGCTTTGGGACCACGTGGCTCTTGTAGTTGATAGGAATCATCTGTTCCAGAGGACACATGGCCGGAACAGATGAGAAACTAGTCGGCGTGCTGCAGTGAGCATGGAGCGTCGGTATGCTTCGGTGAGCATGGCGTCTCGTTGGAGATGGGTAGGAGATCATGGTTTGAACTAGTAGAAGAGGTTGTAGACGTGCTTCTGTGAGCGTAAGACTTCATCTTGTTGGGAACAATTGTCGGGATCAGCCTATCATAGGCATGTCGAAGGAAAAGGTCTTCTAGGGTTAGAATATTGCCTTGGCGGCTGTAGAACTTGTGAGCTCTGTCTATGGACGTCGCCACCCTCTCCTTAGGTTTAAAAACCTATATTTATAGTGGAGGTCGTGCCTCCCTCCTAGGGTTTGGAAATATTCAATATATCCTTAGATAATAGAATATTTCCAATTTTCTTAAGGGCGGCCTATATTTTGGAATACTTCCTCTTTCTCTTGGATTTAAGAGGATCCCTTCGCTCTAAGCAATTTTCCTTATATTTAAGGAAGATTTCCATTTCTTCTGAAACAGGAGAAACCATTCGACCTGGAAGCCGGAAGTCGGAACCCGGAGGCGGGACCGAAGACCCGGGGGCAGGACCCTGGAAGCTGGAGGCGGGAACCTGAAACTCGGGGGAATGAACCTGGAACCTGGAACCTGGATTAATCTCTTCATGGAATATTTTTCCCCAACACCCTAAGGAGGAGCCGCATGCACTGATGCTCGGGAACTGGAGCCCGTACGGTTGATGATACTAGACGCTCTTTATATTCTTCCAAAAGCGTGCAGATTCCTTTTTATAGGAAGTATTTTCCCTTTTTCTGCAGAGATCGAGTTTCCTTTTCGCCGTTCATTCTTTAAATCAGGGATTCTTCAGGATATTTGGAAACATCCTTATTTCCTTTTTGGATCCCGCGGAAAAGGGAACGACCCGGATATAAATAGAGATTCACGATAGTTCCTAGCTGGCCTCAACCCAACTCTAGTGTTGATTCTTAGCTGAGAAAGATGAATCCCGAGTCGCTCTCGTTTCTGTTTTCGCTCGTTGGTTTCCATGCAAGGCTGCGTCGCCCTTTTACTGATCCTTTCTCGTCCCCGGTTCCATCTTGGGGGAATGTTCCGGAGGCTGATAGTGAAGCGGTTTCGATGGCGCCCCTGAGAAGGCTCCGTTCTTGTTTCTTTGATGATGGTCCCCGTTCCGAGACCCGAGAGGGGGACCTGGCTAACATAAGGAGGATGTACTTGATTCATCCTTCAGTGGGGATGAGGAGTCCAACCGAGTTCGAACGCGCTCCGGATGGTGGAGCGGGTGAAGGTACTTTCTATGAAGCGTATCTGGAAGCAGGCTTCCGGGGTGTTATTTCTTCTCATATAGACGAAGTGTCATCTTTTTTTGGTTTTTGTCCTTCTCAACTTACTCCCCTAACCTGGAAGACTTTAATGGCTATCCAAATGCTTGGAGAACTCCATGGATTTTCCATCGGGTGCATGAGATTTTTTACTCTTATTACTTTGCTCCTTTGGCGAATAAAGATGGGTTCTTCCATCTTCGATCCCGTGACGGCGCTCCTTTGGTTGAGGAACCTTCGAGGGGTGTCAGAGGTAATCACCCCTTCGGGGATGGTTGGAACAGCCGGTGTGTGTTCGTGAAGATTCGGGAGCCAGTGGGTTACCTTACGTCTTGGCGTACCATGTGTAGGTTTTTCTTCTGAGTTTTGAATTTTACCATCTTTTCGGGAGCTTGATCCTAACGTTTTAGCTCTTGCCTTGACAGATGTGTCTCGCCCGGTTTCCTTCGCTGGAGAAGCAGTGGCGAAGCTTATAATGGGAATTCCTCGGCGATTCCATTGGGTGACCTTTCTGGTGAGCAGGGAGGCCTTGCGTCATAGTCGTGTTTGGGGTAAGCCTTCCCTTTCTATCTGATAAGATCCTGTCTTTGTCTGCTTCTCATGATATATATTTATGTTTTAGGGAACGTGACAAGGTCTCCGGCATTGGTTGTCTTTGATGAGTACCAGAAGGTTAGAGCGCGGAAGCGTCGTCTTTCTTGTACTCCTCCACCAAGACTAGCGAGGGCTGCTTTATCAGCTGGGGGTCTATCTTCTATCTCGTCAAAAAGCGCCGAGATTACGCCTAATAGGGACCTTCTGGCAGATTCT
Source organism: Brassica carinata (assembly GCA_016771965.1). Classification (NCBI taxonomy): domain Eukaryota; kingdom Viridiplantae; phylum Streptophyta; class Magnoliopsida; order Brassicales; family Brassicaceae; genus Brassica; species Brassica carinata. The sequence continues at coordinate 46,460,856 of CM028700.1, read as the reverse complement.
CATCGGAGATTGACTAGCGAGGTACTCCTTCTCCGTGGCCAGGTACAAGACATGATGGCTTGCCGGGACCTACTAATTCAACAAGTGAGAGCTTCGGCTAGGTGGGAGCTTATGAAGGAATGGCTGGAGAAGCGCATAGATCACTGGAATCTGAAAGAAGAATATCGACGTCACCTGTTTTTATCTGGAGGGTTTAACCATCGATCGGGGGATCTCTCCCAGATTGTAACCCCGAGATCTGTTATAGGGTCGCGATTCTCGGAGGGACCTTCTTTCTGATTTATCTTTAGAGATTTTGGTTTTTGTCGCTTTCTTTTTGAATAAAGGCTCTTTATAGCCTGCTCCTTGACTTTATGAATAATGATGCTTCATGTTTTACCCTTTTATTTACTCCTTGCTGTTACTTCGCTCCTGCATGCTTTTTCTTTAGAAAATATATTTTTTTCGCCTGTTTCTCGATCGAGGCGGGACTTTGTAGTCTGCGATCCCTCTTTGTTCGTAGGTTGAATGATAGGATCTGTGGAAATAGGCTAATACTCAGGAGGTTTGTTGAGCTAGAATGTGGGCTGTTTGGAGTCTAGAGAGTGATCTCGTAACCCGGAGGTTGCATGAGGACACGGGGATCATCGGAGATGGAGGCGCATGGGCTCCTCTTGGATCCTTAGATCACGTTTGGGACCCAGAGGTCCCTATCAGACCACAAGGTCTTTTATCTGGGACCCGGAGGTTTTTTCTCTAGGTCTTGGGACTGAGACTAGGGCCCGGAGGCGATGTAAGAATCCGGAGATTCTCTAGTTAGATCTGGAGATCGTGGTTGGAACCCAGAGGTTTCTGCGGTTGTGATTGGATCCTGAGGCCGCATAAGAGTGCAGGGTTGTTTCTTAGATCCGGAGATCGTATCGGGACCCTGGTGCACTTGGACCCTGAGGTCGCATGGGAACCCGCACGTTCTTTAGGGACGTAACGACCCCGATGTGCCCTAGGCTGCACAGGGGTTTTATCCTACTTGCTAGAATCATATTAGGCCTTTGAGGCCATGGTGGAACCCGGAGGTTTGGATCCGGAGATCGTTGTTTGGAACCCAGAGGTTCTTTGAAGTTGTAATGACCCTGATGCGCCCTAGAGTGCACAGAGGTTCTAACGTTTTTTTTATCTTCGAAACCTTAGACCCTGAGATCTTTGATTGGAACCCGGAGGCTATAGGGGAACCCAGAGGTTCTTCCTTTGATTTTATGCGTAGGACCCGAAATCGTTTGGGGAACCTTGGGTTTCCTCTTTAGATCGGGGTCTCGCCTAAAGACCCGGAGTTCCTTGGGAACCCAAAATGTTTTGCTTTTCGCATGGACCGTACTCCGTCTTCCTAGGCAAGACTACTACCGGTACCTGTTTGGATTTCACATTATGCCGCTCGGAAGCTGGCCACTATCGAGTTCCTATGATGTATTCTACTTCGCGGAAGTCAGCGGCGAGCTTAGAGGGTGCTGGTGTGGGTGTTATGACCCAAGTGCCATGCTTACGCTGCTTTCCACGTCTGGAGAAGCAGGATTTAGATTCATCCATGTATTTCAAAGTACTTTTGCAATGAGTATATACCATGTGTTCCACGTATCGTGTAGCTCGTGGTGTTTTAATACAGGTACTTTTCACATTGGTACTCACAGGGACCCGTCATGTAGCTGCGGGGGTTTTAGCTAGTTTTGACAGCATACTGAGGCTTGGGCATACCCATTCCTGCTATATGTCTCATACCCATTTTGATTTTTTGTAGGCGTGCCACTGTGGTCATACCACTTTAGTGAGGGTTGGGCAGGATCGGAGGTCTCTGGAGACCTGATTCAGCTTGTATGCCCCTTTAAGTATAATGATTTCCCCTCTGCTTTTATAGCCGGAATTATTTTATTATAAGCTTTGTCCGGAGACGTTTAGCATACATAGGAGTAGGAAATCATAATGCTTAAAGGGGCATACGAGCTGGAGAGGTGCAGGGAGTATAGTAGTATAGAAATCATGATCCGGGGACCGTATTAAAAATGATAGGCTTTGAGGTGCAGGGAGTTCCAGCAGTTGGGTTGTATTTTACCTTTGCTATCTTGCAGCCAGTAGGCGTCTGCTCTCCGCACCTCGATGACCATATAGGGTCCTGATATACTATGGATTTGACCCATTTTCACCCAAGGTATATAAATATTTTAGTATCTATATAATATATATTCTATCCTATTGTTGGAGTCAAAATCGGTCACGACGGAATCAATGTCTGAAAGTCCGTAAAAATTGGCATGAACGTTTTTACGGAAAATAAATCTTAGAAAAAGATTTATTTTTACGAAGAATCTTGCGGAGAAAACACATTCACGGAAAATCAGAGAAAGACGCGAACAAGGTTGCCGCGTAGCAACCAGCGCAAAATCTGGTCGCTAATGAGCGACCGAAGCTCATCAGCTCGGTCGCTACGTAGCGACCGAAGCTCACTGAAGCTCGGTCGCTACGTAGCGACCGAAAGCACGATATGGCTCGGTCGCTACGTGGCGACCGAGCACGCGACACCCACTAAATCGCCACGCAATAACCGGTTTTTAAAATCGATACGACACGAATCCATGCATTCTAGTCTACTCTTTAATGCTATATCCCGAAGACCGTAGCCAACCCATTTCATGTTTCTCGCCATTTAAAGTCATCAATCGAACTTTACGATAAACACCGCAGAAAGTTCGTTTTTATCGAAAGAAGCCGTAATAAACGTTTCGAGTCAAACAACGGCCCAAAGAGACCTAAGACGTGACTCGAACCCCACTTATGATTTCTTAACCAAAAGCCATAAACCGTAGGACGGTTTATGCTTGGTTCGCTAGGAAAGATAAATGTCAAGTTTCCGCGATAAATAATGGCATTCAAGATAATTAGAAAGATCGGGAAAAATGGAATATCTCCATTTTTAAGTTATGACGGCTTAAGGGCAGAAGAGGAAAAAGAGTAAACCGACCTAGGAGCGAGTATATAAGGAGTCCTAGGCGAGAGGCACGGGAGAGAACTTTTTAGACTCAGAACTCTCGGCACTTAGAAACTCTTAGGCATTATTCTCGACATGCTCTGTTTCCATGACTGGCACCCGATTACCAGACGAACGTGCGCAAGTTAAGGGAGATGACGACCTCTGCAACGGCAAATTGCAAGAGCACAAAGATAGATAAATCTTCGGCCAAAAACGTTTCAAGAAAAGACGATTTAACATCGTCTGTTGACGCAAACGCTTCGGGTGTCGAAATTCAACACGAGTCCGAAGCCGACACTACGACTCAACCCGAACATCTGGAAGAGAACGCTGACCCGTCCGCCGTCACCACGATCAAGGCGGTCTGCACGGCGACAATCGCCGAGTAAAAACGCTCGCGGCATAAAATAGAACTACGAGATGGCTTGATCCTCGAAGAGGTATCGAGGCAGCTCGCCGAAAGACGAAGTTCAGCTATCCCCTCTCTAAAGTGGAGTGGCGTGCTCTCGTATACTCCCACATAGGAAAAGATGCGTTAATGTAATCGAGTTTTTTAGAGATTTCAAAAAATTTTATTACAATATGCGTCGCTCTTTTTTAAGACACTTGCGCTTCAATTAACGCAAAAGTCTCAGAACACGCTTAGAAAATCTACAAATGTTAATACTTTTGTCAGCAGCCTCGTATGGCCCAAAATCGCAAAACTATCTCTTTTCAGCACTAAAAATATATGTATAGTCTTCGAAATAACTGCGAGACGTCGCCAAGTTAAAAGTCGAGACGATGCGAACAAGTTGTCCGAACGCGACCACAAAAACCTTACACTCCGTTCGTCGATTGGCCCCGACGAACACATCAGCCGTTTTAAACAAACGCAACTTGATCACTCTTTTGATCCTCGAACGTCCAACATAAGGACGAAAGCGCGCTAATCTCAATCTCTGTCCTCATCTCTGCCATACTTCTGAAAAGCTCATTGTAACCTCTGTCCAAAGGCTGATAAGTGCATCTACCAATGTCTTGAGTTCATTTCCTCGCTTTTCCTGAGCTCCACAAATACCAGTCACCATCTCATTAATCTCATCCTTGGTGTAGATCTCTGGTGCCAGTTTTGTAGGTGCGAAAGAAGTGGCATGTTCTGGAAGACATATGTGACTCTCTTCATATAGGGATGCTCTCTCCAGAATTTTCTTATGTTGTTCTTGGTAACAGGGATCATCTCACCAGCTACGCGCCTTGCATATCCAGACTCATCTCTGTAGACACCATGTTCGTCCTTCTGTTCCCATCTGAACTTTTTGGCTCCATAGATGTCATAAGCGCGATGTCCAAACTCGCAACGTCTGTCGATCGATGGTAAAGGTGCCTTGTCGAGCGACGTTTGTGTTACCCTGTCGAACGATGTAGGCGCAACCTTGTCGATCGATGCTTGGCCAACAGGTCGGCACGATTGGTGTGAACCAATTTCTGTTGTGTTGGCCCTTGAATATTGGTCCGGAACGGCTAGAATGTTATCTGGAATGCTGTGTTGCTGCATAAACAAGTTGTCTGGTCCATTGGCCATTATCTGCTATGTCCTCTCTGGATACTTTTAGAATCCTTCCATCCATAGCTCTTGCTTGGCCATCTGAGTCCCTGAAAATACCAAATTCATCAGGAGTTAGAAAATCGTAATCAATACTCATACTATACTTAGTACATAAAGAAAGTTTAGGTTTAGAATGAGAATCGATCGATGTTGATACTCGAGTATCGATCGAGGGTAAACGTTTGTCTGCTGAATTAGGGTTTTTGGAATGAATGCTCATCCTGGATGTTCCTTCTGATAGGTTTGTGAGAGCATTCATCTTTTCTGCTTTGGTGTCGTGAGAAGTAATCTGGGGTGCAAAACTCCTTATATAGGTATTGGTAAACCTACTTGGAATTGGAATATTCCCTTTTTCCTTTTCTAAGGCGGCGGCTTTAATATCGATCGATGTACCAGGTATGGTATCGATCGATGTATAAGATCATTTTGCTGGATGAGGGTGGGTATCGACCGATGCTGAGTAGACTCTGTCGATCGATGGTGGAGGCGGGTTGTTGAAGGAATGGCTTGAATATCTGTCATCCTGCATAGCAATCTCCATAGATCTTTCCTTCCAGTAATCCTCATCATACTCCTAAGTAGGATCCTCATTGGATGAATGAATTACAGTATCCACTGAAAAACTTTCATGAAATCCACTTTCTGCCCAACTGCCTATTGAATAGTCATCTCGTCCTCTCTTGTTGGGTTGTTGAAAGGTAAAGTCTGGATAACACTGATCTGGTAATGTGAAGTGATCTACCGGTTGCTTCCCATCGAGCGACATGGGATAGTGTCCATCGGTCGTCGGCGACTCATTTGAATCGATCGATGACGCAGTGTGAGTGTCGATCGATTCTGAGTACTCTGCTCCACAATGGCATGCTGCAATGTAGCCAAGATCATTTCCAAGCTCCACGAGGTTGACATGTTGTCTCACAACTCGAACTGGGTCATAGTGGACGCCCGATCTATCGTGTCAGACACAATCTGTTGGTGTTCATGTCACATACAGCTCCTCCTGTAGCCAGGAAAGCTCTTCCAAGCATAAGTGAATAGTTCCAGTTAAGCTTGATGTCCAGGACATGAAAATCTACTGGGACAAGGGCATTACCAATCTGTACCTCAAGGTCTCTTATGATGCCTCCTGAGCTTCTTTCTGAAAGGTCCACGAAGGTAGTATGCTGACTGATGCTCCTGTGTCACAAAGTGCATGGGGAAATCCAATACCCTTCACCACACATGGTATTGCAAACTTCCCATGATCACTCTTATTCTTCAATGTGATCCTTAGTTTCATCCTTTCCCTGACATGATGAAACATTCTCCTAATGTTCTCTCCTCAGTCTCCTTAGTCTCTCTGAAGAAAATCCACAACCGGTGTGTGAAATAAACTTCATCAAAAGGTTTCTCCACTGGGATTCTGAGGACTCTCTTAGTGAAACCATTCATCTTCTTCTCATTAGCTTCCCTCTTAAGGTTCTTAGGAATCTTCTCCTTCCTTTTCCTTAACCATCTTTCTTCAGTTGCCTCATCTACTTGCATAGGCTCTGGTGTAGTGTCTGAGGGTTGGTTGTAGGTTCTGGTGGGTTTGCTAATGGTTTAGGTGGTGGTCTGAGTGCGTTGATTCGGTCATTATCAATAGATGGTAACCGCACTCGGTAGGTGAGAGGTGCTCGTCGATCGATGGGAGGTGAGGGGGATCGATCGATATCGATCTTTCTTTGTCGGTCGATTGCTGGCTCGTGCGGTCGAACGATTTTGACGTGGAAAGAGGAGGGTGGGTGAGGATGTTTTTCTGCGAATTCCTCATGAGTCATGATTCGAACTGCATTACACTCCGCAGTCGATTCAACAGATGACGTCGATCGATGTTTAGAGTAATCTGTCGATCGATCTTCGTCATTGTCTGTCGATCGATGTGTATCCATTGACATCGGTCGACACCAATGTGATCCGCCGAAACTCATAGAGGTTTCAACTTCGAAGACTCCTTCTCCAAGATTCTCATGCTTCACCACTTGCCAGAAATCATCATCTATGATGGCATTCACGTGGTGTTTTGCTTTCTCAACTTCTGCCTCTCTAGCCAAGGCTTCTTGCCTCTTTACAGTGTCTCCAGTCTGAACCACTTGCATTTCAAGCTTCCTCACTTGAGTCCCTAAGGTCTCAATTCTTGTGTTCAGACTGTTGTAGGCTGAATCTATCTTCCCATTGAAATCCACAGTGAGTTGTTGCTGTCCTTCCAGAACTCTGTCAAGCATTGCTTCAATCTTGCTTTCCTGAGTCTGTGGTGGTGGATTCTGGTAGAATGAGTTTCCATAGCCTCTGCTGTTGTTACCGAAAGGTTTTGGAACTATGAACTCTGGTTACTCCTTTGACCATTGTTGGGGTCGAAAACGGTTACGACGAAGTTAACGTCCAAATTCCCGAAGAAGAAAACGAAAAACCTTCTTCGACAAATACTTTTTCAAAATAGATTCTTCCTTACGAAAAGCTTTGCGGAGGAAACACGAGACATCGTACATGAGCTCAAAAAGGGTCGTTACACAGCGACCGAACGCATGTTTCGCTCGGTCGCTACGTAGCGACCGAGCTCGAGCCAAAGCTCGGTTGCTACTTAGCGACCGGCGTTTGTTCCTCGAGTCGCTCTGGCGACCGAGCTTCGAGCAGCTTCGGTCGCTACGTAGCGACCGAGTTTGCGTCTGCTCGGTCGCTACGTAGCGACCGAGCTCGATCCGAGGCTCGGTCGCTACGTAGCGGTCGAGTGTTCTTTCGCTCGGTCGCTACGTAGCGACATAGCGTTCGGTCGCTACGTAGCGACATAGCGTTCGGTCTCTACGTAGCGACCGAGCTCTTCCAAAACGTCGATATGACATTAGTCCATGCATTCTCGTCTACCCTTCGATGCTATCTCCGAAGACCGTAGCGAACCCATTTCCGCTTCCGCCATTCTAAGTCATCGATCAAACTTTACGGTAAAACCGCTGGAAGTTCACTCTTTATCGAAAGAAGCCGTAATAAACGTTTCGAGTCAGAAGACGGCCCAAAGGAAGCTTAGACACGACTCGAGGCCCAACTTACGATTTCTTAACCAGCAGCTCGTAGTCGCATGACGATTTACGCTTGGTTCGCGAAAAGATAAATGTCAAGTTTCATGGATAAATCTGAAATTTTGAAGATAATTACGAAGATCGGAAAAATGGAATATCTCCATTTTATGCTATGGCGCTTAAGGGCAGAAGAGGAAAAGCGAAACCCACCTAGAGCCAGTATATATGAGTCCTAGGCAGAGGCATGAGGCAGGAAACTTTTCAGAGCAAACTTAGCACTTAGAGCGATTTAGGCATATTTCGTTTTGTTATTGAACTGCGACTCAATTAGGTTATTTCCGTCTTAGGGTTTTAGAACTAGGAATCTGCCGACAGCTCGTAGCCCAGACTCTTACCTTGTTGTAACGCTTCAAACTCGACTGAATAAGATCTACTTTGCTCTCTTTTCGATTTCTTATACTTTATCGTTGTCATTATTGTGTTCTGATTGCTTGGCGTGGTATTAGCAGATATCCGACTTTTGGGAAATTAGGTTTTCCTAGTTTCCTTATTTAAACGGAATCGACAAGGTAAATTTCGGTTCCCACAGTTTGGCTAGAAGGAGGGGGTACGGATCAATCTAACTCTCAACCACATCACGCCAACCAGACATGTCAATCGACGACGGGATAACGCAGACTCCTCTTAACGGAAGCAGTGGCACTGATCTCCACACTCCCGCAGGGCGATCCGCCGCCAACGCATTCAGCCAACGCCGGCGCCGAGGAGTTTAAAAGATGTTCGCCACCTATGAAAAAGGTCGGAAGAACAGGATAAGCTCGTGAGCACCTTGACCAAACAAGTTGAAACTTTAACGGCAAGGACTCGAAAGAACTACCTCGCTGAACCACTAAAGTCCGCTGAAATGACTCGACTTCGCAACCCCACTCGACAGGCCTGGAGCTGCGAGGAATGACCTTCGGTCAAAACCCTAGCAGAAATCTCCCATCAAAAGGGAAACTCTGAAGCCTCCGCCGCCGGCTTTGAGGACAACGGAGTCGAAGCAAGTCGACCTGGATCCTAGCGATGTCTTCAACGATACTGATGAGGACGCCGACAGACATCCAAGGAGGACCAGAAGCCGATTCACTCAGGAAAGCTCTCCGCTCGACAAACCAATGACGTAAGAGGAGGAAATCCTCTATTGGAACGAACAAGAAGAGCTGGCTTAAAGCAAACCGAGCTCACTCGCATAAACGCCGACAAGCACGAAAATACAAAATTCATTACGCTACCAGCCGCCCCCGAGATCGACAGGCTGCTGGAAGCTGCTCGAAGACCCTTTCACCACTGCATCTCAGATATGAGGGTATCCGATCCAGGAAAAATCAAAGTACCGGCATGATGGTACGATCGATCCGAGAGCGCACCTTCAGGCCTTTCACATCATGATGGGAAGAGCAAGGCTGAAGGACGGCGAAGAGACGCCGCTACTGCCGCCGTTCGCCGAGAATGTAGAAGGAGAAGCCCTCGAATGGTTCGCGACGCTTTAAGCAAAACTCTATCGAAGTTTTCGACAGCTCGCATCGAATTTCTCAAGCAATACTCTATGTTCATAGATAGAGAAACTTCCGATGTCGATCTCGAGTCTGTCCTGCAGGGAAGACGAACCCTCCGCGAAGTTCATCAGCCGATTCAAGTTGGTATTGTTCAGGGTCAGCGGATAAGCCACAAAGTAGCCATCGATGCGCCGTAAAGGCCCCGTGGTACAAGTCAAAATTCAGAAAATGGATATCCTTCGACAAACAAGGGGCGATCAGGGCGCCCTCCACAAGGCGACAGACTACATCATGATCGAGGAAGAAAACGAAAGTCTTATCGCAAAACATAAGTCTGCGAGACCATCCTCGAAAGATGTAGATCCAAAACGAAGAAGAAGAACCCTCAGAACGACAAGCACGCCCATCACGAGGGGAAGATCTCCAAGGAGCGCATACCACGCCGATCGCTCTGACAAGGGCCACTGCATGCGAGACTAAAGAAAACCGATACTACCAATACCTATGTTTTCGATGAAATATTACATCCAAGCAAAGAAATTGCATGTATTAATTATTGTAACCGCTTCTACAGACCAGTCCACGGATTAATTGCAGCTTTTAGAAATATATTTGTAAGTTTCTGAATTCTCAATTTACCGACAGAATTCAGTTTTCTTTACTCAAAGAATCATGGTTCGAGTTCTGGTTGACTCCACCCATTTCTTCCAAGTCAGAAGATATGGTCGAGATGATCGTTCTTGACCGCATGTTTGCCGATGGTGAAGAACCAGTTGGCGACGAAGTTCTGCTTATCACCGCTCATGGAATCCGTCAATCCTAAGAGTTTTGTCCGACAACGAATCCAGTTTATCAAAGCTTCTACCTTTGGCAAATTTATCGATCTCGCAGATAAACCAGCATTTTCCCGAGGTTTGCTCGATATATTCTTTCAAGACAACTAAAAGTAAACCAGAAGAACCAATTTTGGTTTCGCTTTTGCTGGAACCGATTAGTTTTTCTTTAAGGAATTCGCTATTGTGACTGGCTTACCATGTGGGAAGTTCCTCAAAATATCACGGAAAACAAGAAAGAGCAAATGGCAGGACTCGAGCAATCCGCGCTGAACCACTAAAGTCCGCTGAAATGACTCGACTGCAACCCCACCGACAGGCCTGGAGCTGCGCGAGGAATGACCTTCGGTCAAAACCCTAGCGAAATCTCCCATCAAAAGGGAAACTCTGAAAGCCCTCCGCCTCCCGCGAAGGCTTTGGAGGACAACGGAGTCGAGCAAGTCGACCTGGATCCTAGCGATGTCTTCAACGATACTGATGAGGACGTCGACAGACATCCAAGGAGGACCAGAAGCCGATTCACTCAGGAAAGCTCTCCGTTCGACAAACCAATGACAGAAGAGGAGGAAATCCTCTATTGGAACGAACAAGAAGAGCTGGCTTAAAAGCAAACCGAGCTCACTCGCAGTAAACGCCGACAAGCACGGAAAATACAAAATTCATTACGCTACCAGCGCGGCCCCCGAGATCGACAGGCTGCTGGAAGCGGCTCGGAAGACCCCTTTCACCACTCGCATCTCAGATATGAGGGTATCCGATCCAGGAAAAATCAAAGTACCGAAGTATGATGGTACGACCGATCCGAGAGCGCACCTTCAGGCCTTTCACATCATGATGGGAAGAGCAAGGCTGAAGGACGGCGAAAGAGACGCCGGCTACTGCCGCCTGTTCGTCGAGAATGTAGAAGGAGAAGCCCTCGAATGGTTCGCACGCCTTAAGCAAAACTCTATCGGAAGTTTTCGACAGCTCGCATCGGAATTTCTCAAGCAATACTCTATGTTCATAGATAGAGAAACTTCCGATGTCGATCTCTGGAGTCTGTCCCAGAGGGAAGACGAACCCCTCCGCGAGTTCATCAGCCGATTCAAGTTGGTATTGTTCAGGGTCAGCGGGATAAGCGACAAAGTAGCCATCGATGCGCTCAGAAAGGCCCTGTGGTACAAGTCAAAATTCAGAAAATGGATATCCTTCGACAAACAAGGGACGATCCAGGACGCCCTCCACAAGGCGACAGACTACATCATGATCGAGGAAGAAACGAAAGTCTTATCGCAAAAACATAAGTCTGCGAGACCATCCTCGAAAGATGTAGATCCAAAAACGAAGAAGAAGAACCCTCAGAACGACAAGCACGCCCATCACGAGGGGAAGATCTCCAAGGAGCGCATACCACGCCGATCGCTCTGACAAGGGCCACTGCATGCGTAGACTAAAGAAAAACCGATACTACCAATACCTATGTTTTCGATGAAATATTACATCCAAGCAAAGAAATTGCATGTATTAATTATTGTAACCGTTCTACAGACCAGTCCACGGGATTAATTGCAGCTTTTAGAAATATATTTGTAAGTTTCTGAATTCTCAATTTACCGGACAGAATTCAGTTTTCTTTACTCAAAGAATCATGGTTCGAGTTCGCCTGGTTGACTCACCCATTTCTTCCAAGTCAGAAGATATGGTCGAGATGATCGAAGTTCTTGACCGCATGTTTGCCGATGGTGAAGAACCAGTTGGCGTACGAGTTCTTGCTTATCACCGTTCAAGTGGAATCCGGTCAATCCTAAGAGTTTTGTCCGACAACGAAATCCAGTTTATCAAAGCTTCTACCTTTGGCAAATTTATCGATCTCGCAGATAAACCAGCATTTTCCGGGAGGTTTGCTCGATATATTCTTTCAAGACAACTAAAAGTAAACCAGAAGAACCAATTTTGGTTTCGTTTTGCTGGAAATCCGATTAGTTTTTCTTTAAGGGAATTCGCTATTGTGACTGGCTTACCATGTGGGAAGTTCCTCAAAATATCACGGAAAAACAAGAAAGAGCAAATGGCAGAAACTCCATATTGGCCTACTCTGTTTGGTGGTACTTACGTTGTTAGTGTTTCATCGGTGATTAGGATGTTACGAAAGAAAACAGTAGTCGACAAAGAGATTAGAATTAAGTATGCCCTTATTGCTCTGGTCTCGTCTGTTTTGATGCCGCCAAATTTGAAGTCTAAGATTCCAAAAGAGTATGTAGAGATGATTAAAGATTTGAACGAATTCTTTTTGTTTCCTTGGGGAAGACTTGCGTTTGATATGCTAATGACTAGCATCAAGGAAAGAGATGAGGTAGCGCTTTATCAGAATACCTTCGCCCTTAAAGGTTTTGTACACGCTATGAAATTTTAATGGTTGAGGCGGTGCCGGCTCTAACGGAGGTTGTGCAAGAAGCTGGTTCTTCTTCTTCCGAGTCAGACTCAGATAGGGAAGACGATGACGTTCATGAAAAGTGTAATAAGCGACTGACATTGAGCCCAGGACATGCTAAGGATGTTGATCAGAAATGCGAGGTACAGTCAAATCTATCCGGATCATTCTTTATATATAGTAGTTTAAATTTTTTATTAAAGTTTATATTTAAAAGTTGGATGTTAATAATGGATTTAGGTACCTGTGAAATGTATTATCAAAGATGATTCTTCTCATCCTGTGGAGAATGAATATGAGGAGTACTCCGACGAGGAAACCGATCCAAAGGTTGAAAACGTTTTGCGTTTACACTCTGAAAAACATGATTTCAACAATTCGATGTTCAAGAGGGGTTTAACCATGGCTGACGTTGAACGCATGGGTGGTAAGGGAAAGGGTAAGAAGAAAGAAACAAAGGCTGGTAAGAAAGCAGTGGTTCCTGAAACTGTCTCAGACTCGAAGTTTGCTACGCTTCTGTGTGACAAAATGAAGACTGAAATTTCTCGATTTCGTGAAACAACAAAGAATCTAAGTGCAACTGTCAAGGCTGCTACTCAGGAATTCGCCTCAATGGAGTCTCGGGTTGGAACGCTTGTAGAGAATAAGATCAAGTCAATGATAGAGTCAGTCATGGTTCCAATGTTAGAGCAAAAACTGTTTCAGATGAAGGGAGATATCATCCAAAGTATTGAAACCATGCTTATGAATCAACATCACGATCCCATTATCAATTCAAAGTCACAGCCATCATCGGTGCAAGACTTGAACAACTCTGACCCGACGTCCAACGATACCGAAAATGTAAGTTCTCTAAAACCATCTAAAAATAAATTTCATAGACAATGTTTAATGTTCATACATTGTGTTAGAGTGATATATATTTTCAGCAGTAATAGTCGACGCTCGAATATTTGGTCGAGAAATTAATCCAAAACAATAGTTTCGTTTTCCGGATTTATGATATATATCCCATAAACGTTTGGCATATTGGTTAATATTTTAGCTCTCCGGATACAGTATGCTTATTTTATTAATGTCGTTATTTGCGAGCTAAATATCTTGTAAAATATAGGTTCAACCTAGTGAGAAAACATTTGTTCAGGATGAACCACCACATTTTCCCGACGGTGATATACATGTAAGCATACTTTTTGCATTACTAATCCACTCTTTTAATTTTTATATATTTACTCGTATGACAGGAAGAAAGACAGGATCACACTAACGGTAGATCCTCTCAAGAGCCAGAAACAGTCGAAGAAGCCAGTCAGGCTAAGCTCCCACAACGTAGAAAGAGTTTGCGGCTACGAATCTTTCTGAATCCAACGTTGCTTCCGTCAACTTCCGTAGAGCAGGTACAAAATGTAAAATCCATAGTAGTTTTAACTTTGTTAGTTTGGTGGTTAAAATTATAACACTAGGACTTATCGTTTTAGATTTCTGAGATGGAATTGTTCCAGGTTATTGAGATTCTGTCATTCTCCCTTGGTTTGTCCCAGGAAGATAACAATGATGACCTGGTGAACGGGTCGGCTGCTGAACAATTCGCAGTAGAAAAAGATAATCCTTTTGATTTACAAGAATGCAGGAGAGGCAAAAGACAAAAAACAGTTATCCATGGCCTCGTTGATGTTTTCCAGTGTAGTCCAGATATATTAAATAGAGCAAGGGAATCCCAAATGGTTGTGTATGGCAAAGCTGATTCTTGGGAATATAAACAAAAGTATACAAAACTTGCCCAGAAGCTGAAATCCCATTTGTAAGTTATTCGATTATCTTATTTCTATCCAGATATATTAAGATCTATTTGTTTCTATTAATATATTAATATCCATACTAGTGTTATTCATCTTGGAAGGTGTCAAGTTTCAAACAAAGACATTATTGACATTGTCGAAAGGGCCAGGCCATACTCTTCAAAGGTAGTAGAATCTTCTTTGTTATCGTTAAAAATTGCTCCACCTATTAATATAATTCTTTGTAGGTGATGGATATACTCATGAAGCATCTTAGTTTTTCATACGCTAAGCAGTCTCTTTCGGTCGAGGGCAAAAAGTTAGTATTTTTTTATACCAAGTTCGTTGCCTCTGTGTCTAGGAACTACTTCAAATTCTCCAAAATACCGGCAAAGGAAACACATATGTTCACAAAGGGTCTGGTAAAAGTGTTTGGAGAGGTGATGGACCATCATCCTGATCACTATCATTTATATTTCCCTTTTAATCTGGATAAGAAACACTGGGTCGGCTTGTGTGTGGATGCTTCCTCTTGGATCATTACAGTTTTTTATTGCAACACCTCGCTAAGGAGTGAAGCTTCGATGAGTTCTGAACTTAAACCAATATCAGAGATGTTTCCTTACCTAATGAAACACGCTGGTCTGCGAATTTCAAATTCTCAACTGATGCCAATGGTTGTTGAAAGAGCAAAAACCGTTCCGCAGAACATCATATCAGCAGATTCTTCGTTAACGTCAGTTTTGCTAATGAAGACACATTCTCTCTCTGGAATCGAAATATGTCGTTGTATCGCACCCCATATCTTAGCTTCTGAGGCGCAAAGGGTCACCGTTATGCTCTATGAGTACCACATGAAACTCTAGTTTGTTGTTTATGCATTGAATTTGTAGAATTGGTTACATTAGACTCTGTTTTCCAAGTAAGGATTTAAGACGAATGCGATGTTTGAGAACTCTCTATTTTGTTTTCCTAGAGTATAATTATTTATATTAGTATGTCATGTATGTACACTTTTACATAATTGATTATTCGAGTTCCGTATATGTAAATTATAGGTATGAACAAGTGAAACAGATTATGAAACACAATAAGTTTATTTTTTTGATCAGTTAAGCTTGATATTATTAATAGCTACCGATATAGCGAATAATATCCGGATAATTAGCCGAGATCAACAAAGGATCATTGGAGCCAACTAAGTGGTCATCTATAATGAAAACACACATCTTCGTTCACATGATTGATGTTTATTTGGCTATAATTCAACTTTAATTTAACTAATTGTTAACATAAAACTTCTTAGAAAAGTCAGATATTGTGGCTTCATGTTTGATGATCATCAAACTACAAATTTCCCATTATTTTGGCCGTTATACTGACAGGTCTAATTGGAGAATTGATATGAACAAAATTTTCAAAATTAATTTTGTTAAAGTTTACTGATTGAAAATTACACAATTTAATACGATCTATGTTAATGGGATTATGTATTATGCACCTTATATAATCACCCGCCTCTCCAGCTACAAAGATGATTATCAGATATTAAAGTTGTGACCATTATCTTATCATGAACCAATATAACTAGTAATGGGTAATTTGTAAACATAAAGGTAATAGAGTACTGTATTTTGAATTCCAAGATAAGATGTAGTGGTATTACATCTTAGGGAAAACCACATTCACCGACAATTGTAACTAGTTCGAAACGATTATATTACATATGAAAAAGATAAGTTTGGGACATACAGACACGAAACCAAAGAAGAAGACAAACATAACAATCGAAACAGAGGAAATCCTTAGATAAAGACACCACAGCCATTCATTATTCAAAATCTAAAACGGAACATTAGACCATACGATTTAAGAAAACAACTTGAACTGATGTTATTTTTTATTGCTTCTGCCCACGAACATAGCCACCGATTGCTTTACTCTCCAAGAAGTGACGGAGATGATCCAGATGCATTTAAAATACTAAAAGATAATTAACAACCTAGCATAATCATTTTAGAAATCGTATGATTATCTATAACTAACCTTCTTTGGTTAACTGGCTTGATGACACACTTGATTCAGCGGCGTTTTCTTGTCGGTTTTGCCTAGCGTTTGTAATTTCAAGATGGGCCCTGTAGATTGAAACCATCTCATGTTCGGTAAATATCTCTTCAAGAACATCCTTGCTGCCGACGAGTTCGCGATCATTATAACCTACAAAAACATTTTACGAATAAAAACGTTTTTTATAAACTAAACCCTACGATAAATTTTCCAAATTTGGTTAATAACCATTGAACACAAATGTTGCACCGCCGACGGTAAATGTTGTCTTGTTGAGAAACTGGAAATGGCCAACATATTCGTATCCAGATGAAATGCAAAGTTTTAGATCTGTGAACCCTGAGCGGAGATGCATCATAGCTTCTACTTCGGAATTTGTACTCACAGTAATCGGTGGCCTCCGAGTCCCATCTAGTTCAAGCATCCATTCTGGGGGGTGGTAAGCCATCGCCAAGGGTGTTTCAGGCTTTAGTTTATAACGATCTCGGATGATAGTTTCCAAATCATCGAAACTCTCGTTCGGTTTGACCAACACCATATACTCGAGATCGCTCGGCTTTCTCTGGAAAATCCAATAACCGTCATCGTTACGCTGCCATGCTCTGTGATATAAACTCACACGCAGAGGTGTCGACATCTTAAAAAGAAAGATTTTAGTTGTTGAGGTGTGTGAGGAAATAGTATTGAGTTTTCCTGGATATATAGGCAAAGAAAGTAAACAAGTATGCAGATAAGATCAAAATTTTCCATATATGCAAATATAATAAACATCTTAGCTGGCTACTCTACTATAGATATCATGATGAGATTCGAATTCTGACGCATATGACAAAAATATTCCACTACATGCGAACGAAACAAAAGCATATGTTATTAGTCATACATGCGCCTGACTTGGAAAGACCTCCCTTGAGTAGTCTAATTATATGATTTACGTTTTGTCATATTGTCATATTAGGTTAGGCATTAAGGAACCTATAATCATGTTGATTTCCAAATACGAATTATTAGTTCCTACACTATATTTTATTTATTATTAACGAGAGTCGTCATTAATTAAACTCGCTATAATTGTTTTATATATACATTGGATTAGATAGATATCCTCTGATCATATACAAAAATTTGCAATAATCAAATCATGTTGACAACATACACAAACAAAATTACATAACATCTTTCGAGAAGTTTTAGTTGGGAATGGGAAATATGAATTATAAACGTATTAGACTTTAGGAGGCCCAACCAACACCTCAACCATGTATAATATGTTACTATGCATAACCGGATATATATAACATTCCCTCTTTATGGATATATGAAATGTAAGACTAATAAAGAAAGGGATTTCATTAATTTATTTAACAACCGGTATTCCATCACAACTACAGCTCTCACGCCATATAGGTAATCACATATTAGGTATAAACAGATAGTAGTTGTTTGGCTTAACAAACTTAATTCTTTATCCTTCCTCTTTCCGTACAACTCCATCACCGGGAATATCCCTTTCTTATTAGTAAGACATCTTAACTGATAGGGGTTTTGCATGTTGCACGATTGTGACCACAACCTTTGCAACGACTACATACAGTATGTCTTCTTGGTGTCTTCATCTATTAAACAATACAAAATAAATAATTAATTCAATGAAAAACATATTAACCATAATATAATTAGACATTATAAATTATTTAAAGTACTTACACGAACTTCGCCACGAGAGAGGAAACGTTTCTTACGTGGACGGCCAGGGGGACGCCTGCTAGATGGTGGAAGCATATCTAACTCTGACAATTGACCAGTGAGTTCTATGATATTATTGGTATCAATCACTGGAGCGACACTACCCACATAGGCAGAAACCATTGCATTCTGGGTGTACTCTTCAGCTACCAATGAATCGACTTTTACCTTGGCTACGATGGCCGCTGCTATTGCATGTTGACAAGGAATTTCGAGGAGTTGAAACTCAAAACAACAACAAAATCGTTTGGAAATGTCGACGTGGAAAGAACACTCTTCCTTGTTCCGTACTTCATACTCCAAGTGTTTTATTTTTTTCACTTCGAAACCTGCCGAAGACTCGAAATTAACAGCGAAAATTTACATTACTTTCGGTGTGAAATTGTCTAAACTTGCTGAGATTGTTGAGCCCCTAGTAGGAAACCAAGACATTAGCTTTGCCCTAATAAATTCTACAAGGGCCAATATAGGGTATTCTCTTGCCTCACGAAGCACTGCATTCCATGATTCCGCAACTTTACTCGTCATAATATTGTAACGACGTCAGGTGAAATGGGAATGTGCCCAATGCTCAAATCCTATTCCAATTAGATAATCTGCACAAGAGGCATTGACATGTTTTATCTCATTGAAAATCTTGTAGAAGTCAGCCAACCTATATGCCCTTCCAGCCTTTGCAACCAAGAATCCTAGATTCTTATCTTTGTAATAAGGCTTGATATTTCTCTTTAAATGAAGGACGCATGCACAGTGTTTCGCTTCTGGATAAACCTAATACATTATCCGGCAAAACTTTAAATTTCCGGATATAACAGTATTATCATTCATACATATGATTTCCGGATATAAAACCAGTTATGTAATATTATAAAGCCTTTACTTACCTTGGCCAATCCGTAATAGATAGATGAATGTCTATCAGATACAAACATGATATTGTGTGTATTTGGAACAAATGCTTGTAACTTTTTGAAGAAACACTCCCACGAGTTATCATTTTCTCTGTCGATGATAGCAATGGCTAGTTGAAACACTTGGTAATTGCCGTCTTGGGCAGATGCAGTTAGAAGACACCCAGCATATTTTCCTCTCAAATGGGTTCCATCGACAACTACAACTTTTCTCATGTGCTCAAATCCCATAATAGAAGCACCCATAGCTAGAAACATGTATTTAAACCTGTTTCCTATGTTCTCGTTGTATTTAGTTTCAATCTCGGCTAGGGTTCCAGGGTTTGCTTCTGCTAGTTTATGGAGGTAATCAGGAAGTAGATTGTAAGAGCCTCGTGAGTTTCCTTTGGCATATTCCAAAGGAATTTCCTTTGAACGCCAAGCCTTCCAGTAGGATATATGATTTTAGAGAATAGAGTAGGTACGGAGAGATTAAAGGTAGATTAGAGAAGATTAATGGGAGATTTGTAGAGAGATTATGTAGTAATCATGTTTAAGAGTATTTAAGAATCATCATGAACAAGAGAGAGAGTCTAGAAAGATAATCCCAAACTTCTTAATTATTAATCTGATCAGAGTTTACAATATATATGAGGAGGCAACACTAGGATGAGGGTTTCATAAAGAGGCACTATTACAAGAGAAAAGGTTTGCTTTAATTCAAACCATCCAATGAGCTTCTTCATTGTGCATAAAGCTCCTTTTGCTTTATCCAACTCTTCTCCAACCTGTCACACGCGCCTCCTCTTCCCTTGCAATGGTCTGATGCCTTAGCAAAGGGCATAGGTGTTAGGGTCGAAAACGGCTATCTCGAAATAAACGGCTAAGATTATTATTTTAGCAAATTCTTCACGAAAGACTTCTCGAAAGAAAGATCGGAATAATACAAATACTAATGGACGAGGGTTTCCGGAACGATCGGTACGAAAAGAGACAGGTCAAGACCCGAGAACCGGACCGTTCTCACTTGTCCGCCTCGCCCATGGGCAAGGACAACCATCACCAAGGTCACCTCACCCATGGGCGGGAACGACCAGCACCACGGTCACCTCGCCCATGGGCGAGGACGATCCGCGCCTGGCTCACCTGGCCCTGGGGCGAGGACAATCCAATCTCGGCCAGTCCGACTCGTTTCGACTCTCGTGTCCTCTATATAGTTGGGATATCCGACTTTTGGATAATATACCTCTCGTTTCATCTCGATCGGAGTTACTCTCGAAGTTTTACGACTAAAATCGTAGAAAAGTCCGAAGGCCTAAAAACGTCCCGAGAGGATCTAAACGTGTCTAGAGGCCAATCTACGATTTAGAAGGGACCCGAGCCCAATGGGAGTTATGACGGTTTATCCTAACTCGCAGAAGTAGGATAAACGTTAAGTTTCCGAAGATAAATATCAGGAATCGAGGATAACTACAAAGATCAACGAAAAATGGAATATTCCCAAAAGAGATAAACTTGGGCCCAAAGGCAAAGGAGTAAATGGGGAAAATCGGGTTTACGCTCTGAAGGTGATTACGCAGAGAATTCGGACCTTCAGGGAAAATCGGGTTTTCTTGGTTTTCCTCCATACTTATTCATTAAAATCGACGGTGTGAATTTCGGTTCCCACAGTTTGGCGCTAGGAGGGGGGGGTCGAATTCTCTAACTCAAAAATCACAAACGATTAAAGATACAAGATGTCCGCTCCAGTAGCTCACGATGTAGTCTCTTTCACGGACAGAGCAACGGCCGACCAGGTCAAACATCACAACCATCTCCTTGTCATCGAACTTACCATCCAGGACATCGACGTAGCAAGAGTGTTGGTCGACACCGGATGCTCGGCCAACATTATCTATAAAAGAACCCTCCAGAGAATGGAAATCGACTTGTGCGCCATCACGGAAGGTCCCAGTCCAATCTTCGGACTCTCAGGAGACACTACTATGACCCTCGGCTCAATCAACCTCTTGGTTAAAGCTGGGAGCGTCGTAAAAATCACGGAATTATTGGTCGTCGATCGGCCAACATCGTACAATATAATCATTGGAACTCAATGGCTGAATTCCATTAGAGCAATCCCATCGACATTCCAACTATTCCTTAGATTTCCGACCCCTCATGGAGTCGAAACAATTCAAGGAGACCACAGGATGTCACAAGTATGTTTCGCCGCTGAGTTAAAAAGAAAGAACTTTGCGATCGAAGCTTCCCACAAGAAGAAAAGAGAGCTGGCTCTCGACGAGGGCGCTCCAGAACAAGACTCGGAAGTCTTCTGGCAGTCACAGAGGGTCGAAGCTCTAGAAGGGAAGCGCAAACCAACTTGCGAACCAGTAATCTTGGTCTGTCTCGACGAATCTCGCCCAGAACGATGCATCGAGATCGGAGCCAACCTCTGCGAACCATTGAGAACAGAGCTCATGGCTTGTCTTAAAAAGAACCTCGATACGTTCGCTTGGGCCGTGGAGGATATGCCAAGAAACGACATCGGCATAACATGTCACGAACTCAACATTGACCCGACCTACAAACCCGTAAAACAAAAAAGACGGAAGCTAGGACCAGAGCGTGCTACCGCGGTAAATGAGAAAGTTGAGAAACTCCTCAAAGTAGGGTCAATAACAGAAGTCAGATACCCGAATTGGCTCGCCAATCCCGTTGTGGTCAAAAAGAAAAACGGCAAATGGCGAGTATGCATCGACTTCACCGATCTCAACAAGGCATGTCCAAAAGATTGCTTTCCACTTCCGCACATTGACCGACTGGTCGAAGCAACAACAGGGAACGAACTTTTATCATTCATGGACGCCTTCTCCGGGTACAATCAAATCATGATGAATCCTGACGATCGCGAGAAGACCGCATTCATCACCCACCGCAGAATGTATTGCTAAAAGGTAATGCCTTTCGGTCTCAAGAATGCGGGTGCTACTTACCAGCGACTTGTCAATCGAATGTTCTCCGAACAGCTCGGAAAGACTATGGAAGTGTACATCGATGACATGCTCGTAAAATCCCTTGACAAACACGACCACGTATCCCACTTGGAAGAGTGCTTCGCAAGGCTGAACCTACATAACATGAAACTAAACCCGGCAAAATGTAGGTTCGCAGTCGCATCAGGAGAGATTCTCGGTTATCTGGTCACGTGTCGCAGGATTGAGGCCAACCCCAAACAGATAAACGCACTGATAGAAATGGTCTCACCAAAGACAAAACGAGAAGTCCAAAGGCTAACCGGAAGGATCGCAGCTTTGAACCGTTTCATCTCACGTTAGACGGACAAGTGCCTGCCTTTCTACGACACGTTAAAAGGGAACAAAAAGTTCGAATGGTCGGAAGAGTGCGAAAAGGCTTTCCAACAGCTGAAGCGTTACCTGGCCACTCCTCCTGTTCTTGCAAAATCAGTAGAGGGAGAACCTCTATTCTTATACATCGCGGTCTCCGCAACAGCAGTAAGTGGCGTTTTGATCAGAGAAGAACGGGGTGAACAAAAACCAATCTTTTACATGAGTAAAACATTGCTGGACGCTGAGACGCGGTACCCCTTGATGGAAAAACTAGCATTCGCTGTTGTAACATCGGCGAGAAAGCTCAGGCCATATTTCCAATCTCATACCATAGTGATTCTCACCACCTTTCCCCTGCACACGGTTCTGCACAGTCCGAGTCAGCCAGGACGGCTCGCGAAATGGGCAATCGAACTGAGCGAGTACGATGTCGAGTACCGCCCAAGAACCTGCGCAAAATCTAAGGTGCTAGCGGATTTCTTAGTAGAATTGCCCATGGGAGATATGACAAACACGGAACCAGATTCAACTAGGGTTCTTCACGTCGATGGATCATCGTCCAAACAAGGATCCGGAATTGGGATTCGGCTCACGTCGCCCACCGGGGAAATCATGGAGCAGTCGTTTCGGTTAGAATTCCATGCATCAAACAACGAGGCTGAATATGAAGCACTCATTGCAGGATTAAAACTAGCCCATGGGTTGAAGATTTGCAACATCCACGCTTACTGTGATTCTCAGTTAGTCGCAAATCAATACAGCGGAGAATACGAGCCAAGGGACGAAAGAATGGATGCATATCTAAAACTCGTCCAGGACCTGGCCCAAGACTTCAACCACTTCGCCCTCACTAGAATTCCTCGCTCGGAAAACACCCAGGCAGATGCCTTGGCCGCGCTCGCGTCAAGCTCGGATCCAAGACTAAAATGGGTAATCCCCGTGGAATTCATTGAACATCCGAGCATCGGACCACCGGTGATCGCCAATCTGATTTGGGGACGAATCGAAGATGCGGAGGAAATCAAAGATCCACAAGAAGGAAAGATGGATCAGCCGAAATATGGTTGCGACAGCCCATAGCTAGAGCCGATCCGAGCCTACATAGCCGACGGAACGCAGCCCGCCGAGAAATGGGCGGCATGCAAAATTAAAACCCAAGCCGCAAGATATGTAACGGTAGAGGGAGAAATCTACAAATGGAGATTCTCCGGCCCACTCATGACCTGCGCCGAGGGAGAGAAAGCGAGAAAAGTGATGGAAGAGGTCCATTCCAGATCGTGCGGAAACCACTCCGGTGGAAGGTCACTCGCAGTCAAAATAAAACGCCACGGTTATAACTTGCCAACTATGATCAAAGACTGCGAGAAATTCGCACGAAAATGCGAAAAATACCAAAGGCACGCGCCCACCATCCATCAACCTGCGGAGGTCCTCTCGTCTATTTCATCTCCGTATCCCTTTATGCGATGGTCCATGGATATTGTCGGACCTTTACACAATTCAAAACAGAAACGCTTCCTTTTGGTCCTTACGGATTTCTTTTCGAAGTGGGCAGAAGCAAAATCCTACGCAAGTATCAAAGACGTACAAGTTGAGAGCTTCGTATGGAAGAACATTATCACCAGGCACAGGGTCCCTTACGAAATCGTAACAGACAACGGATCTCAGTTCATCTCTACCCGATTTGAAGCATTCTGCGAGAAGTGGAAGATACGGCTGAACAAGTCAACTCCTAGATATCCACAATGTAACGGCCAGGTAGAGACGATTAACAAAACCGTCCTTAACGGGTTAAAAAAGCGCTTAGAAGCCAAAAAGGAACTATGGGCAGATGAGCTTGAAGGAGTTCTTTGGTCACATCGTACAACCCCAAGACGGGCTACAGGAGAAACCCCCTTCGCCCTCGTTTATGGGACGGAATGCATGATCCCAGCGGAAGTAGAATTTCCCGGAGTGCGGAGAAGATTCCTCCCCGAACGAGAAGATCTCAACGACGCGATGCTGCTGGACGAACTCGATCTAATTAACGTGCGACGAGACCAAGCTCTCATAAGAATCCATAACTACCAGCATGCTGCCGAAAAATACTACAATTCAAACGTTCGCCACCGCAGGTTCGAGGAAGGTGATCTGGTTCTGCGCAAAGTCTTCCAAAACACTGCCGAACGTAACGCAGGAAAACTGGGAGCAAACCGGAAAGGACCATACAAGGTCATAAAGGTGGTCCGACCAGGATAGTACCAAATCGCGAACATGCAAGACGTCAAGATCCAAAGAACCTGGAATGCGATGCATCTTAAAAAATACTACCACTAATCGCAACATGGGAACTAAGAACTACGAGATGGCTTGATCCCCGAAAAAAGGGTACGTAGGCAGCTCGCCAAGCGAGTTCAGCTATCCCCCCCCATCATAAAAAAAGGGGGGAGTGGGTACGTATACTCGTATACTCCCACGACTTTCAAAAAAAAAAACTCGACCTTTTTCAAAAAAATTTGCGGAAAAACGCGACCTTACGGTCGCCAATCCCGCTATTCGCCAAACAGCTAAAGTGGCAATCTAAGACTCGCTCAAAGCGCCTTAGCAAAATCGATTAGTTATCACACTAAATCCGACAAAACCTCCGAACGCTCGTAAAAGAGGCATCCTTTGAAAAAAGCCTGCGAACAAATGCGGCACAAAAGAAAAGGTCAACTTTCAGCTCTGCGAGACGTCGCTACACGCTTAAAGTTACGATTTTTTCGACATCTACAGAAACGACGTTCTCGTTTCCAAAACAAAATTAATACACCTCTAACGGAAAAATGCCTTTAAACTGGCATCATTTCGTTTTTCCTGATCACAACAAACGAACCCTAACGTCCTAAACTGACACCAGCCGCCCTCGAAAGGATAGGCTCTCTTACATCCGACAAGGATACCATAGCGCGCTATACAAGAAATCCGAAATTTTGGTCAGCATTTCCAAACGGCCTTTGGAGGTAGCTCGATTCGTATCAAGACAAGTCGTATAAGCCGATAACAATTCGCAGACTTTATATCGGTACGAATCAGGTTAAAATCGCAAACAGGCAAAATGAAAGCCGACTTGTCATCGCATAGCCTCAGTCCGAGAGTAAACCTAGGTCTTGCCCTAAATCCAGCCTTGCTGGATCTTGACATCTCAAAGGCATAATATCAACACCCTGATATGAGATCCCAAAACTTGTCTCTTCACTTAAATCAGACGCCACGAGCCTCGTGATAAAGCGAAAACCACGTAAACTCGCGTACTCAATAAACGATGGTTACGGTGATCATCCGGGGGGAATGAGACGACAACTCACACCCTCGCCCTCTAACTTTGAAAAACAGAAGTTCTCTCGATTTATAACAACCGAAAAGTTTTATAGATTGAGCCAAGCATCTTACAAAAAGTCCTAACAAGGGCAGGGATTCGAAGCAACCAACGGCCAGTCCCGGAACATACAAATAACGGCTTCATGAACAGGCCAAAACAAAACAAAGAAAATCCACGAAAGGATCGTTACCCTAGGCACTCCTCGGAGCACCGCCTTCATCCTCAACTTCATCGGAGCTCGGGACCGCATCGCCATCACCTCCCTCAGCCACTTCACCGTCACTTCTCTCGACTGCATCACCCTCGCCTTCTTCGGCCGCACGGCCTTGCCCTTCGGTCTCTTCCAAACACAGCATGAGGGTGCATTCAGATTTCAGGAGAGAGAGGATCGAATCGAAGTCACCTTCGGAGGCCATCAGTTCCTCCTTATGAGACAGTAGCCTGGCCTCTTCAGAGTCCAGAGTCGGAACCGCTTCGCCTTTGAGTAGTTGGATCTCACCTAGACCTCCCTCGATGCCCGCCAGGGCCAGATCCTTCTTACGGACTGCCATGAGGGAATCAAACAGAACAGCCATCCTCGTTAGGCGGGCATGAAACTCGTCCCGCGGGACAACGGTCCCCGCTGGCTCACGAGTCCTCGGTTCCTCTTGACTCTGGATTTAGCGCTGAAGACGACGGACTTCGGAAGCCTTAGCTTTTTTCTCTTTCTTCATCCTAAACAATTCACTCGCCGACTTTCCGAAATCCCGCTCGAGACCGCTGACCTGAACCTCCAGGTGCGAAGTCTCAGCAGCATGAGCGTCCTCAGTAGATTTCAGCATGGCCTAAATTCGTTTCAACGCCTCCTGCGACTCTGCTAGGCCCTCTGTCAAACGCTCCACCTCCGAACCAGAGTCGCTAATCATCCCGTCGATCAACGATATGAACTGCGAACGAAATAAGAGTCAGAATAACTGAAAAACAAAGTATCCTACAAGAAAATATGTTTTTCGAAAACGAACCTTGGCACGATATTGCGGTAAAGGCCCCGAAGGCTCTCCTTCCGCACCTTTGGAACATCTTCTCTTCTTGGCGGTCCCGGTTGCGGCGCCATTCCTTTTGCGACCTTTGGGCGGAGGCATCGACAGGGGTAGTGGAAGAGCCCGAAGGTTGGGCCAAGACCTCTGGCACTTGCACAGGTACCGTATCCGTTCCTACGAGGGACGCAGCATCGCTCAGAGACTTGTTTCTTTTGGCTGAGATCGACAGCGCAGACGAGGAAGGGATAGCCGACATTTCGGCAGAAGTCCGACTCGTTTCTTTTTCGGCACTACGCCTGGATAGCCTCTCTTTGAAAGAAAGAAATCCGGCAACGAAAGTCGGAGTGGCTTCATGAATGGCCAGAATCGGTAGAACAGGGCTGGCCTCACCCATATCGACGTCGGAGTTCTTCTTTTCATTTTGGGAGGAAGACATTCTTGCTTGAGAGAATGAAGAGAGAAAAATTTGAAGGAATAAGATGTGTGAAGAATGGTAATTGATGAGTTGCTACTTATAAGGATATGAGGGTGACGTGGATTTCCGCAATAAAATAATCTCAAAAGACAATCTACGAGAAAACGTACTCCTAACCGAAAATTCCGATTAAAAACACTTCACTCGCCCGTAAAATCGTCTCCAAGTCTTGCTAGCTGGGGGGCTAACTGTTGGGGTCGAAAAAGGTTATTTCGAAATCAACGGCTAAGATTATCATTTTAGCAAATTCTTTACGAAAGACTTCTCGAAAGAAAGATCGGAAGAATACAAACACTTATGGACGAGGGTCTACGAAAAGATCGGTACGAAAAGGGACAGGTCAAGACCCGGGAACCGGACCGTTCTCACTTGTCCGCCTCGCCCATGGGCGAGGACAACCATCACCAAGGTCACCTCGCCCATGGGCGAGGACGACCAGCACCACGGTTACCTCGCCCATGGGCGAGGACGATCCGCGCCCGGTTCACCTTGCCCGGGGGCGAGGACAATCCAATCCCGGCCAATCTGACTCGTTTCGACTCTCGTGTCCTCCGTATAGTTGTGATATCCGACTTTTGGATCATATACCTCTTGTTTCGTCTCGATCAGAGTTACTCTCGAAGTTTTACGACTAAAATCATAGAAAAGCCCGAAGTCCTAAAAACGGCCCGAGAGGATCTAAACGTGTCTAGAGGCTAATCTACGATTTACAAGGGACCCGAGCACAATGGGAGTTATGACGGTTTATCCTAACTCGCGGAAGTAGGATAAACGTTAAGTTTCCGAAGATAAATATCAAGATTCGAGGATAACTACAAAGATCAACGAAAAATGGAATATTCCCAAAAGAGATAAACTTGGGCCCAAAGGCAAAGGAGTAAATGGGCCACCGACCTAAAACAACTATATAAGGAGAGCTGGAGTAGAAGAAAAAAGATCCGAGAATTTAGACTTAGAGAACTCCTGCTAGCTTAGGGAACTTAGAACTTAGGCGGTTAGACTAGCAAGGCAAGGCTTAGAACGTTTTGCCGCCTTTCTGTTCTGCTTTTGTCTAGTTAGCATATCTCTACTCCTCTCGGAGAAGTCATGTATTCATACTATTTCATTAATAAAATGCCTCTGAGGGACTATTTATCTTTATCTTGCTATCTATCTTTTTACGCTCTAAAAGTGATTACGCAGAGAATTCAGACCTTCGGGGAAATCAGGTTTTCTTGGTTTTCCTCCATACTTATTCATTAAAATCGACGTTGTGAATTCCGGTTCCCACAATAGGGCTTCTCTTCTTCATCCAAAGTTACCCGGGTAACTAGTATAACTAGTATATTAGGATAACTAGGGTAACTTTGGCTTAAACTTTGGAAGCTACTCGGGTAACTAGTATTACAACGCCATGTACGGCCTCTTCATCATACTCAACTCCTCATGTCTTTCTCTTCCCATATATTGATCTCATCTCAACACTCCCCCTCAAGCTTAGTTTTGTGAAAGTCTAAGCTTGGATAGCCATGAGATCTTCCTCACTAAAAACCTCACCAAGGAAAATCCATTGGGACAAAACCTTGATGAGGCAAAAAGAGTAAAGACCTCATGACTTAGGGGATCAGCTCCTTGTCTTCTCAAGATCTATGAGTCCCAATCTGATGTGAATGGACTCCATAGTCTTTTGTCTTGCTGCCTTGGTGAACACATCTGCCAACTGATCTTCACTTCTTTTATAACATGGCAAGATCACTCCAAAGACTATCATCTGCCTCACGTTGTGGCAGTCAACTTCAATGTGCTTTGTCCTCTCATGAAACACTGAGTTTGTAGCAATGTCAATAGCCGCCTGATTGTCACAATGCATAGTCATTGGTTTTGCTTGCTCAATCTCCAAGTGCCTAAGAATCCCTTTGATCCATACCAACTCGTTGGTAAGCTTTAGCATAGCTCTATACTCAGCTTCAGCACTAGAGCATGATACAACCTTCTGCTTCTTACTCTTCCAAGTTACCATGTTTCCACCAATGAAAGTGCAATAGCCTGTTGTAGACCTTATATCTGCTCTATCTCCAGCCCGATCAGCATCACAATAACCCACAACTTCAGTGCTTTTATTGACTCCCATCCATATACCAAGCCCTTGAGTTTCATTCAGGTACATGAGAACTCTCTCCACCATGCACCAGTGATGCTCTCGTGGAGCTAGCATATGCTTGCTTACTTGGTTAACAGCAAAGCATATGTCTGGCCTGGTGATAGTCAAGTATACCAGCTTCCCCACAAGCTTCCTATACAACTTTGGATCATATAACAGCTTGCTGTCTTCAATCTCCCCCTCACATGGAACCTTGTACCCATCTTCCATGGGCATCTTGGCTGTTCTTCCTCCATACGCACCAGCATCCTTCAAGAGATCCAATGCATACTTCCTTTAAGAGATGAATAACCCTTCCTTGGATCTGCACAACTCTATCCCAAGAAAGTACTTCATCCCTCCCAAATCTTTTATATCAAATACTGATTTCAGAAACTCCTTGGTGGCTCGGATTCCTTCCTTATCACTGCCTGTTATGATGATGTCATCCACATACACAAGCAAAAAAATGATGCCTAAGGGAGTATTGAGGGTAAAGAGGGTGTGATCAAGCTCGGATTTCCTGAAGCCTCTACCATTCAGTGTTGTACTTAGCTTATTATACCATGCTCTAGGTGATTGTTTCAATCTATAGATGGCTTTTTCAGTCTAAGAACATTTCCTGACTTCACCATTCCTTCAAGACCCGGAGGTGGTAGCATATAGACTTCATCTTCTAGCTCTCCTTGGAGAAAAGCATTCTTCACATCTATTTGCCAAAGATCCCACCCAAGGTTGGTTGCAACTGATAGTACAATCCTAATGGTATGGAGCTTTGCAACAAGTCGCAGTAGAAATAGATAATCCTTTTGATTTACAAGAATGCAGGAGAGGCAAAAGACAAAAACAGTTACCCATGGCCTCGCTGATGTTTTCCAGTGTAGCCCAGATATATTAAATAGAGCAAGGGAATCCCAAATGGCTGTGTATGGCAAAGCTGATTCTTGGGAATATACTCAAAAGTATACCAAACTGGCCCATAAGCTGAAATCTCATTTGTAAGTTATTCGATTATCTTATGTCTATCCTGATATATTAAGATCTATTTTGTGTCTATTAATCTTTTAATATCTATACTAGTGTTATTCATCTTGAGGGTGTCAAGTTTCAAACAAAGACATTATTGACATTGTCGAAATGGCCAAACCATACTCTTCAAAGGTAATAGGATCTTCTTTGTTATCGTAAAAATTGCTCCACCTATTAATATAATTCTATGTAGGTGATGGATGTACTCATGAAGCATCTTAGCTTGTCATATGCTAAACGGTTCTCGAAGAGGGCAAAATTCGCATTTTTTATACCAAGTTTGTTGCCTCTTTGTCTAGGAACTACTCCAAATTCTCTAAAATACCGCTTAGGAAGCACATATGTTCACAAAGGGTCTGGTAGAAGTGTTTGGAGAGATGGTGGACCATTTTCCTGATCACTATGTTTTTATTTCCCTTTAATCTGATAAGAAACACCGATCGCTTGTGTGGATGCTTCCTCTGGATCATTACAATTTTGATTGCAACACCTCGCTAATGACACTACAAGAAAACAGCAAGGATACTGAGGGAAAAATCGCCGAATTTGTCGGAATAATGTTATTCGACGACATACCGACAAAAACATCTGGAAATAATACCTCGGAATTTCTTCTTTCCTCGAAATCCCTCGGAATTTTCCGACGGAATTCCGAGGAAACAAATTTCCGAGGAAATTTCGAGGATCACTAGTTTGTCGGAAATCTCTTCGGAATATACCGAGGGAGAACTTCGTCCGGATATTTCCTCGGAAGCTCATCGATCGATGCGTTTTTGGACATATATCCATCGACCGATCGGTATATTCCGAGGAACCAGTCCCTCGGTATATTCCTAGGAGAGGTGTCCCTCGGTATATTCCGAGGAATATGTCCCTCGGTATATTCCGAACGTTTTTTTATAAACAGATCGATCGATGGATTTATGTCCAAAAACGCATCGATCGATCGAGTAAAAATATAATTAATTTCCTCGGAATGTAAAAAATATAAATTTTTTTAAAAAAATAAAAATTTTGAAATTTAAATTCGAAAATATAAAATTAAAATTAAAATTGAAATCATATTAATTAATATTCAAAGTTTCACAAATAAAATAAAACATTCGAGTTTTGGAAAAAAACTTCTACAGTGCTGGCACGTCGGGAACACCTCGCTCGGTACATCCTCGCATCATCTCCATCATTTGCTGGTTCAGCCTCCTTACTGCCTCATAGCCCGCTGTTGAGCCGCCATCCGGGTCTCCAACAAAGATATGCGATCATCCTTGTCCTTCAACTGAGCCGTAAGTACTTCGGATCAACAAAGAGGCGGTGGTCGAAGAAGAACGGCCGAGTGCGGCGACCTAAACCGACCAAACGCCCCTTCTTCTTTGGAACCGACTAAATAGAAAATAGCCAAATTTACAAATTTAAACCAAGAAATAAATGAATTGAACTTTAAAAAGAACTTACGGATTCAACGATTTCGTTGATTCAAACCGACAAGTTGGTCGAAGCCGTCGAGCGTCATCCTCGGTTTGAAGCTGAGACACTTCGCCTACCACCTGAGTTTGGACCAGGTCGACCACGCCCTCACAAGACCGCCATCAATCTGGCCGGTCTTCTTGTTGGTATACCTCCTCATTAGGGCGAGATCATCAACCGCTCGCCATCATTTTCTTCCGCTTTGAAAAAAACATAAATTAAAAACATTAGAAATTAGAAGAAATGCACAATAAATTAAAATTTGAAACTCAAATAATTGAAGAAAAAGCAGCTTGAACTTACCATGCATCTCCCGAGTGGCAATAGATTGAGCACCTAAGTTATGCTTGTAGATGCCATTCCCTTTACGGTCGCCTCCTGTGGTTGGTGGAGTTGGTGGAAGAAGTTTATTTCGCTCTTCCTTATCCCAATGCGCACACAACTCCTTTCGACCGCGGTCGCTCATCGACTTTGGGACCTTTTAATAAAACAAAACAAAATAGTTTAATAAATTAAAAATAGTTTAATAAATTAAAAAATTGTTTTATAAATACAAAAAAAACAAAAAAATTCTAAAAAATTCTTAATCAATTCAACAAAACAAATTATTCAACCAAACCACAATTCTAAACCTATTATACAACCAAATCACAATCCTAACCAATCACCTTAACAAAAATCTATCAAAACTACACAAAAACCTAACAAATAGGACCTAAGAGAGTGGGACAGGGTCCTTACATGATTTGTGTAAGAGAAGGGGAGATCGCCGAGATATCGCCGGATTTCAGGGGAAATCACGGAGAGAAGAGAGGAGTCACAGAGAGGAAGAAGAGAGAAATGGGGAAGAAGAAGGCTCGTGGTTATAAAACCTAGGGTCCGGCGGACATTATCCATCGGAATTCCATCGAATTCTAATTTCAATTTTCAAATATTTGCCCTAAAATGAAAATATTCGAGGAAATTCGACGGATAGTAAAATATCCGTTGAATTTCCTCGATTATTCCGAGGAAATACCGAGGAACTAGTGTTTGGGGTTTCAAAACATCAATTTTTGCCGATTTCATTTCTTATACAATTGTAATGCATACCATTGAGGATTCTTTGTATAGATGAGCATAAACCATGAAATAACAAA
Organism: Brassica carinata; assembly: GCA_016771965.1. Classification (NCBI taxonomy): domain Eukaryota; kingdom Viridiplantae; phylum Streptophyta; class Magnoliopsida; order Brassicales; family Brassicaceae; genus Brassica; species Brassica carinata. Next base: position 46,428,065 of record CM028700.1, on the reverse strand, counting down.
TTTCAAAACTAATTGAAAGTATTCTCTTTACCGCTCATTAAAAGGTATAAGTGTTTCTCTTATGTTGTGGGATTTCGCTCATACAATCGGAAAAATGTTAATTATACGGTAAGGAACAAATTTTGACTTCATAATGAACGTAAGAAACTTAATAAGGGTTATATAGGTGTTATTCAAACCGCCAAACGTTGTTTTTGGTTTAAAACCCTATTTCTCGAATTTCCTCGATTATTCCGAGGGAATTCGAGGAAACCCTCTTCTTCCTCGAATTCGCCGAATATTCGGGAAATTCGGAGGAACTAGTGTTTGGGGTTTCAATACGCCAATTTTTTATAAACGGATCGATCGATGTATATATATCCAAAACGATCGATCGATCACTAAGATGGACCAAAGCATATCAATGTGATCGATCGATTAGATTATCCCATCGATCGATCGAGAATCTCAAGCTGCTCGGATTGTCCTCGAAAATCTTGTACGCTTTTTATAAACGGATCGATCGATGTATATATATCCAAAAATGCATCGATCGATCACTAAGATGGACCAAAGCGTATCAATGTGATCGATCGATTTGACTATCCCATCGATCGATCGAGAATTCAAACTTTCCTCGAATGTCCTCGGAAAATCTTGTACGCTTTTTATAAACAGATCGATCGATGTATATATATCCAAAAATGCATCGATCGATCACTAAGATGGACCAAAGCATATCAATGTGATCGATCGATTTGACTATCCCATCGATCGATCGAGAATCTCAAACATTCCTAGGAATGTCCTCGAAAATCGTAAGTTTTAAACGCATCGATCGATCCGTTTGTACAAAACACATCGATCGATCGTGTCTTGAAAACAATTATAAGGCAAAACCCGAACTTTTGGATCAAAACCTCTAACTCTTATCCCTCCGATTTCCTACCACCCTCCTTTTCTCTCTATAATCATCCAATTTGAACAATTTTGGGCTCTATTCCCTTGATTTTTCGAGCTCTACCTGATTCCTACACTCGTTTTCACCTAAGCAGGTATACTCCTGAATCTCCACATTCTGAAATCGTTCTTGAGCAATTTTTGTTGTGTGAATTTCTTATTTTCGTGTTGATTCCTTGATCAAATATGCATGAAACAGATGTTTAAACATGGAATAGAACACAATTGTCTGTGATCAACGAAGTTTAGAACAGATTTGAGATGATTTAGGATTGAGAATTTTTTCAATTTGGTTTTTTTATCACAACTCGATTTCTTTCATTTTCCGTTGATTTGAGTTCTTAATTGATTATAACCATGTTGAGAGCAATGATTCTATTTTGTAGAGAATGAAGCATGAGAACATCAGCAAAGAAGAACACACAAGAAGAGGGTTAGTCTCGAGAGAGAAGCAAAGGCCAAAGAAGTGGGATAAGTCCGATACCACCCACAACAACAACATGAAGAAGGTAGCCGCTCTGGCTACACAACCTAGCATGTCCCGAGACGATGACAATATTGGGAATCAAATCAGACATTGAAGGGCTGTTCCGCAACATGGGTCTAGGCCAACTATGCAACCTCAACGAACCCACTTATCCGAGTTGGTACGCCAGTTCATAGCATCCGCGATATCGCCAGCCATCCCGATGATAGCCATCGATGGTTTTCTGGCATTCGTAGTGCAGAAAGTATACTTTGAGGTATCTTTCACGACCTCTACCACTATTTGGATTGAGTGCGGGAGAGAACATCTGGTCTTTATTGGACTTCGAGCTGTTGAACTTCGGGAAATGATTGGCACGTGGGTTTATAGATCTTCTCGTGCAAAGGAGTCACTTATCCGAGCCCAGTACTGAGATTTGCCACCGCGCCTCATTGGGACAACCACAGCCGCGATCAGTCACGCAATGGGAGTTGTGCCTCCTGTACCAAGGTGTGAGGCATTTGCTACCGGCATTTCGGCTCTACATTCCCACCTGCTACGCCTTCAACATGGGAGCGGTGCTGGCCGCAAACTTAGAAGGATACAAGGGAAAGTAACCAAATCCAAGAGCAGTGCATGTGGATTTGGTGCAGTGATTACCGGATCCTTACACATGTGGGTGTAGATCGCGAGAACCATCGTAGCACCGACGATCGAACAACATTGCTTGGAACTACCTGGATGTCATTTCTAGTAAGTAAGGAGTTCATAGCTGGTCCCCACTCGAGGATCGATCGGGATGGTCCTTACGCTTCACGATTCCGTGACCGGCGAAGAAAACACTCTATCGCCACCTGCCTCGATCGCCTCGACGCTTCTACTTTCGAGGCTGCGCTGAGTTCCTACCCTCGCTACCGCACTAGTAGACAAGCCATCCTTCTTCACGCCAAAATATCAGACCAAAGGCAAGGCCGTGGTTGATGAAGAAGGAGAAGATGAGGCTGCACAAGCCATTCCGTGATGATTCACAACCCCATCGCCTACTCCCATCGACTCCAGCATAAGCCGCAACAGCTTCCACGAGCGCCACCAGCGCCAGCAACAACATTGAGAGATCAGAGCATAAAGACAAACAACGACATGCTACACAAGATCGGGCTGCCATTTCCGCGTATCAGGCCGTGTCGTTGCCAAAGATGCAGGAACATCCGAGCAGAGACGAGGAGTAGGAGCTATCACCGCCAGTATTGCCATTTGATTTCCGACTGCGCTATTTTATTTTCTTTTCTATTCTAACGCTTTTATGGTCTTATATTCTGTTAATTTTGAACTTAGTTTTTTATTATTATTTTTTCTTAATTATGAGTTCGTATTTCTTTTACATGGTTTCTTCGCTTTATTTGGTTGTGTTTTGAGTAGTTTTAATTTGTATTCAGCTTTGCCTTGCTAGATAAACCAAATAACTAATATCCGAGGAAAGAGGTTATATCAAGTGTTCCTCGAATTTCCTCGGTATTTCTAAAAAAAAAATCAATGGTAGTCTTTTAGAGTCATCATCACCGATGAATCAACTGATCTTGGTGAAACTCTCCAATCACGTCCTCTACGTGAACGACGGCTTCCTCTCCCAAGTCGTTAAATCGACTACAAGGCCAACTCCAGCTAAATCTTCGCTGCACTTAAGCTGCCGGATGTGCTTGGTTGTAGTGGGTCTTCCAGCTCAGAACTTCCCGACCTCGCCTCTCGGTTGAGTCTTGTAACAAGAACCCATGGATCTTCTCTGTTCCTTACCCGGGATACTTGATATAACAAACCTGTAACATTTAGAAAAATTATAAATTAATACACTTGATGATGAATCATTCTGAATAATTAACATTTAATTACCTGATCGGCCCGAGAAGCAAGAATGAAAGGATCATAATATTGCACTTTCGCCTCGAATTTCTTGATGTAACACCAAATGCATCTATTCTCACACCTCGATCTGGAGTGTTGTCGTACAATCACAATAGAAAATTACAGCGCAATCCAACCATGCCCAAATACTTGATTTCCAAAATCTCATGTATGTGTCCGTAGTATACATCATCTCCTCGATGCGTAACAAACGCCAGCATCATAAGTTAGGTACTCGAGCGTCTCCTCTTCGAGTTGTGAATGCATATCCTCGAGTACAAAATCTCGGATATGACTTCATTAACAAAGTTTGGTCTAACGACCATCTCACGTGATCCAATCACAAATGTTTCACCTCCGCCAAACCAGCAGATACCTATTAATAGCACATATATATATGTTATATCAATAAATGTGAATTAGTATAAATATGTGATAAAATATATTTTAATTTGTTTAAAGCACTCACATAAGTAAACATCCATCCAAGAATTCTCTATGCTTCATTTCTTCTAGTTAGGTCCTCGTGGCATCTATACTCGAAGCTTTTCGCCATGAAAATCCTGATATGATGACAATAATGTAATTAATTAAGATTTAAACTTCAACTTGTTAAAATAAAAATTTGTAAACTCATTTATTTACCTCTCATATTGAAGAACGCCTTCGCAGCTTGGTGAGCAAATATGTTTGCAAATGATCAAGGCCCTACTCAAGAAGTCGAAGGTCCTTTGGTTTTCAGCTAAGTCGGTCAAGCGTCGTGAAAATGTGGAACCGTGACATGATATGTTGCCGTTAGCCTCTATCATCATGCCGAAAGCAGGTCTTCGCTTTTGGTCTGAACTTCTGCTGGAAAGTAGTACTCGCAAAGTTTGAAGTTTCTTCATTGATCATCTGTGCATTATAGAACCTTCCACCCTACTTAAATTTTTCACCATCTTCTTCAAATGGAACATATACCGCCATACGATACATCCATCTATACCGCACAGACCACCAAGTTCCAATTCTCTTGCTAGGTGAATAACAAGATGCTCCATAACATCAAAAATGAGGGAGGAAATATCTTCTCAAGGTTGCACTTAATCACGGCTATGTTAGTTTTCAAATTTTCAATACCTTCAAGAGTCACTGATCTCGCATAAATAGCGAAGAAACCACTTATCCCCGCAATTGCTTGATGAAACTTCCGTGGTAATATTTCCTTGAAGGCTAACGGAAGGAGGCGCTGCATCATTACATGGCAATCGTGGCTTTTCAAGCGGTAAACTTTCCTTCCTTTACGTCGATCTGATTCGCAAATTTGATGCGAACCGCCTCGAAATTCCACATCGCTTGAAATCCAATCAAAGAACGATCTTTTCCCTCTCGCATCAAGTCGGTATATGGGAAAAGGAGCCCTACCATTCTCATCAACATGAAGTTCGAACGAGCACATATATCGACTAAATCCGGTCTTGACTTCAAATTATCCTTTGTTTTACCTTGAACATTAAGGATCGTGGTTCATGAGATTGTCAAAAATTTCTTCTCAATATGCATGACATCTAAATTATGCTTTAGCAGATGATCCTCCCAGATGGCGCATCCCGAAATACTTTTTGTGCCGCTTATGTAGTTCTCCAACAAAGATCTACCGAAAATGCTCATGTCCACCGATCGCCCAAGGCCCTTTCGCACCAAAATCTCTTAGTTGTATCTTCAAATCTTTCCCACAAATTTCTGAGGTGGACTGTCAAACACCCTCTTGTTCTTCAGAACAAATTCCTACTCCTACGATATGGATGATCGTGGTAGGAATCTCCTCGGATACCAAACCAACACGCTTCCTTCCGTGTTTTAGTTGGAAAGCATCAGTGTTATCTTGACAATATGGACATGATAGCCTTCCATGCGCTTGTCCATCCAGACAACATACCATATGCTGGAAAATCACTTATTGTCCACATTAGTACGCCCGCATTTGAAAGTTTTCTTTACACTAAACATCGTGATGTTTCAGCACCTTGAGCCCATAGTTGTTGCAACTCATATATTAGTGGCTGAAGAAACACATCAAGTGATCTCTTAGGATGCTCTGGTCCGAACGAATCGAGAGAAACAAAACTCTCGCCGCAAGCACAAGTTTGGGGGTAGGTTGTATGGTGTAAGAATGACGGGCCATAGAGAATACCGCTTTTCACTCTTGCCAAACGGACTGAAACCATCAGTACATAATCCAAGGTAGACATTTCTTCTCTCATACGCAAAGTCGGATACTTTGATTGGAAATGCTTCAGCTTTTGCATCTGAAGGATGTCTGATCTCACCATCTGCTGAGTGCTCCGCGATGCCATCTCATTGGTTTTCGTGGTTCGACGAGATACAACCTCTGCAACCTTTCGTCAAAGGTAAATACCACATCCTTTTATATGGCACTGGAACTCTTCCACTGTGATCTTTATAACGAGGCTTTCCACAAAATTTGCATGTAACCCGCTGTTCATCCGCCTCCAATAAATCATGCAGTTGTCGCTGCATACATCTATTACCGATACGATAAACTAAGACCAGCTCTGGGTTTCGAACCTCGTAGTATGAACCAGAGCTACATTATCCTCGGTAGAATACCTTTACAAAATCAGCAATCGCATCACACAGTCTTCAGCCAAATTATAATCTGTTTTAATGCCCATCAATCTTGTAGCAGATGATAAAGCTGAATGACCATCTGCAACCCGTTACAATGGTTGCTTTCCAGCATCCAACATATCATAAAATCTCCTAGCTTGTGCATTGGGTAAATCTTCCCTTTAAAATGATCATTTACCATCTGTTCAGTACCTACACCATAATCTACATCCGCTCTAATTGGTTCTTCTAATCCTACCGCTGGCTGAGGTTCGCTAGTACTACCATGTTCATAATCAGTTTCTCCATGATGATACCAAATTTTGTAACTTCGTAAACCCACTCAAATATAGATGAGTCCAAACATCCCACTCTTTAATAACCTTTCTATTTTACAATTAGAGCAAGGACATCTTAACATACCTGTTTTTGCTTCCGGTTCTCGTGAACTAACCCCATGAATTCGTTATACCTCGCTGGTATTCTTCCATAAGCAATCTTGTTCGATCCAAATGAGGTCGATCGATCCAAGAACGAAAATAATTTGAAGAAGACATATTTTTATGAATCAAATTAGGTGTGTAAATAGAGTAAGAGGGAGGATGAAGATATGGAGTGAATGAAGAGGAAGAGGAGTGCTTGTATTTATAGTTTAAATCCTGCCGACAAACGAGGGAAATTCGAATGGAATTCGGAAAAGCTGGTTCGATGAATTTCCTCGAATTTTGTAAAATCCCAACGGCTCTCCAAGCGGCTATAATATTTCCTCGAATTCATCATTTTTTCGAGGAACACATTGTTCCTCGAATTTCCTCGGAATATTCCAGCGGATTGATATTTCCTCGAATTCGTCGGTATATTCTGAGGAAATTCGAGAAACCTAATTTTGTGTTTCTTGAATTTCCTCGAAATTCCTCGGTATATTCGAGTTTCATTTTCCGTCGGAATGTCCGTCGAATACCGTTGTTTTCTTGTAGTTGAAAGCGATGAGTTCGAACTTAAACCAATATCGAGATGTTTCCTTACCGATGAAACAAGCTGGGTTCGCAATTTCAAATTCTCAACTGGTGCCAATAGTCGCTGAAAGAGCAAAACCGTTCCATGAGAACATCATATCAGCAGATTCTTCGTTGGCGGTTTTGCTTATGCGGACACATGCTCTCTGGAATCGAAGCATGTCGTTGTATCGCACCCCATATCTTAGCTTCGAGGCAAAGCGGTTCTGTTCTACCTCATGAGTACCACATGAAACTCTAGTTTATTGTTTATGCATTGAATTTGTAGAATTGTTAATATTGGACTATGTTTTCCAAGCAAGGATTTTAGACGAATTCGATGTTTGAAAGCGGACTATTTTGTTTTCCTATCGTAAGGATTTAAGATACTATGTCGTCTATGCATCAATCTAAATAATTAATTATTCGTTTTCCACATATGCAGATTATAGGTATGAATAATTCTCAACAAATTATGAATGAAACAAATTGAGTTTGTTTTTTTCTGTCGGTTAAGCTGGATATTATCAAAAGTTTCCGATGCAGAGAATATTATCCGGATATTTAATCGATATCAACGAAGGATAATTGGAGCAGACTAAGGGGTCATGTATAATGATAACAGACATCTTCGTTGATATGATTGATATTTATTTGGATATAACTGAACTTTAATTTAACCAATTGTTAACTTATTTCTTCTTAGAAAAGTCAAATTTGGTGGTTTCATGTCTGATGAACATCAAACAACAAATTTCCCTTTATTTTGGTCGATTGTACTGATAGGTCTAATTGAAGAATTGTTATCACCATAAGTGTCAATAATTCACAATTATTTGGCTTAAAGTTTGGTGATTGAAATTTACACAATATAATACGATCTATGTTAACGAGAATAGGTGTTTTGCACTTTATATAATCAACCTCTCCAGCTACAGAATTGATTATCAGATATTACAGTGGTGTCCATTATATTATCCTGGAACAATATAACTAGTAATGGGAAATTTGTAAACATAAAGGTAATAGAGTATTGTATTTTAAATTCCAAGGTAAGTTGTAGTGGTATGATATCTTGGAAAACCACATTCACCGACAATTGTAACTAGTTCGAAGGATTATATTACATATGAAAAGATAAGTTTGGTACATACAGACACCGACAGAAAACAGGAAGACAAACACAAGAATCGAAACGAGGAAACCTTGGATAAAGACAACACAGCCTTTCATTATTCAAATTAAAGCGGAACATTAAACCATACGATTTAAAAAACAACTTTGACTGATGTTATTTTTTATTGCTTCTGCCCTGACGTAGCCGGATTGCTTTACTCTCGAAGTGGCGGAGATGAACCAGATGCATCTAAAATAATAAAAGTTAATTAATAATCTAGAATAATCATTCTACAAACTGTATGATTATTTATAACTAATCTTCTTTGGTTAATTTTGCTTGATGACACACTTGATTCAGCAGTGTTTTCTTGTTGATTTTGCCTAGCGTTTGTAATTTCAAGATGGGCCCTGTAGATTGAAACCATCTCATGTTAAATATCTCTTCAAGAACATCCTTGCTGGCGGCGAGTTGCGATCATTGTAACCTACAAAAACATTGTATGCATCAAAACATTTTTAAACTAAACCTAGTAAATTTTTCAAAATTTGGTTACTAACCATTGAACACAAATGTTGCACGCCCGTGATAGCGTTGTCTTGTTGAGAAGCTGGAAATGGGCAACATCTTAGTATCCGGATGAAATGCAAAGTTTGAGATCTGAACCATTAGCGAAGATGCATCATAGCTTCTACCTTGAAGGTTGTACTCACGATGTCGGTGGCCTCGAGTCCCATCTGGTTCAAGCATCCATTCTTGGGGTGGTAAGCCATGCCATAGGGTGTTTCAGGCTTTAGTTTATAACGATCTCGGATAATAGTTTCCAAATCTTGAAACTCTAGTTTGGTTTGACCAACACCGTATACCGAGATCGCTCGGGTTTCGGAAAATCCAATAACCGTCGTCGTTGCAGCTGCCATGCTCCGTGATATAAACTCACCGCGAGAGTGTCGACATCTTAAAAGAGAGATTTTAGTTGTTGAGGTGTGTGAGGAAATAGTTTTGTTTTTTCCTGATATATAGGCAAAGAAAGTAAACAAGCGCATATAAGATCAAAATTTTCCATATGTGAAAATATAATAAACATCTCAGCTGGCTACTCTAGTATTGATATCATGATTGTTGGGATCAAAATCGGTCCGGCGGAATCAATATCTGAAATGCGTAAAATCGGCATGAGCGTTTTCACGAAAAATAAATCTTCGTAAAAGATTTATTCTTACGAAGAAACCTGCGGAAGAAACACGAGACATCGGAGAAAAGCCGAAAAGGTCGTACGGGTCGCTCACGTAGTGACCAAGCTCTTGCCAAGCTCGATGCATGCGTAGCGACCGAGCACGCATCCCGCTTCGGTAAGCTACGTGGCGACCGGCGTTCGTCCACCGGTCGCTACGTAGCGACCGGTCCGGCAGGATGCGGCGACCTAAACCGACCAAACGTCCCTTCTTCTTTGGAACCGACTAAATAGAAAATAGCCAAATTTACAAATTTAAACCAAGAAATAAATGAATTGAACTTTAAAAAGAACTTACAGTTCAGCGATTTCGTTGATTGAAACCGGGACAAGTTGGTCGGCCGGTCGCGCATCCTCGGTTTGAAGCTGAGACACTTCGTCTACCACTGAGTTTGGACCAGGTGACCACGTCCCTCACAAGACCAGATGTCAATCTGGCGGTCTTCTTGTTGGTATCGCCCTCCTCATTAGAGGCGAGATCATCAACCGGCTCGCCATCATTTTCTTAGCGCTTGAAAAAAACATAAATTAAAAAACATTAGAAATTAGAAGAAATGCACAATAAATTAAAATTCTGAAACTCAAATAATTGAAGAAAAGCGGTTGAACTTACCATGCGATCTCCCAGTGGCAATAGATTGAGCACCAAAGTTATGCTTGTAGATGCCATTCCCTTTACGGATCGCTCCGTGGTTGGTGGAGTTGGTGGAAGAAGTTTATTTCGTCTCTTCCTTATCCCAATCGCTTTAACTCCTTTCAGACCAATTAATCGTTCATCGACTTTGGGACCTTTTAATAAAAAACAAAAACAAAATAGTTTAATAAATTAAAAAATAGTTTAATAAATTAAAAATTGTTTTATAAATAAAAAAAACAAAAAAATTCTAAAAAATTCTTAATCAATTCAACAAAACAAATTATTCAACCAAACCACAATTCTAAACCTATTATACAACCAAATCACAATCTAACCAATCACCTTAACAAAAATCTATCAAAACTACACAAAACTAAAAATAGGACCTAAGAGAGTGGGATGGTCCCATGATTTGTGTAAGAAAGGAGATCGCCGGAGATATCGTCCAGTTCAGAAATCAGCAGGAGAAGTCAGCCTTGAGAGGAAGAAATGGGGAGAAGAAAAGGGCTCGTGGTTATAAAACCTAGAGGTCCGACGGACATTATCCATCGAAATTCCATAATTCTAATTTCAATTTTCGCGAAATATTGCGGTAAAATGAAAATATTCGAGGAAATTCGGCGGATAGTAAAATATCCGTCGAATTTCCTCGGTTATCGAAATACCGAGGAACTAGTGTTTGGGGTTTCAAAACATCAATTTTTTTGCGTATTTCATTTCTTATACAATTGTAATGCATACCATGAGGATTCTTTGTATAGATGAGCATAAACCATGAAATAACAAATTTCAAAACTAATTGAAAGTATTCTACTTGCGTTCATTAAAAGGTATAAGTGTTTCTCTTATGTTGTGGGATTTCGTTCATACAATGGAAAAATGTTAATTATACGGTAAGAAACAAATTTTGACTTCATAATGAGCGTAAACTTAATAAGGGTTATATAGGTGTTATTCAAACCGCTGAAAGCGTTGTTTTGGTTTAAAACCCTATTTCCCGAATTTCCCGGTTATTCGAGGGTGAAACCCTCTTCTTCCTCGAAAATTCCGTGAATATTAGAAGGCAGGAGTTTCAATACGTCAATTTTTTATAAGCGGATCGATCGATGTATATATATCCAAAATGCATCGATCGATCACTAAGATGGACCAAAGCATAACAATGTGATCGATCGATTAGATTATCCCATCGATCGTCGAGAATCTCAGCGTTCCGGATTGTCCTCGGAAAATCTCAAATGCGTTTTTTATAAGCGGATCGATCGATGTATATATATCCAAAATGCATCGATCGATCACTAAGATGGACCAAAGCATAACAATGTGATCGATCGATTTGACTATCCCATCGATCGTCGAGAATCAAACTTTCCTCGAATGTCCTCGGAAAATCTTGTGCGTTTTTATAAACGAATCGATCGATGTATATATATCCAAAATGCATCGATCGATCACTAAGATGGACCAAAGCATAACAATGTGATCGATCGATTTGACTATCCCATCGATCGATCGAGAATCTCAAACATTCCTAGAATGTCCTCGAGAAAATCGTGTAAGTTTTTTAAAAGCGCGTCGATCGATCCGTGTTTGTACAAAACACATCGATCGATGGTAATCAGAAACAATTATAAGGCAAAACCGAACTTTTGGATCAAAACCTCGAACTCTTATCCCTCGATTTCCCATAATTGACCCCCTCCTTTTCTCTCTATAATCATCCAATTTGAACAATTTTGGGCTCTATTCCCCTTGATTTTTCGAGCTCTACCTGATTCCTACACTTTCGTTTTCACCACAGACAACTCGCCCATCTCCACATTGAAATCGTGTTCTTGAGCAATTTTTGGGTTGTGTGAATTTCTTATTTTAGTGTTGATTCCTTGATCAAATATGCATGAAACAGATGTTTAAACATGGAATAGAACACAATTGTCTGTGATCAACGAGTTTAGAACAGGATTTGAGATGATTTAGGGATTGAGAATTTTTTCAATTTGGTTTTTTTATCACAACTTCGATTTAGCCTCATTTTCTGTTGATTTGAGTTCTTAATTGATTATAACCATGTTGAGAGCAATGATTCTATTTTGTAGAGAATGAAGCATGAGAACATCAGCAAAGAAGAACACACGAAGAGGGTTCGTCTCGAGAGAGAAGCAAAGGCCAAAGAAGTGGGATAAGTCCGATACCACCCACACAACAACATGAAGAAGGTAGCGTTTACTAACACAACACATGTCTGAGGCGATGACAATATTGGGAATCAAATCAGACATTGAAGGGCTGTTCGAGAACATGGGTCTAGGCCAACTATGCAACCTCAACGAACCCACTTATCCGGAGTTAGTGCGCCAGTTCATAGCATCATCGTCAGCCATCGATGATAGCCATCAGGATGGTTTTCTGGCATTAAGTAGTGCAGAAAGTATACTTTGAGGTATCTTTCACAGACCTCTACCGACTATTTGGATTGAGTGCGGGGAGAGAACATCTGGTCTTTATTGGACTTGGAGCTGTTGAACTTCGGGAAATGATTGGCACAGGGGTTTATAGATCTTCTCAGCAAAGGAGTCACTTATCCGAGCCCGTACTGAGATTTGCCACCGCCTCATTGGGACAACCACAGCATCAGTCCGCAATGGGAGTTGTGCCTCTGTTAAGGTGTGAGGCATTTGCTACCGCATTTGAAACTCTACATTCCCACCTGCTCTGCCTTCAACATGGGGCGGTGCTGGCGCAAACTTAGAAGGATACAAGGGGAAAGTAACCAAATCCAAGAGCAGTGCATGTGGATTTGGTGCAGTGATTCGGATCCTTACATGTGGGTGTAGACTGCGAGAACCATCGGTAGCTGGGACGATCGAACAACATTGCTTGGAACTACCTGGATGTCATTTCTGGTAAGTAAGGAGTTCATAGCTGGTCCCCACTCGAGGATCGATCGGGATGGTCCTTCGTCTACGTATTCAGGACCGGCGAAGAAAACACTCTACTGCCACCTGCCTCGGATCGGCTGTTGCTCTACTTTCGGAGGCTGCGGTTGAGTTCCTACCCTGCTACCGCACTAGTAGACAAGCCATCCTTCTTCACGCCAAAATATCAGACCAAAGGCAAGGCCGTGGTTGATGAAGAAGGAAGATGAGGCTGCACAAGCCATTCGGATGATTCACAACCCCATCGGCTACTCCCATCGGACTCGGCCAGTACAAAGCTGCAGCTTCCACGAGCGCCGCCAGCGCCAGCAACAACATGGAGAGATCGAGCATAAAGACAAACAACGACATGCTACACAAGATCTGGGCTGCCATTTCCGCGATATCAGGCCGTGTCGTTGCCAAAGATCGTGAGGAACATCGGAGCGGAGACGAGGAGTAGGAGCTATCACCGGCGAGTATTGCCATTTGATTTCCGACTGCGCTATTTTATTTTCTTTTTTCTATTCGCGTTTATGGTCTTATATTCTGTTAATTTTGAACTTAGTTTTTATTATTATTTTTTTTCTTAATTATGAGTTAAGTATTTCTTTTACATGGTTTCTTCGTTTTATTTGGTTGTGTTTTGAGTAGTTTTAATTTGTATTCAGCTTTGCCTTGCTAGATAAACCAAATAACTAATATCGAGGAAAGAGGTTATATCAAGTGTTCCTCAATTTCCTCGGTATTTCTTAAAAAAAAAAATCAATGGTAGTCGTTTCAGTCATCATCACCGGATGAATCTGAATCACGGATCTTGGTGAAACTCTCCAATCACTGTCCTCTACGTGAGCGGCGGCTTCCTCTCCGAAGTCGTTAAATCGACTACAAGGCCAACTCGGCTAAATCTTCTGCTGCTTAAGTTCGGATGTGCTTGGTTGTAGTGGGTCTTCCAGCTCAGAACTTCACGACCTCGGCCTCTCGGGTTGAGTCTTGTAACATAACCCATGGATCTTCTGTTCCTTACAGGGGTACTTGATATAACAAACCTGTAACATTTAGAAAAATTATAAATTAATACACTTGATGATGAATCATTCGAATAATTAACATTTAATTACGATCGGCTGAGAAGCAAGAATGAAAGGATCATAATATTGCGACTTCGCCTGAATTCTTGATGTAACACCAAATGCATCTATTCTCACACCTCGATCACGGAGTGTTGTCGTGCCAATCACTGATAAGCAGATGCAGCAGATCCAACCATGCCCAAATACTTGATTTCCAAAATCTCATGTATGTGTCCGTAGTATACATCATCTCGATCGCGAACAAGCCCAGCATCATAAGTTACGTACTCGAGCGTCTCCTCTTGAGTTGTGAATGCATATCCTCGAGTACAAAATCTGGGATATGACTTCACAACAAAGTTTGGTCTAACGACCATCTCCGTATCAATCGTCAAATGTTTCACCTACGGCCAAACCAGAGATACCTATTAATAGCATATATATATGTTATATCAATAAATGTGAATTAGTATAAATATGTGATAAAATATATTTTAATTTGTTTAAAGCACTCACATAAGTAAACATCCATCCAGTAAATTCTATGCTTCATTTCTTCTAGTTAGGTCCTCGTATGGTATCTATACTCGAACCGCTTTTACGCCATGAAAATCCTGTATATGATGACAATAATGTAATTAATTAAGATTTAAACTTCAACTTGTTAAAATAAAATTTGTAAACTCATTTATTTACCTCTCATATTGAAGAGCGTCTTAGTTGGTGAGCAAATATGTTTGCAAATGAGCGCCTCTACTCGATAAGTCGAAGGTCCTTTGGTTTTCCGCTAAGTCGTCCAACGTCTGTGAAAATGCTGGAACCGTGACATGATATGTTGCCCGTTAGCCTCTATCATCATGCCGAGCAGGTCTTCGTTTTTAGTCGAACTTCGCTGGAAAGTAGTACTCGGCAAAGTTTGAAGTTTCTTCATTGATCATCGATGCGTATAGAACCTTCCACCCTACTTAAATTTTTCACCATCTTCTTCAAATGGAACATATACCGCTCATCTGAGATACATCCATCTATACTGCAGGACCACCAAGTTCCAATTCTCTTGCTAGGTGAATAACAAGATGCTCCATAACATCAAAAATGAGGGAGGAAATATCTTCTCAGGTTGCACTTAATCACGGCTATGTTAGTTTTCAAATTTTCAATACCTTCAAGAGTCACTGATCTCGTGCATAAATAGCGGAAGAAACCACTTATCCCTGCAATTGCTTGATGAAACTTCCGTGGTAATATTTCCTTGAAGAGCGGAAGGGCGCTGCATCATTACATGGCATGTCGTGGCTTTTCAAGCCGAAACTTTCCTTCCTTTACGTCGTCTGATTCACGCCAAATTTGATGCGTAACGTCGGAAATTCCACATCGTTTGAAATCCAATCAAAGAGCATCTTTTCCCCTGCATCAAGTGGTATATGGGAAAAGGAGCCCTACCATTCTCATCAACATGAAGTTACGAGCGAGCACATATATCGACTAAATCAGTCTTGACTTCAAATTATCCTTTGTTTTACCTTGAACATTAAGGATCGTGTTCATGAGATTGTCAAAAATTTCTTCTCAATATGCATGACATCTAAATTATGCTTTGCGAGATGATCCTCGGTATGGCGGATCGAGAAAATACTTTTTGTGCCGGTTATGTAGTTCTCCAACGACATCTACCGGAAAATGCTCATGTCCACCGAGCGTCACGTCCTTTCTGCACAAAATCTCTTAGGGACACTCTTGTGGAACATCATTGAACGGGCCACTTCCATGAGGTGTCTGATCTTCCTTTCAGCAACTCCATTTTGCTGTGGAGTGTAAGGACAGCTAGTCTTATGTAGAATCCCATGTTGAGCTAGGTGATCTTCGAATGCGTGGCCTATGTATTCCCCACCATTACCTTACCTGAAAATCTTTATCTTGGCATGATAATGGTTAGTAACATAGCTTTGAATTTTTTTAAATGCATCAAGAACTCTATCTTTTGTTTTAATGAGTGTTAACCAGGTGTATTTGGATTTTTCATCAATGAATGTGACATAATACTTATAATCATCCCTAGATAAACAAGGTGCAATCCAAACATCAAAGTGAATCAAATCAAAGCAATTCTCAGGGATGATCTTTGAAACACAGTCCTACAATGTTTGCCCAAAATACATGCCTCACAATCATTATTTTTAAACATGACACCTGGTAACATAATGCTTAAAGCCCTAACATGTGGATGTCCAAGTCCAGCATGCCACAATGCATCTTTA
Organism: Brassica carinata; assembly: GCA_016771965.1. Taxonomy (NCBI): domain Eukaryota; kingdom Viridiplantae; phylum Streptophyta; class Magnoliopsida; order Brassicales; family Brassicaceae; genus Brassica; species Brassica carinata. Next base: position 46,411,922 of record CM028700.1, on the reverse strand, counting down.
CTTAAGGAAGAAACATAACTAAATGAGAAGCAAGAACTAGAGATGAGACTAAGATCTTCAAGCATATAAAGGTCTCCTTTGGTTGCTCCTTGCCCAATCAACTTACTACTCTTAATATCCTGAAACTTAACATCATCAGAACTAAAGATAACATTGCACTGAAGATCAGTGGTGCATCTTTTGACAGATAAAAGATTAGAAGTAAACTCGTGCATGAAAAATGCTTTATAGTCCTTATTAAATTTTTTACCAATTCCTCTAATAGGAATTCTATCTCCATTAGCAATCATAACATGTCCATGAGCCGGTTCTATGTCTTTAATCAGGTTATTATCACTAATCATATGATGAGATGCACCAGAATCAATGATCAAAGGTTTATGCATGTTTCTAGTAATCTCAGTCCTTGATGGTTCATTATGTTTTATCAGTTCCTAGTAATCCTAACATCTTACTAGTTATACTCAGCTCACTAGTAGTAGTGTGCTTTTAAACATGTCTAGTAACTTATCAAGATACTAGGATTACTAACAGCAGTGTAAGAGCTTTTAAAATGTCTAGTAACTTATCAGTAGTACTAGGCAATGTATGAGCAGCATATGAGTATCCAAGGGTGTTTCAGGCTTTAGTTTATAACGATCTCGGATAATAGTTTCCAAATCTTGAAACTCTAGTTTGGTTTGACCAACACCGTATATAAATCGGGTTTCTCTCGAAAATCCAATAACCGTCGATGCAGCTGCCATGCTCCGTGATATAAACTCACCGCAGAGGTGTCGACATCTTAAAAGAGATTTTAGTTGTTGAGGTGTGTGAGGAAATAGTTTTGTTTTTCCTGGATATATAGGCAAAGAAAGTAAACAAGCATGCATATAAGATCAAAATTTTCCATATGTGAAAATATAATAAACATCTCAGCTGGCTACTCTAGTATTGATATCATGATTGTTGGGATCAAAATCGGTCCGAGCGGAATCAATATCTGAAATGCGTAAAATCGGCATGAGCGTTTTACGAAAAATAAATCTTCGTAAAAGATTTATTCTTACGAAAAACCTGGAAGAAACACGAGACATCGGAGAAAAGCCGAAAAGGTCGCGCGGTGCTGCGTAGTGACCAAGCTCTTGCCAAGCTCGGTCGCCACGTAGCGACCGAGCACCGCGTCCGCTCGGTTAATGCGTGGCGACCGGCGTTCGTCCACCGTCGCTTCGCGTAGCGACCGAGCTCAGCAAGCTCGGTCGCTATGTAGCGACCGAGCACACGTCCCGCTTCGGTTGCTATGTACCGAGCTCGGTCGCTACGTGGCGACCGGTGTCCATCTTTCGGTCCCTACGTGGCGACCGGGCGTCGTCTCGCTTGGTTCTACGTAGCGACCGGGCTTCGAGCCAAGCTTCGGTCCCTGCATAGCGACCGAGCTCTTACGAAACGTCGATCGACCGCGAATCCATGCATTCGTCTACCCTTCGATGCTGTCTCCGGGCCGTAGCGAACCCATTTCATGTTTTCCGCCATTCAAGTCATCAACAAACTTTACGATAAAACCGCGGAAAGTTCGTTTTATCGAAAAGTAAGTAATAGCTTCAAGTCGAAAAGACGGTCCAAAGGGACATAAGGCATGACTCTAAGCCCACCTTACGATTTCTTAACCACCAGCCCGTAAACCGTGGGGCGGTTTACGCTTGGTTCGCAAGGAAAGATAAATGTCAAGTTTCCGTGAATAAATCTGAAATTTTGAAGATAATTATGAAGATCGGGAAAAATGAAATATCTCAATTTGTAGGCTATGACGGCAAGGGCAGAAGGAGAAAAGCGTAAACCGACCTAGGAGAAAGTATATAAGAGTCCTAGGCGAGAGGCATGAGGGACAACTTTTTAGACTCAGAACTCGGCACTTAGAAACTCGAGGCATTATTCTCGACATGCTCTGTTTCCATGACTGGCACCCGATTACAGACGAGCGTGCACAAGCAGTTCGATCTCTTGGTTCACTCTTGAACTAAGTTCGAGCGATCCTCGAAAGGGAATGCGTAGGCAGCATTTCATAAGGTTCAGTCGAAATCAATCAAAACCTTTTACGTATTTTCTTAGTCTTTAGTTATCGAGCTGAAGTCAACTACGTTTGAGCTTTTAGGCCGCTAGAACTAGGTAACTGCTGACAGCCTTTCGCGCCAAAGCTTTTATGATCTCTTGTAATGATCATAGCGCTCTCACAGCGGACTCGAAATAAGATCTACTGTTTTCTCTACTTCGTTTGTTATCTTTTCATGATTTCATATATTTGGTCACTTGTTGGCTCTGAGATCTGGTACCTCGGGAAATTAGGGTTTTCCTAGTTTCTTAATTTAAGCGTAAATCGACGAGTGCAAATTTTGGTTCCCACAATGATGAGATTGAATTCTAGCATATGACAAAACTATTCCATCACATGCAAACGAAACAAAAGCATATGTTATTAGTCATACACGCGCCTGACTTGGAAATACCTCTCTTCAGTAGTCTAATTATATGATTTACGTTTTGTCATATTGTCATATTAGGTTAGGCATTAAGGAACCTTTAATCACGTTTACTTCCAAATACAAATTATTAATTCCTACATTACAGTTTATTTATTATTAACGGGAGTCGTCACCAATTAAAGTCCCTATAATTTTTTTATATATGTATGATTAGATAGATATCCTCGGACCATATACAAAATGTTGCAATAATCTGATAATGTTGACAGCATACACAAACAAAATTGCATAACATCCAACGAGAGGTTTTAGTTGGGAATAGGAAATATGAATTCCAAACGTATTAGACTCTAGGAGGCCCAAACAACCCCCAAAACCATGTATAATATGTTACTATGCATAACCGGATATATATAACATTCCCTCGTTATGGATATATGAATTGCAAGACTAATAAAGAAAGAGATTTCATTAATTTATTTAACAACCGGTATTTCATCACAACTTCAGCTCTCACGCCATAAAAGTAATCACATATTAGATATTAAACAGATAGTAGTTGTTTGTCTTAACAAACTTGATTCTTTATCCTTCCTCTTTCGATACAACTCCATCAGGTTATTATCACTAATCATATGATGAGATGCACCAGAATCAATGATCAAAGGTTTATGCATGTTTCTAGTAATCTCAGTCCTTGATGGTTCATTATGTTTTATCAGGTTTCCTAGTAATCCTAACATCTTACTAGTTATACTCAGCTCACTAGTAGTAGTGTAAGCGCTTTTAAACATGTCTAGTAACTTATCAGTATTACTAGGATTACTAACAGCAGTGTAAGAGCTTTTAAAAATGTCTAGTAACTTATCAGTAGTACTAGGCAATGTATGAGCAGCATATGAGTATCCAAGGGTGTTTCCGAGAGTGTTACCAGACTCCTTAAGAGGTTTGAAGAAGGCTTCAAGGTCAGCTCTCTTGAATACCTCCTGATCCATACCTTTTCCAATTAGCTGATGCGATGCCAAGGCTCTACCTTCACTTTCACCCACCTTAGCGCCTGAGCTAGCTCCGGATTAACCAGCACCATTTGGTTCAGCAGAAATATGAGCCTTTGCTTCCCTATCCCTGTTGAACCCGCGTGGCCTGAGGTGAGGATGTAGGATCCAACACTCACTCTTCTTGTGACCGGTCCTCTTGCAATGCTCACAGCTTCCCTCATACTTTTCATATTTCCTTCCTGAGCCTCTGTATGCAGCATTGTTTGCTTGCATTCATTCAGCTTGATGAGCCATAGTGAGCTCACCCATGCCTCCAAACAGGCCAAGAGATCCCTCCTCCTTCTGAAGTTGCGCGCATACTTCCCCCATGGATGGTAGGTTAGGCGATCTCAAGAAGTGTTTGATGACATCCTTGTAGCAAGGATCCAATGTCATCAACAATCCAAACACTTGATCTTGTTCTCTTCTTTCCATTAGAGCTGCTTGATCAGTGGTGTTAGGTCTTATAATTTAAAGTTCAGACCATAATGATCCAAACTTTCCCATGTGTTTAGTGAGCTCTCCTCCATCTTGCTTCATGGAGTTAATGGCTCTCTTCAGCTCAAACACACGGCTGATGTTGGAGACGTTTCCAAGCGTCTTTAAGAGGGTCTCCCACAAGTGTTTGGGAGTCTCACAGTAGCTGTAAGATTCAAGAAGAGGGACATCAAAAGATCCTTGCAGCACGGAGAGCACCATCAAGTCTTCTTGCACCCACTTCTTTGCTTCAACTTTGGTGAGAGTCTTGTCCTCTTCACCTTCTTCAGTTTCTTTGGCCACTAGCTTTGGACCATCATCAGTGATGTGGCTCCACAGCCCTGGCCTTCCAATAGCAGTCTTCACCAATCAAGACCATAAGAGGTAGTTTGAACCACCTTTCAATGCAACCGGGACATTAACTAGCTTGCTGAAGTTGTTTCCCTCCATCTTCTCTTGCTTGAACCAGAAATGACCAGAAAGCTTCAAACTTGCAACTCAGCTGAAGAACACACAGTACCAGACTTCAAGAACACACGAACTCAAAGCACAACACCACAGGACTAAACTTTATCACACAGCTTCACGGAACACTCAAGAACACAAGAGCAAGAACACAAGAACACAAGAACACAAGAGCTAGAGAAAGAAATAAATGGAACGAGGTTTCTCAATACCAAAGCCAACCTGGCTCTGATACCATATGATTTTAGAGAATAGAGTAGGTATTGAGAGATTAAAGTTAGATTAGAGAAGATTAATGGGAGATTTGTAAAGAGATTAGGTAGTAATCATGTTTAAGAGTATTTATGAATCATCATGAACAAGAGAGAGAGTCTAGAGAGATAATCCCAAACTTCTTAATTATTAATCTGATCAGAGTTTACAATATATATGAGGACGCAACACTAGGATGAGGGTGTTATAAAAAGGCACTATTACAAGAGATAAGGTTTGCTTTAATTCAAACCATCCAATGAGCTTCTTCCTTGTGCATAAATCTCCTTTTGCTTTATCCAGCTCTTCTCCAGCCTGTCACACGCGCCTCCTCTTCCCCTGCAACGGTCTGATGCCTTAGCAAAGGGAATAGGGCTTCTCTTCTTCATTCAAACTTACCCGGGTAACTGGTATAACTAGTATACTAGGATAACTAGGGTAACTTTGGTTTAACCTTTGGAAGTTACTCGGGTAACTAGTATTACTACGCCATGTATGGCCTCTTCATCATACTCAACTCCTCATGTCTTTCTCTTCCCATATATTGATCTCATCTCAACAGGATATACAGACATCGTGGTCTCCTTGCATGACTTGACGTATCTCTCCAGGCTTTGGACCACCGCCACTACCATTGAAACGAGCTTTCATCATCTCTCCAACAACATGATGTGTAACTTGAGACTGATAACCGGATCTATCGACGACGGAGCAAGTGTGTGTGGGATCGAGTTTTCTTATCTCGTAGACGTCTGAGTATTTTAACTTTGTGGCGTATACCCTCCACTGACAGTTGGAGCTAAAACACCTTAAAACCATTCCATTTGGTGCAGATCTGATGTTACAAAACCGGAACTTCTTATTAATTGCATATAAGGCCATATGCAATTTAAATTCATTCCGGTTTGTAAATACTATTCCAACATAGAGTTCGGTGTGTTGGTTTGTTGTGACTCCTACATTAATAAGCACGTTCAGATATTAGGGAATTATTATTGCAAAAGCTCACAATATAAACTAATATATTTTACATTGAAGATTAGATTAAACATATCCGTTGATATTAATCATTAACAAAAAAGTATTAAACATATCAGTTGACGTTTACACATTACCAAATATTAAAACCAATCTCCCTTTTACAAACCAAAAAAAACAACCATCCTCGACACACAATAAACTTAGCCAAAACAACACTTAATTCCCCGTAATCATAATAAGAACGACATTGTTTACGTCATCAAGACCAGGAGTCGAGTCGGTCGACGAGTTGGCATCATCAACGTTGGTGGTGCAATTTTGTTGGAGCTGTGAAATATTTTGAGACATGGGAATATCGAGGTCCATCTCGTCAGAATGTTCATCGTCCTTTACATCATTGTCATTTTCGGATGCAATAACTCCTTCCCAAAAACTAATGCCATCATCGATTACAGGGGAACTTGACTGGACAATAACCAAATCTTTGGACGGGAATCCCCTCATAGTATTCCATTGGTGAATCTAGAACAAAATACAAATTATGTCAGGTATAGTCGGCTAATTTAATGATAATCCAGCAAAATAAAATTTAATTATATCTTACCGTTAGACACGTTAGGTTGAGGAATGTACTCAGAGTCTAATGCAACACCTGGTGATTTAAATCAATGAAACATTTGGTTAGACAATAATTAGTAAATGTAAGTTACATTTATTATATTAATATGTGAAGATGCAAAATTAACATTTCGAAATCTTGTGGTAGTTTTCTATATTTACATATTGGAGAAATAAACTATATTTTGTATTAACCGTTTATCTCGTCCGAAATGATGAGTCCATTTGTTGGGAAAGGAGATTCATGATTTGACGATGCACCTATATCAACAACTCCATAATTAGAATTATTATTAGCGACATATAAAAACGTATTCTTCTTACCTGTGTTAAACACAGTTATAGAGAGTTTGTTTGATCCTAATGGTTCGGTTCCGTCACCGTCGGAGTCAGTATCATCTATGACAATTATTTTGTTGCCATGAACAAGTTCGTAACATTGTTGATTTTCCAAATCCAGTTTTGCTTTTTCCATTTCGAGGTGAACCCTATGAATAACCATCATCTCTTGGTCATTAAAGTACTCCTCTAGCACCGCTTGACTTGCAACCACTGCCTCTCCTAAAAAGCCTAAAACAATTGCAAATAATGTATATTATTTAACAAAATTATTGATGAAATTAAACGCAATGTATGTAAAAATTAGTTCCTCTCTAATTATAAACAAAAAAAAACACGAAACTTAAAATAGACAAAAAGACAAGTATCGAGAAACTACGATTTACCTTCGAACGACGGATCCTCGTTTCCGTTTCGGAATTTATAAGAAGAGGACCCAATATTAAAGTCAGCTCGGCAAAAGAACTGATAACGTGAAACATCTTCGGCTCCAATAGTTACGCAAAGAGTGAGGTCGGCGAACCAAGCTCTCACAGCCATCATGACTTGAACGTCAGGTGTTTGAAGAATTGTTATCGGAGGAGTTTTATTACCATCCGGAATAAGCATCCACTCGGGAAGCCTATAAGTCATCGAAATTGGTGTTCCGATTGCGAGGTTATATAGGCTTCGGACAATTCGTTCAAGCGAATCGAAATTTTCTGACATTCGCACGATAGCTGGAAACCCAAGATCGTTTGTCTTCCTTTCAAAGCTCCACTCTCCATTTTGATGAAGATTCCAAGCTCCGTGAATGACCCTTAGAACTTATCTAGCGTTCATCTGCAGAACAAATTAAAGAGAAAATTAGAAAACGATCGAACCCTAAAACAATAAACCATATTAACGACAAACGAATCTAGATCCGTTAAATAAACGACTTCAAAAAGGATTTAAGGAATCATAGGTTTAGATATCGATAGAAAAGAATAAAACGACCCATAAATGTGGTCCTACCGACCGTTTGTCCCCGTGTTGTAGCCCTAAAAGATCAAAAAGTTAAGACAAACTTTTTCCGTGATGTTCAGTACAAACCGGATAGATCCGAGATTGGTCTTACCTCGTATGTCTCGCCGGATGCTTCTATATATACCATAATGTCTTATTGTGCAAAATTGATTTCGTTATCAAATGTATAAATCTGCAAAAATTATATGTCTCATCGCAATTAATGTTGAGCCGGCTACTTCCTATATTTGTAGATATCATGATGCCCGACGTAAGCAGACACGCCGAACCTGCATTACTTTGCCCCGTAAAATTCCTGTACTTTCTGACACCTCACGCGCCTCAAATTGCTTAATCTACACTCGCTTAGGAGAGAATCGAGATTTCGCATGTCGATCGTAGCCGTTTACCTAATTTCCAAATGTTATAGTTATTTGCCTAATTACCTGATTCTTCATGTATATAGATCATAGTTTCTCTTTAGAATAAAGGTTTGTGCTTATAGTTTAAGATTTAGAGTTTATAAATTTTAATAATTAGTTTTATGGTTTATAATTTAGTTAATTATTTAGACTTTAGAATATTTATGTTTTGGAATTTAAAATTAATTAAAGTTAGTATTATAAATTGTTGTCTAGTCTTTTGGGTTTGAAGTAGAGTATTTAGAGTTTAGGAATGGGGTTTGGAGTTTATACCATAAACAAACACAAGTAAATCATAAAATTCAAAACTTATGATCAAAATGACTAGATTTGAATTTTCATAAGTGGTATAAAAGTAAGGATTAAACTTTATGAATAGGTAAAAAAACACGAATTCCCTTAGACAGTTTCGGGTTAGTTTTGCAACGGATCGTGCTCAATTGGTGAAGATGGTTTCGGAACCAGAAGAGTGGCCAGCCTTTGCAAGCTATTTGGAAGACATAGCATTTTTGAAGAGAAGTTTCAACAGCTCAGAGATCATTCATATACCACGAACACAGAACTCAAGGGCGGACACTCTCGCGCGCAGTGCAAGGAAACAACCGTCGTCTGTCGTTCATATGGATGCAGAGCTACCGGTGTGGTTTGCAGAATCCATATGAGTCTGTTTATGTTGCTGATAAAAAAAAAAAATAGAATAGCTAAAAAAACAAAATTATGTGTTCCATCACTATCTCAAAGTTTAGTGTTTATGATATAAATTTTAAAATTTAGATCTTAATTTTTTAAGTTCTAAGTATATTTGGACTTTGGCGAATAAGATTTGGTGAATAGGGTTTGGGGTTATGATTTGAGGTTATAGTGTGAAAAATTAGAGTTTAAAACCCTAAACCTTTACCTAAACCTTAAATCCTAAATTTAAACATCAAACTCTTTTTTGTCTGTAAAAAATGTAATAGATGCAATAGTCATTTTCATAAAAGTTATGGCATTTTGCATTGTAGTTTTACAAATACAGCAACACAACAACAACAACTGTAGTCTGGTAATAAAATTAAATTGACCGAAGCTAACATATATATATTTGATATGATTACAAGTAAAGTGATCAAACAGCTCCCATTCTTCATCAGGAGTGTCCATCAGGTTCCAAAGATGAATCAGCTGAGTAGCAAGATGAATCAGCTCCCTTTGCTTCTTATCATCATGTGCATCTTCCTTAATACTTATCGTTGTGTGTTACCCAAAAGTAGAGACAGTTTCAGAGTTTCATATGTAAACCTTGCCTTAAATATTCCATCAGCAGTTTGATACTTCAGATAAAATGCTCTCTCATTGGGAAAAATATCCAATCTGCAGACGATTAGTGATCGATATCAAGAGAAAAACACAAACTAAATATTCAAGAACCAACACAATCTAACATATCTTTGTAACCAGCATAACCCTGAGAAAAAAGAATAATCTCAACCCTTACTACATATAACAATAACGATGAAGCATAGCTAAAAATCATATGAAATTCAGACTACTTCACAACATATCTCGAGATTCTACTCACTGAAAGCATCAGTCTAAGTTTGAGATATCTTACCGTAGCTGCATTCTCTGTATCATCAAGAATCAGGAAAGCTCTCTCTTGTCCCAGCCATAGATAGATTCATCATTCGCCGAATTATCCTCACGTTGAATCATAAACGCCTTGATTACACGATCTCCTGAAACAAATACACCAATACCATAAATCATAAGGAACCCAACTTTATACTATTACATCAACCCCTGAAACAAATGTAACAATACAAAAAAATAATAGTAAAGGACGCAACTTTATACGGTTTCATCATCCCCTGAATCAGCTGCTCGAATCCCTACTCTGATGATTATTGAGAACAAATCTAAACAAGTTATCAAACATCCTGAATCATCATTCAACAGCAACAGCAGCTAAAAAAAAAGGATCAAAGATATTAACAGAGACTGCTGCACCCTCTCAGCTCGAGGAGTAGACTGAAAACCACAGTTGGTGAGATGATTAACAAGCGTCTTGCACGAACAAACCACCGTTGCTCATATATCTTCACCGCGTCGTCCTCTTCGTCTGTCTTCTCCTTCTCCGCTACTGACGAAGAGAAGCTCCGCCGTGGGTTCGCCTCTATCAAAACGCCGTCAGATTCAAAGCAAAGAGAGTGAGGGAGAGATGGAGATAGAGAGAGCAAATCTGACCTCGCGGATGGTGGAGAGTTGTCGGGTTTCTTCCTCAATCCGACCCAACTGAGCCGTTCACAACTTCCGGACATCCTCCTCTTGTCAATTTCGTTGTTCTGTGGCGGAGGAGAAGGAGAAGAAAAGAGAGTATCCTAAGACTTTTTTTTTTAATACGGTTTATGTTTACAGTGAGTGGGGGATTTTTTTTTTCCAAGTGTACAAGACAACTGCATCGCATGAACGGACTAAGTTCTTATAATAATGTTCGTTTATGAAATGAATTTAACATTTTGCAACACTAAATTTTTATCGATTATGAAATGACGAGTACAAATGTCCGTCTCTTAAATATATCATCGTTGTTAAAGAATTAACAAATTACATCTCATTTTAGTTATTTTTAAGACTTCATATACATAAAAGGAAACTAAGTTTTGCGGCTGACACAAATCACCAAAACCAAATAGGCAACATCGATTGTATAATGACGAAAGGGGATTAGGTTTTCTGCTCTCAATTTGTTTACTATTGACTCTCCATAAGTGATTTCATTTTCTATATTTATAGAATTGGGCTTTCATTCTCGTCTTTGTTTAATTGATATGAGTTAAGTTTTTTTTTTAACTTCTTTTATGAATTCAGTGAATTACATAAGTGTCAATTAAAAAAATGAACATCTGTAAAAATTAGTTTCACTCCATATACATATCTAAGAATTAAAATTTTGAAAAAAAAATCATCGGCAAACTATATTAATAGGTTAGTGTTCAAATCTAATATATCAAGTTGTTATAGAATATAAGTGCAGACTCGAAATATAAATGTTTGTCTAGATATATTCACCAGCTCAGTCTAAAAATCATCTAATTAGAACAACAAAACAAATTACGTATTTCACCGGTTCGGGTAATATCTGAATTCGAATGGTAATATCCGAACCCGGATAGATATCCGAAGATAACCAAACATAAGTATTCTTAACTCTATTTTTCTAGTTTATTTCTTTTATTTTATTCAAAATATTTATATTAACGATTCTTATTGCTCAAAATTACATAATATACATATAATTATGGACAAAATCATTTGTTACTCACTTAAAATACATATCAAGTTCTTGTTTCTTGCATTAACAAAAGTTGCATCTAAAATTTCAAAACAACAACTAAATTAGTGTCTTTATATTTTTAAAATTTTATCTCCAAACATATTAATAGTTTAATCTTTTAAAAATTAAAAAAAAAATTTAAGTTAAAATATATTTTAAATACAAAAACTTAAGCAATGGATAATTTATTTATTTTTTTTCAAAATTTAAATATCGAACCGGATAGATATCCAAGATAACCAAACATAAGTATTCTTAACTCTATTTTTCTAGTTTATTTCTTTTATTTTATTCAAAATATTTATATTAACGATTCTTATTGCTCAAAATTACATAATATACATATAATTATGGACAAAATCATTTGTTACTCACTTAAAATACATATCAAGTTCTTGTTTCTTGCATTAACAAAAGTTGCATCTAAAATTTCAAAACAACAACTAAATTAGTGTCTTTATATTTTTAAAATTTTATCTCCAAACATATTAATAGTTTAATCTTTTAAAAATTAAAAAAAAAATTTAAGTTAAAATATATTTTAAATACAAAAAACTTAAGCAATGGATAATTTATTTATTTTTTTTTTCAAAATTTAAATATCCGAACCGGACTCAAACTATCTGAACCCGAACATAAAATACCCGAATCCGACTCGAAGTGTAAAAATACTTGAACTGCTTCTATACCTTTATACTGAAATATCCGATACAAACCCGAACGTGTATCCGAACGCCCACCCCTATGATATATGATCATTTGTATCTTGCTTGAAAAACAAAAGTTAAACAATTGATCACAAAAAATTTAATGTGAGACTTTTACCATTTTTAGTAATTTATAGTCATTTTTTAAAATTCAAAATATAACATATAAGAAAAAGTCTAATTTTTTTTATTATATGCTTAAGGTGATTGTTTAATTTCTTTTAATAGTATAAAATTAAACAAAAAAGAGAGAGGTTAGAATTTTTTTATCAAATATGTATTATCATAATCATTAATTGTCATATATATATTAACCATATTAGGTAATTCTGTATCTGTTATTTAAGGAAAGAAAAAATATTCTTTTGTACTCTATTAATTAATTTGATAGTTAGTTTAATTAAAAGCATAGTATATGTTTATATGGACCAACTTATTTTTCTAGCAATTGTAATAATCATTCTCGTGATGACACGTGCCTACGAAAATATGTTGTAATTCTCTAGGATTAATATATAGGGGATAACTTTTTCTAATTTAAATATCTAAAAATTTTACCAAGAGGGAAAAAAATCATCTATTTGGCGCTTGCCTAATTTTCATCCAAGAACTCAAGAAATTAGCTTCTGCTTACTGATATCATAGCATTTACTTTGATATCATAGCATTTACTCTACCATAGCGTTTATCTAATGCTGTTATATAATACGAAATTTTTATAATTATCAACGATAGTAGTTCAGTAAAACGTGCTATAACAATATGCTCTCAATGTAAACTTTTTTTGTAGTGATACAAAGCTGTAAGATCTGACTTTGGATGATCAATCTAAAGAGAGAGATCTCTTCGTATTACGATCTAATAGATCTCATTTTTAGCCCTGCGGTTCGTTGGCTTCTGCCTTTCGTTTCCCTCGGTCACATCCGAGCAAGCAATCATCCCGCAACTGACTCTGCACTGGTTATGTATCAAACCTCTTAGGCTTCGTCTTCCTCAGACAAAAACGAATCGATTTTCATAAGACTATAAGTAACATTATACGAAACATTCGTCGTATAACTGAAACCTAGAGCGTAGAATTTTTTTCTACGACTATCGGCCATCTTAACACGGATAACCACAACAAACTTGGCCTATCAATCTGGACAAGCGCTTTTTGGCCCTCGGTCAATTTCACCTTCCAGTAAAAGTCTGAACCAGAATCGGCATCCCCTTTAAGGACAATCGTGAACTAACATGAATTTAATGTTAACACGAAAGTACCATGGTCTAATCCTTGACCTACAACGTCCTTGGCTATCTGAGTGAACACACATCCTTAACGGCCAAATGTATTTGAGAAACCATTGCTCCATCACTTAACGGCAAAACGACAATCTTTGATTTTTCTAAAACCGTCATGTGACTATTAAGAGAACAATGATCGTATAACCCATAGTCGGAAATCATATGATAAATTCTTCGTAAAAAAACTCAGTCCTAACAACTAAACGGTTAACGGAAAACCTAAACTTGTCGACAATCGACCAAGTTCAATACGTTCCACAATTCACTTTAAGCCCGCTACATTTTACCGATAACACGCGGCATGTAAGGAAAAAATCTTAACAAAGCTCCTAGAGCTATACGAAACATCCTCAAAAATGCACGAAATTGATCTCGGAAGGGCAACACTTCACAAAGCACTGTGAAGGAAAATGCTTATTCCCATTGACAAACTTATGCGACCACATGATCCTAATTCCTCGATCGCAAATCGAACTATTAGCATCCAAACAGCAACAACAGTTTTGGCTTTAAACATCCGCACACAAACCAAAAATGTTTCTCCGGCGTAGGATTAAGACTAAACTCTTGCAACACCGCAAAACATCTTCAGGTCCGCAAACATTTATACCACGAAACGCAGTATGCAAAAGAAAAACCAATCTTCAGCATCGCGAGACGTCGCAGACGCTTGAAGAATAAGTGTTTTCGACAAAAATACCTTCCTCGATAACATCTTCTTAAACACGCATTCTTCGCGAAGACTCCAAAACGGTAATATCTGCCGATAAGTTTGCTGCTGATCACAACAAACTCTTAACGTCCAAAACAGTCTAAGCCATCTCGTAGAGATAGCTCTCGAACACCCGACACAAGGGTAATAACGCTATATAAAAAATCCAAAATTTTGGCCAGCACATTCGGGAGATTTAAAAATTGTCTACGAAGAGATGCTCAATTCCTACCATTCAAGTCACGTAAGCCGAGAACATATCACAGACTTTAAAGCGGGACGGAATCATGTCAAAAATAATACAGGAAACGTAAGTCGAAGTAGTCATCGCACCCCCTAAAGTAGTGATTAGACCTAGATCTTGCCCTAAATCTAGCACACTGGTTTCTAACATCTCTAGGCATAGTATCAAACACTCTGATACGAGATCCCAAAAATTTTCTCTTGGCTAATATTCGAGCGTCTTCAGAAATCCCGCAAGCTTACGCACTGTGGAAAACTCCCGAAACAGATCACAAATATAGCAGTTCACCCATAGTTAGATTACGAGATGACAACTCGTAGTCTTCCCTCTACACTCATATAAATGCTTAATTTCCTCTACACGACTAACTAGACCGTAAAGGTCTGACTGGAAAACAGGTTGTAAGAATCTCAACTCTAGGACGAACTACGAAAGGCTTGATCCCTTCGACAAGTGTACGTAGGAAGCCTTCACAAGGCGCAGCCTCAATCTTATCGCACTCCACTTTTAGTAGAGTGAACAGACAACTTCCAACCATTAATTCCGCCTAACTTACCTGACCTGCCTAACCGCTCCCAAGAACATCGCAAAAATTCTAGCGAGCTGGGGGCTAACTATTGCGGTCAAAATCGGTAACGATGGAATCAATGTCAGAAACTTCCCGGAAAATGTACTCTTTGGAAAAGAGAGATAAAATTCAAAAGAATAGAGAAGTGTCAAAACCTAAAATCAAGTTCACAACAATTCCGAAAAGGATTCACATGATAAGTCTTCGAGAAAGGTTACTCAAGGCCTAGGACAACGGATCCCGGACAGGGAAATACCCATCGTCCAACTCGCCGAAGGGGCGAGTTGGACCGGATGCACCGACCAACTCGCCCGTTCGGCGAGTTGGACAGATCACGCCGTCCAATTCACCGAAAGGGCGAGTTGAATCGACCCAGCCATTCAAATCGATGAACGAGCGAGTTGGATCGATCAAGCCGTCCAACTCACCCGTTCGGCGAGTTGGATCAATCAGCCTGCCTTCGTCACGTCCTCGTAGCCCCCCCCTCCTTTGGGATTCGATCAAACCTGCTCTTGTTTCTTCTCGATCTGAGTCACCGTTGGAACTTTACGATTTAAAAACCGCAAGAACTCGTTCTCTCGAAAAACATTCGGATTGATCGTATAAAACGACAACGGTTAGCTGAACACCTCGAATTGCCTACGTTATACGAGGAATTTGAATGTTCTTCGGAATCCGTCGTGACCAATTTTCAGACATTGATTCTGTCTTGACCGATTTTGACCCCAACAACGACCACCCACGAGTGAGGACGTGGCAAGCAGTTTGGGATTGATCTTTCTCAACCGGAAGTCAGCGCCGGAATTGGATTGAGGCCAGTAGGGAGACATCACGAGCCCTTATATACATCCGGATCACCCCTCTTCGTGGAGCCGGAAAAGGAAACAAGGATGTTTCCAAATATCCCAGAAAATCATTGGCATAAACAACCGGCATCAAAAAAGGAAACTCGGTCCTCGCAAGAGAAAGGGAAATCCTCCCTAAAAAGGGAAGTTTCGCGCAAAGATAAAAAGGGGTATGTACCTCTTGAAAGAGGGGTCGATTTGGGTATCCTTTGAAGTGTCCATAACCTTCAAAACTCGCACCTACCTCCGTACCTGCCTCTACGCATCACACTCAAATACTCAGGCCTTTTCTTCGGAAATCATCAGAGATCTAGGCTCCGCCATCTCCAAGGCACCACTAAAAACTCCGGGCTTCATCGTCTTCAACAAGAAATCAGCAGTTCGAAAAAATAACGCCAGACCCCGGTCTGTTACAAGGGAACCCGGGATCGCAGAATTACTAGAGCGATTTCCTGCCTAGGGGAAGCCTGCTGAGAATGAGAAACTCCGGTTCACTTGAGTGCACAGGTTATTCCCCGAGTTCGATGACGAAATCGAGCAATAAGGGGAAAATTGTTGGGGAAAATACTCAGGTATTGAATTCCTCCAGACCCCAGGCAGGACATCGGTCTCCGGGTCCCCGCTAGGAGACGCTCCGGGTCCCTGCTAGGAAGTACTTCGGGTCCGGTCCTAGGGACCACCCCCTTCCTCCGGGAAAAAAAAAACTTCCGATAAGGAGAGCCTTCCATATTTCCGAATATGGAAGAGCTTAACCAACTCAAACCGACTAAGGCCGACCTCAAGATAACTATATAAGGGGAGCCTAAACCCTAGAGCAAGGGATTGACACTTCAAGACTTAGAGATTAGGGCTAGACAGCTAGAACTAGGGTTCATACTTAATTCATTGTAGTTTGAGGGAACCGAAATTCGCACTGTCGATTTCCGTTTAAATAAGGAAACTAGGAAAATCCTAATTTCCCAGAGGTCCCGAATATCTGCTAATACCACACGCCAAGCAATAAGAACACAATAATGACAACGATAAAGTATAAGAAATCGAAAAGAGAGCAAAATAGATCTTATTCCGAATTCGCGTTTGAGCATTACAACAAGATAAGAGCCTGGGCTACGAGAGCTGTCGGCGAGATTCCTAGTTCTAAAACCCTAAGACAGTAATGATTCGCAGCTCGAATAACAAAAACGGAAATATGTCTAAATCACTCTAATGCTAAGTTTTCTCTGAAAAAGTCTCTCTCCATGCCTGTCGCCTAAGACTCCTTATATACTGGCTCCTAGGTCGGTTTACGCTTTTCCTCTACTGCCCTTAAGCCATCATAGCATAAAAATGGAGATATTCCATTTTTTCCGATCTTCGTAATTATCTTCAAAATTTCGTATTTATCCGCGGAAACTTGACATTTATCTTTCCTCGCGAACCAAGCGTAAGTTGGGCCTCGAGTCATGTTTTAGGTTCCTTTGGGCCGTCTTCTAACTCAAAGCGTTTATTACGGCTTCTTTCGATAAAGAGTGAACTTCCCGCGGTTTTTTTGCCGTAAAGTTGGATTGATGATTTAGAATGGCGGGAAACGTGAAATGGGTTCGCTACGGTCTTCGGGAGATAGCATCGAACGGTAGACAAGAATGCATGGAGTAATGTCGTATCGAGCCGAAGCTCGGTCGCTACGTAGTGACCGAGCGGATGAGCGTTCGATCGCTGCGTAGCGACCCTTTCCGAGCTCATGCCCGATGTCTCATGCTTCCTCCGCAAAGCTTTTGTAAGGAAGAACCTATTTTGAAAAAGTATTTGTCGAAGAAGGTTTTTCGTTTTTCTTCTTCGGGGATTTGGACGTTAACTTCGTCGTAACCGTTTTCGACCCCAACAGTTAGCCCCCCAGCTCGTTAGGATCGTGGATTTCTAGTGAGATCCCATCGTGTGGTATGGTGAGTTCGGACGAGATTGGTGTATTTGGGCGAAGTTCATGTCCGAAAATCCGTAAGTAAATAGTAATTTTTCATGCCTATAAGAAGGGAGGTAATTTCTTCACAATCTTTACACTTACTCATTCTCATAGAGAGGTTTCTTGAAAAATTATTTCTTCTTTCTCTTTCTCTCTATCATTTCCTTCTTGATAAAAAAGAAAAAACACGAGATGTTGAGTAAGAAGAGGAGTTCGAAGAAAGGGTCCTTGCCCGCGAATGTTTCCGAAGAGCTATGTGTGCCAAAGATGGAATTAGTTCCTCATTCGGTAGACCCGGTCGAGAACGAGGCATGGTGGGTGGCGTGTTTTGGTTCAATCATGCCTCCCAAAGAGAAATCTTTCCCGGTCATGAACCATCGCCCGGTGGAGGAAGGTGCACCAAGTAGGAGTACTAGCGAATTCCTCGAGGTCATGCGGTCGTTCTACCATAGTTCCGATGCGGTGGAGTTCAGGGTTCTTCGTCAAGGAGAGCGCGCTAGTAGTCCCCCGGAGGGTTATTTTACCTGTTACGAAGCATTCGTAGTGCGCTGTCGTTTGTGGTTCCCGATCCCCGAAACTATCGTCCGCGTGTTGGATCGTTTCGGGGTGGCGATAAGCCAACTGAATCCTCTTGGCATCCAGCACCTCATTGGAATCCTGATCCTGAGCTACTAGCATGGTCTCTCCCTCACCGTCGATCACTTCGAAGCGCTTCTTCGGTTACAGATCATCAAGGATAAGGACACGTACAGGCTGGTTCCTCGGAACTTCATGTCAGTGGTAAAGGGATTTACTTCTAACTTCAACTCGTGGAAGAAGTTTTTCTTCTTCGTTCGTGTAGACGCTGCGTCCGTTGACGAGAGTTGTATCCCGTTGTTCCGGAGGTTGCCGAACGATCGTCCCTTCATCAATCCTCTCGCTCCGTTTCCTGAGGACATTATTGTGGTGAGGGATCTGCTCAGGAACGGTCCTTTTTTCTCGACTTCCTTTACGCCGAAAAGAGTTCGAAAGGCACTGAGGTTTGTGAATCCTAGTCCTGCTTTGGGCGGAGAAACAAGGAGTGATTCCGAGCCTGATGACCAAGGTACCGATGCCGCTCCCACGATCGCGACGGGGCTGAATTCATCGAAGGGGAAAGATATTGACCTCGGTGACCTGGAGTTTTCGGTGGATGATTGCATGCTTCCAGGATCGGATCCGGACCTTGCTTTCGGCGATGAAAACGGTACGAGCGAGTCCCCATTCTGGACTTCGATGATTTCTTCGCTGGTCTTCCGTCGGGCTTCGATGCTCCTCCGGCCGTGAACGAGTCGAGGAGGCCGAAAGTCGTCGCCGAAGGATCTCGTATCATCAACGGGGTATAAGCTTTAAGAATTTGACGATCGTTATTATATATATTTTTTTTTTTGCTTATAACGTGTCAATCGGTTCTACAGGGCTTAAACTTGCTTGGATCGGCCATTGAGGCGAGCCATAGAGAGGCCATGATCTATCGATTTAAAGCGGAGAAGGTGGAAAAGGATCTTGCTCGCATCGCGAGACAAGATGTTGTATGAATGCTCAACTTCGCTCGTGATCATGCCAGGGCTGTTCGTAGGGCGGAACGGAAGGGCAAGAGGGAAATTGTCGAGGTGATGAAGACTCGCGCCTCTCAATTCCAGGTTGAGTACGGGAATCTCAAGGACGCTTTCAACTCGCTGGGTGACTTCCGTGAATGTCGTGGCTCAGTCGGGAGCCTTTGGAAGACGCGGGCGGATGATTATGTTTTGGAGAGGGAGATGGAGTTAATGAAGGGTGATATGAAGGATCATGCTCATGCTCATGCTGAGACGCTCATTTCTCCGATCGATGGGATGATTCAGGGATTCTGGGATCCCATCCTGGTTTCTCCGGATACCGTGGAAACCGCGACAGATTTTGCCGATGATGATGAGGAAGTGAACTATCCCGCAGATGCATTCGGAGCTTCCTTGTCCGGGAATTTCAACTTTGATCTGTGAGTGTTTGACGGGAATAAGTTTTTCCCTTATCTAGTATTTTGCGGCCAAGTGTGGCCTTTGTTCATATGTGTCCGGCCGAGTGTGGCCTTCGAACTTTGTATGGCCCTGTTTTGGCCGTTTTTATTTTTATCGGGACTGGCCATTTGTGGCTTTGAACCCCTACCGCTATGCGGTTTATAATGGATGTTTGTTTGAGTTACTTTGTTTTGAGTGGGTTTGAAGTAAACATGAGTTGTCTTCTCATATTTAACTTTGTTGAGACGTTCAATCTGTTAGTTTGTTCTTGAGTTTTTCGTAAAAATTATTTATTCTTACGGACTTTCGGAAACGTCAAGATATGAACGGAGAGACATGTTTTAGGATCTCGTACCGTTTAGATACCATGTCTTGAGATGTCTGAGACCAATGCGATGGGTTTAGGGCAAGACCTAGGTTTACTCTCAGTTTTAAGGTTTGTGCGGTGACTAGCCGGTTATCGATTTTCCTGTTGCGATTTCTACCTGATTCGTACCGATATAAAGTCCGCGATAGGTTCTCGGCTTATATGACTTGTATGGCATGAATCGAGATCTTTCCAGAGACAATTTTTAAGCCAACTGGAAGTGCTAGACAAAAATTTCGGATTTTTTTTGTAGCGCGCTCTCGTCCTTGTGTTGAACGTTCGAAGATCAAAAGAGTGATCAAGTTGCGTTTGTTTAAGACGGCGGATGTGTTCGTTGGGGCCAATCGACGAACGGAGTGTAAGGTTTTTGTGGTCGCGTTTGGACAATTTGTTCGTATCGTCTCGACTTTTAACTTGGCGACGTCTCGCAGTTATTTCGAAGACTATACGTATATTTTTAGTGCTGAAAAGAGATTGTTTTGCGATTTTGGGCCATACGAAGCTGCTGACAAGAGTATTAACATTTGTAGATTTTCTAAGCGTGTTCTGAGACTTTTGCGTTAATTGAAGCGCAAGTGTCTTAAAAAGGAGCGACGCATATTTTAATAAAAAATTTCGAAATCTCTAAAAAACTCGATTACAATAACGCATCTTTTCCTATGTGGGAGTATACGAGGGGGGTCGTCTTTCGACGAGCTGTCTGCGTACCTCTTTCGAGGATCAAGCCATCTCGTAGTTCTATTTTATGCCGCGAGCGTTTTTACTCGGCGACTGTCGCCGTGCTGACCGCCTTGATCGTGATGACCGTGGCCGGGTCATCGTTCTCTTCCGGATGTTCCGGTTGAGTCGTAGTGGCGGGTTCGGACTCGTGCTGAGTTTTGACACCCGAAGCGTTTGCGTCAGCAGACGATGTTAAATCGTCTTTTCTTGAAACGTTTTTGGTCGAAGATTTGTCTATCTTCGTGCGTTTGCGATTTGCCGTTGTAGAGGTCGTCATATGCCTTAACTTGTGCTCCACGAGGAAGCACAGTCGTGACTGTTTCTGACATCCCCAGATAGCTGCGACTCCGTTTGGGGTCGGGAATTTGACACCCAGGTGGTACGTCGATTGAACGGCTTGCATAGCATTGAGCCATGGGGTTCCCATGATCACGTTGTAGATGGCAGGATGATCTACTACCGCGAATTTGATGATTTTTGTGATCTCCTTGGCCATGACTAGTAGCTGAATCGACCCGAGGGTCATCGATACTTCGCCCGAAAAGCCTGTGAGCGGTTTCGGCGTTGGAGTTACTCTTCCGAGTTTGATGCTCATCCGATTGAGAGTGTCGCGGAAGATTACATTGACCGTGCTTCCCGTGTCAATGAGTACCCTTCCGACTTCCAGATCTTGTATGACGAGGTCTATGACGAGCGGATCGCAGTGAGGTTGATCGATCCGTCGGCTTCCTCCTTTGTGAAGGTGATTGAGCAATTCTGATCATCTCGGGTAGGCGACCATGTAGGCCAATTTGCGCTCGACTCCGCCTTCCGCTGGTAAGCCTTGATGGCCAAAACCGTATCGTTGCAGAATTGCGATCCTCCGATGATCATGTTGACTCTGCGACGATTGTTATCGTTCCCCTTGTCGTCTGGTCTCCTGCCGCGTTTATCCCCAGATTGATTTCTTTGAGGAAATCTCTCTGCGAGAGGATTTCTGTCCGGCTTCAAGGGGCGATCGGTTTCCAGGATGAGATCTTTCACGCTGGTCACTTCCGAGAGCTCTCCAGCTAGTAGCTTCGTGGCCAGCCTTGCTCCCAAGACTTTGCAGTTAGTCGTGGAGTGTCCTCGACTGGTGGAACTTCGCGAAGGTGTTTTCATCATATCCTTGATTGGGAGTCCACGATACCCGTGGTTCGCCCTGGTCCGGTTTATCGCGATAATTGTGCGTTCCTTGGAGATCTTCCCCCTCGTGATGGACGTACTTGTCGTTACAAGGGTTCTTCTTCTTCGTTTTTGGGTCTACATCTTTCGAGGATGGTCTCGCCGACTTATGTTTTTGCGATAAGACTTTCGTTTCTTCCTTGATCATGATGTAGTCTGTCGCCTTGTGGAGGGCGTCCTGGATCGTCCGTGGTTTGTCGAGGGAAATCCATTTTCTGAATTTCGACTTGTACCAGAGCGCCTTTCTGAGCGCATCGATGGCTACCTTGTCGCTTATCCCGCTGACCCTAGACATTACCAACTTGAATCGGCTGATGAACTCGCGGAGGGGTTCGTCTTCCCTCTGGGACAGACTCCAGAGATCGACATCGAAAGTTTTTCTATCTATGAACATAGAGTATTGCTTGAGAAATTCCGATGCGAGATGTCGGAAACTTCCGATAGAGTTTCACTTAAGGCGTGCTAACCATTCGAGGGCTGCTCCTTTTAGATTCTCGACGAACAGGCGGCAGTAGCCTGCGTCTCTTTCGCCGTCCTTCAGCCTCGCTCTTCCCATCGTGATGTGGAAAGCCTGAAGGTGCGCTCTCGGATCGGTCGTACCATCATACTTTGGTACTTTGATTTTTCCTGGATCGGATACCCTCATATCTTAAATGCGAGTGGTGAAAGGGGTCTTCCGAGCCCCTTCCAGCAACCTGTCGATCTCGGGGGCCGCGCTTGTAGCGTGATGGATTTGGGATTTTACGGCTCTTACTTCTGCCGCAGTCTTTGTGATATAGTCGCGAAGATCGCGTATATCTGACATCTCGCCAGCAGATTTCCGTGTTTGTTGGCGTTTACTGCGAGTGAGCTCGGTTTGCTTTTCAGCCAGCTCTTCTTGTTCATTCCAATAGAGGATTTCCTCCTCTTCTGTCATTGGTTTGTCGAACGGAGAGCTTTCCCGAGTGAACCGGCTTCTGGTCCTCCTTGGATGTCTGTCGACGTCCTCATCAGTATCGTTGGAGACATCGCTAGGATCCACGTCGACTTGCTCCACTCCGTTGTCCTCCGAAGCCTTCGCGGGAGGCGGATGGCTTTGAGAGTTTCCCTTTTCGATGGGAGATTTCTCGCTAGGGTTTTGACCCGAAGGTCGTTCCTGCGCGGCTCCAAGCCTGTCGAGTGGGGTTGCGAAGTGGAGTCTTTTCCCGCGGACTTTAGTGGTTCCACGCGGGTGGATTGCTCGAGTCCTTGTCGTTAAAGTTTCAACTTGTTTGGTCAAGGTGCTCACGAGATTATCCTGTTCTTCCGACCTTTTTTCGTAGGTGGCAAACATCTTTTTAAACTCCTCGAGTGCCACGGCGTTGGCTGGTGCGTTGGCCGCGGATACGTCCGCTACGGGAGTGTGGAGGTCAGTGCCACTGCTTCCGTTAAGAGGAGTCTGCACGTTATCCGTGTCGTCAGTTGACATGTCTGGTTGAGCGTGATGTGGTTGAGAGTTAGATTGATCCGTACCCCCCCTCCATCTAGCGCCAAACTGTGGGAACCGAAATTCGCACTGTCGATTTCCGTTTAAATAAGGAAACAAGGAAAACCCTAATTTCCCAGAGGTCCCGGATATCTGCTAATACCACACGCCAAGCAATCAGAACACAATAATGACAACGATAAAGTATAAGAAATCGAAAAGAGAACAAAGTAGATCTTATTCTGAATTCGCGTTTGAGCGTTACAACAAGGTAAGAGCCTGGGCTACGAGAGCTGTCGGTGAGATTCCTAGTTCTAAAACCCTAAGACGGCAGTAACCTAGTTGAGTCGCAGTTCGAATAACAAAAACAGAAATATGCCTAAATTGCTCTAAGTGCTAAGTTTTCTCTGAAAAAATCTCTCTCCATGCCTCTCGCCTAGGACTCCTTATATACTAGCTCCTAGGTCGGTTTACGCTTTTCCTCTTCTGCCCTTAAGCCGTCATAGCATAAAAATGGATATATTCCATTTTTTCCGATCTTCGTCATTATCTTCAAAATTTCGTATTTATCCGCGTAAACTTGACATTTACCTTTCCTCGCGAACCAAGCGTAAACCGTCAGGCGGGTTACGGGCCGTTTGTTAAGAAATCGTAAGTTGGGCCTCGAGTCATGTTTTAGGTTCCTTTGGGCCGTCTTCTGACTCGAAGCGTTTATTACGGCTTCTTTCGATAAAGAGTGAACTTCCCATGGTTTTTTACCGTAAAGTTTGATCGATGACTTAGAATGGCGGGAAATGTGAAATGGGTTCGCTACGGTCTTCGGGAGATAGCATCGAAGGGTAGACGAGAATGCATGGACTAATGTCGTATAGACGTTTCGGAAGAGCTCGGTCGCTATGTAGCGACCAAGCTTCGGCTCGAGCTCGGTCGCTACGTAGCGACCGAGCTTCGGTTCGAGCTTGGTCACTACGTAGCGACCGAGCGAAACACGCGTTCGATCGCTGCGTAGCAACCCTTTCCGAGCTCATGCCCGATGTCTCGTGCTTCCTCCGAAAAGCTTTTCGTAAGGAAGAACCTATTTTGAAAAAGTATTTGTCGAAGAAGGTTTTTCGTTTTTCTTCTTTGGGGATTTGGACGTTAACTTCGTCGTAACCGTTTTCGACCCCAACATAGTTCCGGCTTGTTTACTCAATAAAACATCTCTTCAAGTTTATTTCTCTCAAAATCAATATGAAAGACCAGCCTCATCCAACGTTCTGTGGTACCCATAAAGATCCTACACAAAAATCCCCTAACATAATCCATCCTAATTTAGCTAAGATTGCTAGAGTAAGGCGAGAGCTGATCTAGGAAGCTTAGCGAGCACATTCAACCCGCACGTTAAAGCTTCGCCAAACGCGTCGATCGACATTCTAATCGAATAATCGGTCGACGGTTTTACAAGTGTATCGATCGATATTCCTATATAATCATCGATCGACACTTATATCTGGTCAGTAGACAAACCTAGAAAGCGAGAGCCTATCGGTTTGTTTATAAGTGTTGAGCTCTATAGTATCATGCATACAACTTGTTAGACATCTGTAGGATTATAATCGTGATTACCTGAATAAATACCCTAAGTCTAGCTATTTTCATCTAAGTACCAAAAAACACCAATCAAATCAATGGAGAAACTGCCTTACTCACAAAGCTGCTTTTTACATTTAATCATAATCAACTTAGCTTAATCAATCCGATTAGATTTATTAGGTTCTCTAGCTCCCTGTGAATTTGATCCCTAACTACTACAACTGAACCTCTTATTTGAGAGAATAATTCACTCCTTAGGGTAATTTGAGTGAGATCACACATGGACGGGACAAACAAGCGAATTGTCGATTTACTTCAGTGAGTACGTCGTTTTTCTCGCTTAGGTGCCCCATGACTAGATATCATCTGGAGAACGATCTTCTGAAGAGCATACACCATGGTGAAGAAGTATTTTGCTGCTGGTGTTTTCTTTTCCTTCTGCTTGGTGTTTTGGGGACGTACCCTGACTCTAGGCAGTAAAATTTCTCTACCAGGTAGCAAGAGGGTGAAGACTATGCACCTTCCGTTTGTTTTTCAGGAAGAACGAGACCCTTTGTGGAGGCTAATGATTCGTCGTATCACCCTGAGGTCTCGAAGCGTGTCGCCTAGGAGCTCAGAGTTCCTCTTGATTTTTCTTTAGAATCTGGAGTTTTAAAGGGTCTCATGTTCTGATCCTGTAGGACGCGTATATTTATCCTTGGGAATCCAGAGGTTCCAAGGAATTGGTCCTCTGGCATAGGAGGATCTGTCGATATTGTCCTTAAGAACCCTGAGGTTATGAGGAATTTCTTTTTATCACCAGGAGATGAATTGTTATTTTGCTTTCTTGAACCCAGAGTCTCTATTGAATTAAAATGGCATCACACTCTGTCCTCCGGAGATGGATCACTCTCGATGTCGATTGTATGTAGGCTGTTGTCGAGAATGCACTTGTTGCCTTCTATGGAGCCGTTCGAAATGTTTTCAAGCTCTATAAGATAGCTTCGTGATTCTATAACTATTGTGGGACGTGTGGTTCTTCTTGAGACCCGAAGACTATGGCATATATCCTCCTGAAGCACGGTGGTTCTGGGATATATCAACCTGAAACACAGAGGTTCCAGGATGTTGACGAACTCTTCTGCGTACTCGACTGATTTCCATTGTACCACTGGCGTATGGAGCAATATTTTTCAAAATAGTGGTGATACCACCGCGATTAGACGAGCCTGGAAGTATAATTACAACTTCATGGCTTCTATGACTGATGGAGGGCTAGCTTTTCCAGAAGACTGCGTCGGGTCTTTGTGTTGATGTAGCACACAGGGTACTGCTTTCTTCTTTCTCTTCGCACTAGAACGGTGATCTCTGTGCGCTCGGGTTCTGTCAGGTGGAACAAAGTTACTTCTTTGTCCTTGGACATGAATAGCAGGCGATGACATGATCTCCTATGGCCTCAAGTTCAGATTGATCCGGATGCAGGGGTTGACCTGGGCCCGAAGCCAGAACATGTTGTTTAGGAAGCAGTAGTTTACATGGATAAAATGATTTTTCTCTTGCCTCATGCGCGGGGGTTAGCATTTTCTTATGCATACTTGGACGTGATTAGTCCCTTCCTGCTGTTGATCATCCATAAATATTGATTTGCCCATATCTCTTGAATTTCCTCCTTTATAGGGGTCGTTCAATGACTCGTCTAGCTGTTCTCTGCTTCCGCTTGGGTGAGCCACTCTCCGCGTTTTATGATGTCATTTAATAACTCGTCCATGCTGTTCTCTGCACCCCTTGGGTGAGCCACTCTCAGGGTTTTCTGGATGTCATTTGATGACTCGTCACCTCGTCTTGAATCTCCCTTGGGTTGGTACTTAACTTAATTGCCCATGCTTTCCTCCTTCCTTAAGAAGTATATCCGGGTACATCGCCGAGAAAAACGGTATTAACGTGGTTTGAGCTTGCTTTTTCCTGGAGTCATTGGATTGCGCCTCCTTGTAAGGGGAGCAGCCGTAGACCTGGAACCTGGGACCCGGAACCTGTGATCCAGAACCTGGAATCTAGAATCCGGAACCTAGAAGTTTGGCTTTTTCGTTTGAATAAATAGTAGCGGGAACGTGAGTTCTCCTGCTTCTTTTATCTCATTTGTTTTAAATGAGTAGAGGATATGACGGCCGACACGTGATAGGCCATGGATTTTACCCACTTTTAGCCATGGTTTATAAGGGTTGTAATAACTAATTACTATGCTTTAGAGTATATTTAGTATATTTATTGGTTCATGAGTCATTTGGAAGAAAATGATGATTTTGGAGCATTTTTGGAGATAAAAGGAGAGAACATCTGAGATGACCACCGAGCAAGACCAATGGTCGACATTTAGAGAAAATAATCGATCGATGCACACCTTGTGACATCGATCGACAACGAAGCGCGCAGAAGCCCGTTTGTTTCCCAGTCACTTAGAGCCCAAGACTTCACCAAATTACAAGATTCCCCTGACGAGCTTTTAACCTAATATTTATAGTTTGCCAAAGTGTTTTAGGCAAAGTGTGCTTTATTGTTTTCTAGTTTTCACAGCAAAAGGTTTTCTAGGATTTTAGTAGAGTTGGAGAGAAGATCCAAAGAGATTTGTAATTGGAACTTCATTATTATATATTATTATATATCTATGCAGTTTTTGTACTTTGTTGTTGTTATAAATTGTTTCGCTATGCCTGAGTAGTTCTACTGTTAGATTTAGGGTTCAAATAGGTTATGAAGGATTAGCCCCAACAATAGATTTCTAGTTGTGATATTCATCATTAGGATTGTCATTAATGCATGTTTCTAGTTTTGCTAGCTAGAACCTTGACCTAGGAGTTGTAGGCACAAGTTAACACTTGAATCTCACCCTGAATCTGTCCTAATTGAGGTAGGATTGTTAGAGTAAGGCAGAAGCTGATCTAGTAAACTTAGTGAGCATTATTCAACCCACGCCTAAAGCTTAATTAAGAGCGTGTCGATCGATATTCATATAGAATAATCGATCGATGGTGTAAAACCTGTATCGATCGATATTCCTCAATAATTATCGATCGACACTTAGATCTGGTCAATAGACAAACCTAGAAAACGAACGCCGATAGGTTTGTTCATAAGCGATTGAGCTCTATAATATCATACATATAACTGTTAAGCATCTGTAGGATTATAATCATGATTACCTGAATAGAAACCCTAAGTCTAGCTATTTCATTTAAGTGTCAAAAACTCAATCAAACCAATCGAGAAACAACCTTGCTCATAACCTTCTATTTACATTTAAACATAATCAACCTAGCTTAGTCACTCTGATTATATTTATTAGGTTCTCTAGCTCCTTGTGGATTTGATCCCTAAGTACTGCAATTGAACTTCTTATTTGAGAGAGTAATTCACTACTTAAGGTAATTTGAGTGAGATAAAAATTTGGCGCCGTTGCCAAGGAGCTTTGATCGCCTATAGATCTAGTCTAGGTTACTTCTTTAAACCTTTTTGACATAAATTTTTACTTGTCTTTTCAGGTGCATGTCTAGCAGTACCAGAAGCAAAAATGAAACACCACTGCTATTCTCATCAAATACCGTAAGCTTTGAATGTTCGATCCGCAAAGATAGACACTCCTCATCGATCGACAACAACACTAGTTTATCGATTGATACTCACCAACCAACATCGACCCAGACACCAATTTCATCGTCCGACACTCGCTCACCACCAGCGACCAAAGCTATTCTTTCGTCGACCGATATCTTCCATCCGAAATCCATCGATACTTCATCCTGAACATCAATCGATACTGAGCCGCAAGACATGGTTGCGACTTTAGTTCTTGTGCGAGGTGAGAATGGAGACCTGCATGACCAGGAGGGTCATCTGCGTAATGCAGCAGGTTAGAGGATAGATGCTCAGGGGACTGTAATCCATGAGCCCGATATTGATGCTACATGAGCTGCTCAACCTGTAGATGAGGCTGCTCGACCCAGAACGTTGGCTGATTACAACCGTCCAGATCAGGTCTATAACAACAGATCAGCTATTCGTCCTCCAGCTATCCAGAGGGGTGATTTCGAGTTGAAGTCGCAGTACTACACACTCGTGGGACAGACACCCTACTGTGGGTTGTCTCACGAGCATCCTATTGACCATCTGGAGAGGTTCATGGATCTTATATCGGCTATCAAAGTGAATGGAGTCCTTGAGGACTACCTATTCTGCAAGCTCTTCAAGTACTCACTTACTGGAGAGGCTTTGCATTGGCTTAAGCAGTTACCACCAGGATCTCTTACATCCTGGGCCGACATCAAGAACACATTCCTGCGTAAATTCTTTGATTAGGCACATGCTGAAGACTTGAGGAGCAAGAATGCTACATTCGCGCATGACCCTACAGAGTCATTCAGAAGCTCATGGATCAGATTCAAGTCTTACCAATGGGATTGTCCACACCATGGATTCAATGAAGTGCAGCTGCTCAGTACTTTCTTCAGAGGCATCGCAGTGCAGTATCAGGTGGCTCTTGATGTGTCTAGCGAAGGGAACTTCAACACTAGGAATCCATAAGAGCCTGTGAGACTTATGGAGAACTTTGCATCCAACAATAGCACCAAGAACACTGATTTTGAGAGAAAGAAATTTGCAGCTATTCTTGGGATGGAGTAGATGGATTTGGTGAAAGCAAAGCTGAACAGTGTTCACAAGCTTCTCAGGAAGCATGCTTGCTTAGCAGAGGATGCAAATGTTGTAGATACAGAGGATAGAGTAGGAGTAGAGGAGGATGTGAACTTCATCAGTGGAGCTGAATTCCAGAGGACTGGAAACCATAGTGTAAACGGAAACTTCTATGGCAATGGACAGAGGAGTAATTTCAACCAGACTTCGCAGTACCAAACACCTTACAGCCAGAAATACAACAGCAACAACAGCAGAAGCTATGGAAACTCATCTTACCAGAAACCACCACCATAGACTCAGGAGAGCAAAATAGAAGCAATGCTTGATAGGGTCTTGGAAGGACAGCAGAACCTGACGGTGGACTTCAATAGGAAGATTGATTATGTCTACAACAACCTGAACACAAAGTTTGAGACTTTGAGCACTCATGTGAAGAAGCTGGAGATGCAGGTAGTTCAGTCAGGAGAAGCTGTTAAGAGGCAAGAAGCTTTAGCAAGGGGGATAGGAGATGATGCAATGAAGCACCACGTGAATGCCATCATAGATGATGATTTCTGGCAAGTGGTGAAGCATAAGAAGCTGCAAGAAGTAGATTTCGAAGTGGAAAGTTCGATGAGTTTTGGCGGATCGCATTGGTGTCGATCGGCGTCAGACTTCAAACATCGTTCGACAGACTTCAACCAGAACCGATCGACAAGCTTTCCAGAGCATCGATCGACGACACCTACAGAGTCGGCCACATCGTGCAATGCCGTGAGGATCATGACCCACGAGGAGTTCGCAGCAAGAAACCCACATCCACCTAGCCCTATTCATGTCAACAACGATCGGCAAACTAAGCCAGCCATCGATTGACAACGAGAGACCACCACTGATCGACAACATCCAGTACCCATCGATCGACGAGCACCTCTCACATTCCGAGTGCAGTTGCCAAAGATCGACATCGCACGAATCAATGCACTCAGGCCACAACCAAAACATTCAGCTAACCCACCAGAGACCAGCAGTACACATTCGGAAGATGCACCAGAGCCTATGCAAGTTGATAAGGCTCCTATGGGGAGAACCTTGAGGAAGAGAAAGGAAAAGGTTGCTAAGCATCTGAAAAGGGGAGCTATTGAGAAGGAAATGGACATTTTTCTTAAGCGAGTCCCTAGGATTCCACTAGAGAAACCATTCGAGGACGCTTATTTTACCCACATATTGTGGATGTTCTTCAGAGAAACCAAGGAAACTGAAGAGGACATTAGGAGAATGTTCCATGAGGCCAGAGATTAGATGAAGAGTGATCATGGGAAGTTTGCGATACCATGTCTGGTGAAGGGCATTGAGTTCCCACATGCATTATGCGACACAGGAGCATCAGTCAGCATTCTACCTAAGGTTACGGCAGACCATCTAGGTCTGAGGGTAGAGCCTTCCAAGGAATCATTCACTTTTGTGGATTGTTCACAGAGGAACTCAGTAGGAATTGTCAAAGACCTTGAGGTGCAGATTGGTAATGCCCTAGTTCCAGTAGATTTCCATGTCTTGGATATCAAACTTAACTGGAATTCATCTCTATTACTTGGAAGAGTTTTCTTATCAATAGTAGGAGCAGTATGCAACATACAAACTAACCAGTTGTGCCTGACGCTCATAGACCCGTACGTCTACTATGATCCAATTCCAGTTATAAAGCCACAGACGTCCTCCAGAAGAATCGAAAATGATCCAGGACTCATAGCAGCATGTCACTGTGGAGCTGAGTACGAGACAGAGTATTCCGCGTAGATCGAAACTCACACCCCACATCGATTGATAGTACAAATCAGAAATCGATCGACAATCACCTCGAAGAATCAATCGACAGTAGTCCAGACGACGTAATAGAAGATTTTCCTGAAGGTCCTATTGACAGTTGGGAGAATGACTACTACAATCCGATTTTTGCGGTAGACACTGCAACACCTTCAGACAGAGCTAATCTGCATACCGAGGAGTATGATGAGGATTACGAAGAGGAACGAGCTACAGAGTATCGAAGTATTCGTGCTGAGGAAGATAGACTTCTACACCATTCCTATGGGATAAGGAATGCGACGTCGATCGACAGAACCATCCCAACATCGATCGACACTCATCATCACCAGACACAATGTACACGAGCATCGACCGACATTGCCTACTATACATCGTTCGACAATGGAGTCGACCATGCACAAGAAGGAAACTATTCATTTGGCAGTTGGGCAGATGATCATTATCACGGGAGCTATGCACTAGAAACAAAAATATGTGAGCCACGAGCAGATGAGTTTCATGAAGGTTTCACTACTGAGGAACTGTTCAACCATCAGGAACGTTCGAATACAGGTTCACTCCTTGCAGCAGCCTGTGTAAAAGGCACTCGTTTCTATCGTCCTTTCACCAGAGCTAAACACCCATCGATCGACAACAAAGCTTCAACGTCGATCTACAGTTATCCAAAACCACCATCTAATGTAAGTGATAGTGCTAAACAGAATATTGACTATCTAACACCAGATGAGTTTGGTATTTTCAGGGATCCAGAAGGCTATGCAAGAGAAATGGATGGACATATAATGCAAGTATCTAGAGAGGACATCACCGACATCCTTCAGATGCCTAATGGAGCAAAAAATCTCTTCATGCAACAACACAACACTCCAGAGCACCAGCAGAGAGTTACAAACGAGTTCTATGACACAGCTGGTGGAGTATATGATCATTTCAAGCCAAAGTATCGATAACATACTCGACCGTTGATCGACATTAGCGTCCCAACATCAATCGACAGACGCCCATAGTTTGGAAAAAGAGCCTACGACCATGATAGAATAAGGAGATTCCACTAGGAACATAAGGATGAGTATGAAATCTACAGAAATGATCATGGACATGCACGCCGTATAGATGGACACTTCATCAATGTATCTAAGAATGATATCAGAAATCTTCTTGAAAGAACCTCAATGGATGAGCAGAACTACATATGTCTTCCAGAACATGCAAGGTCATTCACACAGACCAAGAAATATATAATACAAATATATATATCTCAAGAAATATAAAATTAAATTCTCAGTCAAAAATATATTCATTTCCTTCTCAAGTTTTTTTAATTCATTTACAAAAATATGTACTTATACTTTATTCATAATCCATGTTTATTTTGATGGACCTTTTAATCTAATGGATTTTATTGATAAATGTGGATCATTTATTTATAGAAATATAAATCAGACATAAGATTATATTTTATTTTTGACCTTTTTATCTCCTCTGTTCCTTCTTTTTTCTTTTTTTTTCTCTTTCTTTTTATTTTTGACTTTTTTAAATACCGAATTTGCATATCCTCTCAAGAATGTAGCGTCTTGCAAAAAATCTGTCATCTGAACATAAATAAGAGATAAGATTTATGTATCTGAATGTTTACCAAATGTCATCAAGTGGAACCACATATGCCACGTATTTCCAACCAATATAACAAAAAATTTGAAACCATATCATATAGTGAATATTAACAAACAAAAACCTATTGATGTTAGAAATGGCAGCCAAACTCCACATCTCTTCTTCCTTTAGCCACAAGGCCAATGATTCGCCAACTTCATCATCTTCCTCATATTCATCGTTTCTTGCTCTGCCTCAATTCCTCTGTACACCGTTTTCATCAGGCTTTGCACAGTTCAAGCTTCACGCCAAATTAGGTACTTTATATCTCTTTCAAATCAGGATTTTCCTATCTAGTTTTTTTTTTATTAAGAGAAAGACTTTCTTTATCCCTGATCCTTCTTAAGGTGGAGGAGATGGAGAAGTGAAACCTAAAGAAAAGAAGAAGTTCATAACCAAAGAGGAAGAACCAGAACAGTTAGTTTTTAGTTACCTATCATATCCACCTCTCAATTTCCTATCACAAAATGGCCAAATTGTGATAACGTTATATCTAGAAACAAGAAAAGTGTAACTTAATTAAAAAAACTGGCGAATTGTTGACTCTTTTGTTGTTTATTATCTGACGAATCAATTTCCAAATAATATTTTATTTTCATAACCACACAACTAAAATCTAATTCCCATGGTTTGTGGGAAAGAGTTTACTTGTGAGTTGTGACTCGTACACATTCGTAGTTTTACCGACCTAAACGGTTTGTAGTGGATGCCAAAAACGGTTTGTAGTGGTGCTGTCTAACCACTGCTAGTGTCCTTATCCGAATCGGAACTCCTTACCATGTTATGTGATTTACTCTTACTTGCCCATTATTCCTTTAATACGTAGGTATTGGCAAAGCGCTGGCGAAAGAGAAGGGGAGAATCCGATGAAGACTCCTCTCCCTTACATAATCATTTTTGGTATGTCAACTCCATTCGTCATCTTAGCCATTGCTTTTGCCAATGGTTGGATCAAAGTTCCTATTCGCTGAGCATTTCATTTTTACTTCTTCTTCCCTTGTTTAAGTCTCTAAACTTGAAATGAAACATAGGCATCTTCTTCGGTTGTAAAAGAAAGTAAAAGAAAACAAAGTATGCGTTTATATTGTATGGTTCTCTCATGCATCTTTCGTTTTTGCACTTTTTCTAGTTTATTTAATTTTTGAGTTCTTTATAATCAAAAACTTCGGATCATCTTTGGATGTTTTGTAAGAAAAAAAAAGTTTCGAAACTCTGGTTTGTAGGCTTTAAACTCGAACCTAAAAGTGGCAAAAAATAATCAAGGAAAAATTGACAAGCTTCAAGAAGATAAGGTTACCAGAACAATTTGGAAGAAAAAAGAAAGAAATGTTCAATGCAGTTGTAAGTGGGGGTGAAGCAAAAAATTCTCATTGAAGCTCACGAATTTTATCCCCAGCTGGGAACGAAATCATAATAAAATATGTGGCCACCAAGAACTCTATTTACTCGATGTTTTGTTTCAAATTAGAATCTTAACTAGCATCATCTTAAAAGACCGTATACCCGACCTGGATGATATAACGATCTGTTGTTCAGACGCAGCTTGGAAGAAGGAGAACAACATGGCAGCCTTCGGTTGCATATTCACCAATAGCCAGGGCCGTATACACTATCAAACGACTCAAGCAGAGAGGAACGTTCCTTCACCGCGGGTGGCGGAAGCTCTAGCACTACGGTGGGTACTCATAGCAGCCCTTTTACAGGGTTTCTCTAGAATCTGTTTCAACACAGATTGTCAATCGCTCTTAGCAGCACTCAACTCGAAAGCTCCTCCGGCTGATCTCCACGGGATCATCCAAGACATCAATCACCTTGTAATGACCCAACCCCAACTCCAAAGGCCAAAGGTAATCTCCTTTAAAACACCACCATCTCCACTTCTATTCTCACAACTTCATAAAAGGAAAAAAAGAGGTTAGAGAGAGAGAGAGCTAAGGAGAAGAAATGTGAATTTTTGCAGAATTTGAGCTGCCTGAGATCGTCGCCGGAGCTACCTCACCCACGGAACGTGCCAGCCTCGCCACCACCGATAACCGCCCAAGGTAACGCCGGAAACCGCATGCTTTAACTTCAGTTTTGGTTCCGTTTAGTAAATCGCCCATAACTTCCTAACCTTTGAAAATTTCGTGCCTGCAAGACCACCCTCGTGTTCCTCTCGTCGAGACGAAGCCATAGACACCAACCGCACCGCGATCGAACCCGTCTGAGCCCTCCGCAGCCAGAAGACAGCCGGTAAAGCGCCGCAACGCCCCGCCCGGCTTCTGGCGAACCGCCGCTCACGAACGCCGCCGGCTTGTAGATCCAGTCGCCCGGAGCCGCGCAGCATCGCCGGTGACTTTTCTGGTAAGCCACCGCCGTCGCCGCCGGTGTCCGACACCGGTGACACGCCAGCGACTCGCCAACTCGGCCGAGTCGACCTGGTGAGTCAACTCGGTGACTCAGTCAAACCAGTGGTTTGACTGGTTTAATCGGTTTAAATTGATTTCGGTTCGGTTAGGGTAAACTGGTCGGTTAAAATCAATTGAAATTCGGTTAGATTTAACCGTTTATTTTAATTAATTAATTAATTTCGGTTAGGTAAACCGGATGGTCCAATTGAAATTGATTTCGGTTCGGTTAGGGTAAGCTGGTGGTTAAAATCAATTGAAATTGGTTAGATTTAACCGTTTATTTTAATTAATTAATTAATTTCGGTTAGGTAAACCGGATGGTCCAATTGAAATTGATTTCGGTTAAGGAAAACCAATTGGTTAGGTCAAATTGATTTCTGGTCAAGGGTTGTTGACCTTTGACCAGCGAGTTGACTTTTCCATAAACCTTGACCAGATCCGTTTTAAACCGTTCGAAAGGCGTTATGACTCGAAATTTCGATCTGATTTCAGATTTGGAGTCCATTTGAGCAGCTGAAGTTCATAGTTACCACTTCTTATTGTTGCTAAGGTGAGGGCAACTCCGTTAAATCCCGAAGTAGTTTAGTACTACCGTTATGGAAAGTTTAGTTTCGAAACATTATCCGTCTCTCGAGTCTGTTTGAGAGTCTTGGTTGTTCGTTATTGATATTGATTGTTAAACCGGAAATAGGATAATAGAGGATTCAACGGTATATTGAAATGATTGATGTTAAAAACTGTTAATTATATATATATGTATATATGTTAGTCCATGTGTTGAGATTGCGGGGTGCAGAGGTATCTGCACTAAGCCACCGAGTTCGCGAGTCTGAGAGCGTTTGCACTAGGCCATGTGATTGCGGGGGCACATGACGTCTGTGCTAGCTACGCCTTGTTTGAGAGATCGCGGGGTATTGAGATATCTGTACTAGGCCATGTGTTTAGTGGAGTCTGAGGCGTTTGTCTGAGGCAGCTTGTTTGTGGAGATTGCGGAGTGCGAGTGGACTACTGTACTGACTGTAGAGTTATCTATATATATTTATATCCTTATGAGGAAATGCGGTATGCTATTATCGCATTGGTTGTAGCATGTCTAGTCCACTAAACATATGTGATTGTTCTGTGTGGTGTAATAGACACTGTGTTTGCTTCATGCTAGAGCTAGGCCTACATAGTTGTAGTGCTATGAACTGAGTCAGTGGTTTGCGGTTTAGCATCCCATACCTCACTAGGCGATTCCCTTGTCGCTCACTCCTCCTTCTTTCCCCTTTCAGGTGAGACCGACGAGCAGGAGTGATTATCAGACTGGTGCTATTGGGCTTTTGGGCTTTTACTACTATCGAGCTTTGGATTTCTATCACTTTTAGCGTTTTATCGCTTTTGGACCTTTGGGCTTCCATCTATCGTTTATGTTATTTCATATTTCAGACTCTCGGTTTATGTCGTACTTTATGTTTTGAGATGTTATTTTATAACATGGAATTCAAGCGTGGACGTTGACTTTCAAATATTTATATATGGATATTTCGGATATTTTTATTTATCGAACTATTTTTATTATTTCGAAAGTGACGGATGTCACATTTTGGTATCAGAGCGGGGTTCTGTCCCGGCTCCGACCCGGGATGGCGATTTTGGAGACCTGGTTTTATTCGGTTTTAAACGGTTTTAGACGATTTCAAAATATTTTTGGGGATTTGGGATTCTTGAAAATAAAAATAAATAGCACCTTTCCATTCGGTATCACTCCTTCTTAAATGTTGGTATCTAGAGTTCAGCAGAAGTTAACTTTCTCGCTTTCCTTTCAGATGCCGCCCATGAAGAGAGTTGTTCGTACTCAGACCGCTAGAGTTGCTAGAGGGGCTGAGAATGAGCATACCCAGCCCGCAGTTCCACAGCAGGCGATTCCGCCTATTGATCATGATGCTTTGATACAGATGGTTCAGGATGTGGCTAGGCAGGCTGCACAGGAGGCAGTCCAGCAAGCTGCCCAGGAGGCTGCTCGAGTAGCTGCTCAGGAGGTTGCCAGACAGATGGCTGCAGTTCAGCAGGGTCAGCAGATTCCGCATGGTCCTCAGGTTCAGGTGCAGCAGGGTCCGCAGATTCACATGCAGCAGGCTCCACAAGCTCAGGTTCAGCACGATCACCAGGTTCCACAACTGCAGGCTCCAGCTCAGCAGTATCCTCAGGTTCTCGTTCAGACGGTTCCCGGAGTTGTTCAGGTCCCACCGCCGCCGCCTGCTTTTCCAGTTCAGGTGCCCGAGGTTGATGAGACATTTATCAGGGTGTTGGGACAGATGAAGTATGTGAGTTTGGAGCATTTCAGCTGGAGCAGCGGAACCTCTGATTGTTCACGATTGGAAGCACAGTTTGAATAACTGTTTGAAGACCATCTCGTGCCCACCAAGACTCAAGCTTAACATCGCTGAGCTGTATTTTCGTGGAGATGCATCAATCTGGTGGGATGGAATGAGATTGATGCACCGTGTCGAGCTGACATATGATGATTTTCTTTCTGGCGTTCAACAAGAAGTATTTTCGAGGAAGCTTTGCATGAGAAGAAGAATGATTTCGAGCATTTGAGGCAGGGTGCAAAGTCTGTCGGGGAGTATGGCGGGAGTTTAACCAACTCCGCAGATTTGTGGGTAACAACATAGATGAAGAGGATCTGATCAGGAGGTTCTTAGATGGGATGCGAGTAGAGCTTCGTGGTAGGTGCAGTGTGGTTACCTACACCAGTTTGGAGGATCTGGTAGAGAAGGCGGCTGTGCAGGAGAAATGTATGGGCGAGGAGCAGAAGTACTCCAAGGCAGCTCAACCGAAGACCGGAGGGACTTCAGGGTCACAGAAGAGGACTTGCGAGCAGGATGGGGCACCCCGTTGTGGGCGTTGTCGTCGCCAGCATTTTGGAGAGTGTCTCGAGTGCTTTAACTGTGGTCTGGTTGGGCATATCTCGAAGAATTGTAGGAAGCCGCCACGTACTCAGGTTGCAGCGCCAGCAGCGGCAGTAGTACCAGCAGTGGCAGCGAGGAACTGTTACGGCTGCAACCAGCCGGGTCACATCTACAGAGATTGTCCGAGGAGGGGAAATGCAGCACTCCCACCACCACCGAAGCGTCCAGCCATCGCTCCACGTGTGTTTGCGGTTAGAGATCCTCAGGGAGCTGAGCCGATAGCGGGTATGTGTCTTTTCCATACTTGTTTGTGTTTGAGTAATTAGTCTGTAGTTATCATG
The DNA here is from genome assembly GCA_016771965.1 of Brassica carinata. Classification (NCBI taxonomy): domain Eukaryota; kingdom Viridiplantae; phylum Streptophyta; class Magnoliopsida; order Brassicales; family Brassicaceae; genus Brassica; species Brassica carinata. The sequence goes on along the minus strand of CM028700.1, from coordinate 46,373,197 downwards.
TGTAGTTAGTAAAAATCTCACGTAGGATCGGTTTCGGTTGGAGGAAAGTCAGCTCACACCTTATTCGACACGGGAGCCTCTCATAGTTTTCTCTCATAGTTTTGTGAGTCCATGCTTAGCCCAGTCTTGGCCTTTTCAGGGTGTCTTCGAACCGAAGGCTAAGAAGATTCAGACTGCCGGCACGGAGAAGTTGGGAGCAGTTGGCATTCATCGCAATGTACCAGTTATTCTTGGAGGATTTGAGTTGCTCGGAGATTTGATGGAGCTGGAGATGAGCTTCTACGATGTTATATTTGGAATGGATTGGTTGTCGCGACATCGAGTAGTCTTGGATTGTCCGAAAGCAAGGGTTAATATCCCTAGAGCAAAAGGGAAGATCATTTACGAAGGCTTTCAGGCAAACCGGGAAATTCCTATTGTCTCCATGTTGCGTGCAGAGGAATTATTGGAGGGTGGAGCAGGGATTTTTTGCGACCATTTCGATGGTTAAGGAGGACGGTCAGCAGGAGCTGCATGATATTTCAGCAGTCGCCGAGTACGAGGACGTTTTTGAGGCTTTAAAAGGACCACCACCAGCTAGAACGGACGTTCTTACGATAGAAGTGGAGCCAGGAGCAGCACCAGTTTCACGAGCCCCTTACCGCCTTGCACCAGCCGAGATGGAGGAGTTGAAGAAGCAGTTGAAGGAGTTATCGGATAAGGGATTTATCAGGCCGAGTACTTCACCGTGGGGAGCACCATTATTGTTGGTGAAGAAGAAGGATGGGAATTTCAGACTTTGTACCGACTATAGAGGTCTGAACAAAGTGACCATCAATAATAAGTATCCGCTTCCGCGTATCGACGAGTTGTTGGACCAGTTGCAGGGAGCTTCATGGTTCTCTAAGATTGACTTGGCATCGGGATATCACCAGATTGCGATAGCTGAGGGAGATGTGCGGAAGACAGCCTTCCGTACACGCTATGGACATTACGAGTTTGTGGTGATGCCATTTGGGTTAACGAACGCACCGGCAGCATTCATGAAGCTTATGAATGATGTGTTTCGGGAGCACTTGGATAAGTGTGTGATCGTTTTCATCGACGACATCTTGGTTTATTATCAGAGTAGAGAAGAGCATGCTGAGCATTTGCGGATTGTGCTGGGTAAGCTTCGGGAACACAAGTTGTTTGCCAAGCTGAGTAAGTGTAGCTTTTGGCAGAGGAAGATTGGATTTTTGGGCCACGTGGTTTCAGAAGCAGGAGTTGCCGTAGAACAGGAGAAGATTACAGCCATTTCAGAATGGCCGACGCCAAAGAGTGCTACGGAGATCCGCAGTTTTCTCGGTTTAGCAGGGTACTCTAGGAAGTTCGTGAAGGACTTTGCCAGTATTGCAAAGCCGATGACGAAGCTGGCGGGCAAAGATGTAAAATTTGATAGGTCAGACGATTGCTCGAGGAGTTTCGCTGAGTTGAAGCGACAGCTGACACAGACGCCCGTTTTGGTACTTCCGAGGCCAGGGATACCATATGAGGTCTACACTGATGCGTCAGGAACCGGATTGGGATGTGTATTGATGCAGGAGGGTAAGGTCATTGCATATGCATAACGTCAGTTGAGGCCTCACGAGGTCAACTATCCTACGCATGATTTGGAGGTAGCAGCAGTTGTATTTGCATTGAAGATCTGGAGGTCATATTTGCATGGAGAGAAGGTGAAGATTTTCACGGACCACTAGAGTCTGAAGTACATATTTACGCAGACGGACTTGAATTTGAGGCAGCATAGATGGATGGAGTTTTTAGCAGACTACGACTTGGAGATTATTTTTCATTCGGGCAAAGCCAATCATGTGGCGGATGCCTTGGGTAGGCGCACAAGCGATGTATCGGGAACCAGAGAGGTTCATGAGCTTACGGAGACACTTGCTAGCCTCAGATTATGTGCAGTTGCTGTAGAGGGAGAGACAGTTGGCGTTGAGGCTGTGGAGCAGGCAGATTTACTATGGAGGATACGCAGAGCTCACGATAGTGATGGGGCTTTGTGTAAGCAGATTGGGATGGAGAGTGTTGGTTATCATACAGCCTCCAGTGGGATGTACATGTATCGAAACGGGTTTGTGTGCGGGCGATGAGCGCTAGGAAGGAGATCTTACGGCAAGCACACCACTCGAATTTTTCTATCCACCCGGGGAATACGAAGATGTACGGGGATCTGAAGCGATATTACCATTGGCCTGGTATGAAGAGGGATGTTGCTTCATTTATATCGCAGTGTCAGATGTGTCAGATTGTCAAGGCCGAGCATCAGGTGCCTAGCGGGTTATTGCAGAATCTGCCATTGCCAGAGTGGAAATGGGACATGGTAACTATGGATTTTGTGACAGGTTTGCCGACCACCTCAGGAGGAAAGAATGCCATATGGGTAATCGTGGATAGACTTACCAAGTCAGTCCATTTCCTAGCGATTAAGAAGACTAACAGAGCTGATCAGTTAGCACAGACTTACATCAGCAAGATTGTGAGATTGCATGGAGTTCCTGTCAGCATTGTATCTGATCCAGATACAAAGTTTACGTCCGAGTTTTGGAGAGCCTTCCAGAAGGCGCTTGGGACGAAAGTTCATATGAGTACGGCTTATCACCCGCAGACAGACGGTCAATCAGAGAGGACTATCCAGACCTTAGAAGATATGCTCAGGACTTGCGTCTTAGATTGGGAAGGTAGTTGGGTGAAGTATCTACCTCTAGCCGAGTTTGCCTACAACAACAGGTATCATTCGAGTATTGGGATGACACCATATGAGACTCTATATGGTAGGCCTTGTCGCACACCACTTTGTTGGACAAATGTGGGGAGCGACGTTAGATAGAACCAGCCATGGTTTAAGAGACGAAAGAGCAGGTTGAGATGCTCAAGGTTCGGCTTAAGGAAGCCCATGACCGTCAGAAGAGTTATGCAAATAAGCGGCGTAAGGATTTGGAGTTCCAGGTTGGCGACCTTGTATACCTGAAAATGAAGACATTTCAGGGAGGATCTAAGACTCGGAAGCTGAAGAAGCTTAAACCGAAATATATGGGACCATATCCCATTTTGGAGCAAATTGGAATAGTTGCTTACCGATTGGATTTATCGGAAGAGTTATCAGACTTCCATGACGTGTTTCATATTTTGGTTTTGAGGGAAGTCGTGGGAGAACCGGAGCTCATTTTGCAACAGCCGCCCAGTGACCTTGATAGGAATTTGTGTGCGCCGTGTCAGCCAGTAGAGATATTGGATCGCCAAGTGAGAGCAGATGATGGTATGATGACTATGTTGGTCAAAGTTCGTTGGGAGAGAGATGGTAATCAGGAGGAGACTTAGGAGTCCGAGCACCAGATGAGGATTGATTATCCGGAGCTTTTTCGGGATGATATTGGGCAGTCAGTTGGTGACATGAATTCGGGGTCGAATTCCTTGTTAGTGGGGGAGAATTGTAATGACTCAACCCCAACTCCAAAGGCCAAAGGTAATCTCCTTTAAAACCCCACCATCTCCACTTCTATTCTCATAACTTCATAAAAGAAAAAAAAGAGGTTAGAGAGAGAAACAGAGAAAGCTAAGGAGAAAGCTAAGGAGAAGAAGTGTGAATTTTTGCAGAATTTGAGCTGCCTGAGATCGTCGCCGGAGCTACCTCACCCACAGAACGTGCCAGCCTCACCACCACCGATAACCGCCCAAGGTAACGCCGGAAACCGCATGCTTTAAGTTTGGTTTCGGTTCCGTTTAGTAAATCGCCCATAACTTTATAACCGTTGAGAATTTCGTGCCTGCAAGACCACCATCGTGTTCCTCTCGTCGAGACGAAGCCATAGACGAGCCCTCCGCAGCGCCTCGAAGACCACCCTTAGCGGCGTGAAGCATACTGCCGTCGCCGTTGCCTACGGAGCGCCGTAGCCGACGCCGGTGACCGACACCGGTGACTCGCCGGCGACTCGCCAACTCGGCCGAGTCGACCCGGTGAGTCAACTCGGTGACTCGGTCAAACCGATGGTTTGACAGGTTTAATCCGTTTAAATTGATTTTGGTTCGGTTAGGGTAAACCGGTCGAGTAAAATCAATTGAAATTCGGTTAGGTTTAACTGTTTATTTTAATTAATTAATTAATTAATTAATTTCGGTTAGGTAAACCGGATGGTCCAATTGAAATTGATTTCGGTTAAGGAAAACCGATTGGTTAGGTCAAATTGATTTCTTGTCAAGGGTTGACCGGGTTGACCTTTGACCAGCGAGTTGACTTTTCCATAAACCTTGACCAGACCCGTTTTAAACCGTTCGAAAGGCGTTCTGACTCGAAATTTCGATCTAATTTCAGATTTGGAGTCAATTGAGCAGCTGGAGTTCATAGTTATCACTTCTTATTGTTGCTAAGGTGTGGGCTACTCTGTTAAATCCCGAACTAGTTTAGTACTACCGTTATGGAAAGTTTAGTTTCAAAACATGATTCGTCTCTGTGAATCGAGTCTGTTTGAGAGTCTTGGTTGTTCGTTATTGATATTCATTGTTAAACCGGAAATAGGATAATAGAGGATTCAACGGTTGATTGAAATGATTGATGTTAAAAAATGTTAAATATATATATATGTATGTATGTTAGTCCATGTGTTGAGATTGCGGGGTGCAGAGGTATCTGCATTAGGCCACGGGATTTGTGGGGTACAGAGACGTTTGTACTAGGCCGTGTGATTACGGGGGCACATGACGTCTGTGATAGCTACGCCTTGTTTGAGAGATCACGGGGTACGGAGATATCTGTACTAGACCGTGTGTTTAGCGAGAATACGAGGCGTTTGTACTAGGCGCTTGTTTGTGAAGATTGCGAGTGCAGTGGACTCTTGTACTTACGACGCTGTAGAGTTATATATATATATATATTTATATCCTTATGAGGAAATGCGGTATGTTATTATCGCATTGGTTGTAGCATGTCTATTCCACTAGACATATGTGATTGTTCTGTGTGGTGTAATAGACATCGTGTGTGCTTCATGCTAGAGCTAGGCCTACATAGTTGTAGTGCTATGAACTGAGTTAGTGGTTTGTGGTTTAGCATCCCATACCTCACTGGGCGATTTCCCTGTCGCTCACCCCTCCTTCTTTCCCCTTTCAGGTGAGACCGACGAGCATGAGTGATTATCAGACTGGTGCTATTGGTCTTTTGGGCTTTTACTACTATCGAGCTTTGGATTTCTATCACTTTTAGCGTTTTATCGCTTTTGGACCTTTGGGCTTCCATCTATCGTTTATGTTATTTCATATTTCGGACTCTTGGTTTATGTTGTACTTTATGTTTCGTATGTTATTTTATATTATAAAATTCAAGCGTGGACGTTGACGTTCAAATATTTATATATGGATATTTCAGATATTTTTATTTATCGAATTATTTTTATTATTTCGAAAGTGACGGGTGTCACACACCTATCCCTCACACCTATCCCTCACACCTATCCCTCTCCTTTATTACTGTCTCCTTTAAATTTATAGCTAGACGTTTTAACTCTGCTGCAGACAAGCTTGCTAATTCTGCACCCTGTATTGCTACTTCTTCTCCTCCCTAGTTCTGGGGATTGAGCTTTTAATATATATAATTGTGTTCAAAAAAAAAACTAGAAATATTTTTTTTTCTGATACTCTACTTTTAAATTCTATTTTATTTTGATTTATATTTTATTCGAAATCTGCTTAAAACCCAATATATCCTAAATAAATATATTTATTTACATGCTATGCCATTAGACCTAATTTTTTTTCTTATCTTTCATTTTTCGTCCTTTTTCTTTATCTGTTCTCTTTTTCTTTCTTCTCTTTCATTCTTCAATTTAAATCTCTTGTCCTATCGAATTTTATTTTTTCTTTTTTATAATTTTATTTTTCTTTCTCTTTCAATTTGTTTTCCTCTTGTTCTTTAACAAATATATTCTTCATCGAATCTCTTCTATTCCTTTATGCATTCTTCATTCTTCTTCTTTGATTTTTTTCTTCAATTTGATCTATTTTTTTCTTTTTATAATTTTATTTTTCTTTTTATAATTTTATTTTTCTTTCTCTTTCAATTTGTTTTCCTCTTGTTCTTTAACAAATATATTCTTCATCGAATCTCTTCTATTCCTTTATGCATTCTTCATTCTTCTTCTTTGATTTTTTTCTTCAATTTGATCTATTTTTTTCTTTTTATAATTTTATTTTTCTTTCTCTTTCAATTTGTTTTCCTCTTGTTCTTTAACAAATATATTCTTCATCGAATCTCTTCTATTCCTTTATGCATTCTTCATTCTTCTTCTTTGATTTTTTTCTTCAATTTCGATCTATTTTTTTTTCTTTTTCTGTTTTGTTGGTTTTTCTTCGTAATTTAGGATTCTTCTACGATTTCCTCCTATTCTTATTTGATTTTATCTCTTAAATCTGGCATGTTACATGATATATGAAAACTGTAAAAGTAAACTTCAACCAAGAAACAAAGTTTTACCAAGTTATACAATCGTTGAAGTACAACTTTGTAAAACTTTAAAACTTGTAAATTGTAAAACTTTGTAAAATTGTAAAACTATAAAAGTTGGTAAAATTTAGTATTTAGTAAAACTTTAAAACTAGGTGAAACTTGACCTCGATTATTGAGATCTAAAATTTTGAAATTTCAAATCTGATTCGGAGAAAAAAATAAGGCAATCAGAATTATCTTATTTCATTAAAAATAAGAGTATATTAGAATAAGTAAGAGCATGAGAGAATTTTTTTAGCTCATTAAGAGCATTTGAGATTATTGCTCTTCAAATTACAGGTCAAATTACAAAGAGTTGAAGAGCATTCTTAAAGTTGCAAGAACACAAAGTATTATAAGAATTAAGTCTTCTTATTAGATTTAGAAACTCTCTCAAAACTAAATCAATGTGTTTCTCTTTATGTTACATTGTAGGAACCGAAATTTTCACTGTCGATTTCCGTTGATTTAGGAAAGATAGGAAACCCTAAATTCCCAGAGGTCCCGAATATCTGCTAAAACACACGCCAAGCAATCAGAACACGAAAAAAAGACTAAGTATGAAATTGATAAAACGAAAATAGAACAAGGAGGATTTTTATTCCGAATTTGCTTATGAGTGTTATTACAAGGTAAGAGCCTTGACCGCAAGTGCTGTCGGCCAGATCCCTAGTTCTAGCAACCTAAGACTGCGGAAAACCTAGTTGAGTCACAGCTCGATAACAAAAACGGAAAGTTGCCTAAATGCCCTAAGTGCTAAGTTTTGCTCTGAGTAGACAAATTTTGTCCTTCTCCACTTTCAACTTCGATCCTCTTATATACTCCTTCTAAGGCGGTTTGCTTTTTCCCTTTCTACCCTCGGTCGAGTTTACCACTCCGCGGAAATATTCCATTTTTCTTCGATCTTGGTGTTTATCATCGGAAACTTCACATTTATCCTCCGAACTTGACATTTATCTTCTTCAGGGTAACAAATGATAAACTGTCATCACGAATGGGCTTGATTTCGCATAAAATTGTAAGTGAGCTATTTGCCGCGTTCTGGGTCCTTTCGAGCCGTTTTCCGACTTAGGCGTTTTTACGATTTTATAAAAAGAGCGCTTTCTAAACAAGGTCGATTCCGAATAACATTCAAATTCCTCGTATAGCGTAGGAAATTCTAGGTGTTCAGCTAGCCGTTGCCGTTTTATTCGATCAATCCGAATGTTATTCGAAAAATTGAGTTCATGCGGTTTTTAAATCGCAAAGTTCCAACGGTACCTCTGATCGAGACGAAACAAGAGCGACTTTGATACAATCTCGGGAGAGGAGTTACGAGGATGAGGTGAGGATGGATTCCGGTCGATCCCGCTCGGCCGTTTGCCAAACTGGACTGATCCACCTCGGCAAACGGCCGAGCTGAATCTCGTGGTTAATCCTGCTCGGCCGTTCGCTGAACTAGAATGGTCCAGCTCGGCGAACGGTCGAGCTGAATCCCGTGGCTGATCCAGCTCGGCGAACGGCCGAGCTGAATCCCGTGGTCGATCCAGCTCGGCCGTTCGCCGAACTGGACTGGTTCAGCTCGGCGAACAGCCAAGCTGAATTCCACAGACGATCCAGCTTGTCCGTTTCGATGGGCTGATCATTAGACCTTTGGTAGTTTTTTCCGTTCTTTTTCGACTCCTTCCGGCTTTTATGGAATAGACGATTTTCTCGGGAAGTTTTCTGACGTTTATTTCGTCGTAACCGATTTTTACCCCAACAGTTAGCCCCCCAGCTCGTTAGGATCGTGAGGTTCTTGAGAGTGGTTTAGACATGTTGAGTAAGTTACACGTAATCTAATGTCTAATCCTTTTGCCTATAAGTATGTGGAGTAAGTTTTCAAATTCTTTACGTGCTCATTTCAACAAATTTTCTTTCAAAGAAGATCCTTTGGTCTCTTCTCTCCCTTTAGTAAAGACAAATACTCTATCTTCACCCCCCCCCCCTTTTCTTTTTGTTTATTGAGAAAGAAAGATCATGTATTCAAGGAAAAAATTCCTCTACCAAGCCTCATCACGACCATTCTGTTCCCGATGGTTCCAGCTCGGGACATGTCGATGTTATGCCAAAGGTGGAGTTCTTGGCTGACTCGATCGATCCTGAGGAGATCGATGCATACTGGGCGGCTAGGGGGGAAGTGAAACCTCTCATTCCTGGGCTATGGGTTCCTTCTCCTTTTAAAGCCAACCTTGTGGCCGGCTGTCCGAGCAAGAGTTGTCCGAATGGGCTTGCGGCCATTAGACGTTTCTACAGAGTTTCTGAGTCAGTCGAGTTTCGCCTCCCAAAAGCTGGGGAAGTTGCACTATCTCCGCGCGAAGGCTAATTCATGTGCTATGAGGCGTACTGTATGCAGTGTCATCTATGGTTCCCTATCCCGGAGCTCATCGTACAGCTTCTCAACCGCTTCAACTTGTCGATCAACCAGGTAAACCCATGCGGTTTGCAGCACCTCGTTGGAATCTTGGTTCTGAGTTACAAACTGGGAATCACCCTTGACGCTGATCATCTCGAAGCTTTGGTTGAGCCCCGATGGTCTTCTTCGCTCATAGTCCAAGTGAGGCCTCGTTCAAACATGGCGATCATCTCGGGGTTCGTATCAAAATACCATTTTTGGAAGGAGCAGTTCTTATTTGTCCGTGTTAGTGACACCTCCGTAGAAGCGAGCGCCATCCCTGTCTTTAGAACTGGATGGGGGCGAAGAGTTATTCTTGATTACGAACGTTTGCTATGTCTGGTTTTGAAGATGTTTGATCCTTACTCACTAGGTTTTCGTTTTACAGTGTCCAACACTTTCTATCGAGTTCCCGAGGGCTTGCTCACCGTCCGAGAGTTATTACGCGGACGTCCATACTTTTGGGCGAACTTCACCCCGAAGCGGGTCCGTTGTGTTGTTCTGCTCCACCGTTCCCGGTTTCAGCCGGACCTGCCGACCGAAGAAGGGTCGGAGTCAAGCATGGATGGGTTTATTCCATATGTGACTCGGACGAAGAGAGATAGGTCGAAGCCTTGCAAGGATAAACATCCTATGGTGGATGAAGATGCGGTGGACGGGCAGCTTTCTCCTGACAACATACTCAAGGACTATCTTGACAGTCAATTTAATCTCGACGGGTTGCTCGAATTTGACTTTCCTCCGACCGAGGGTGGATCCGGCGAAGTGCCAGAGTTTTCCAAGGCGGCGAGGATGGTCAATGGGGTAGGTTCTCATCTTGACTTCGATAAATTTCGCATGGCCATCTTATGATAAACCGAGCCCTCGACACGAGCAATAAAGAGATTGCTCGTCTGAAAGATGTGTTGGAAAGTTCTTGTCGTCGTGAGAGAGAGTCGTTTGAGAATGAGGTCAACCATGCCTATAGGCGAGGGAAGAGAGAGGTGGTAGAAGTTATGAAGAACCGTCATGATAAGTTCTCGCAAAAGTTTGGAGAGCTCAAAGGGCGTTACAAGGCACTTGCGGATTATCGCGAGTGTCATGGAACCGTGGGTGGTTTGTATCTTACACAGCTCCCTGACTACTCGCTCACTGGGGAGTATGCGAAGCAGACCAGGCTTATGGCTGAGAAAGACAGAGGTTTTGCAATTTTTGAGGTTGAGGAAAAGATTTGGGAGCAATGGGATCCAATTCCCGTTTCTCCTGATACGGTGGAGGCCGAGACGGGAGACCCTGGTGAGATGGGTGAAGTGAACCAGCCGGTGGCTCCGCTTGATGTCAACGACTACTCGATCGGAAGGTCGATGAGTGGGAACTTCGATCTTGGCGATTGATTGTGATGTTTGCTGTGAGTCGTTCGGGAAAGTGTTCCCTTGACTTTGTAATTTGTTTTTGTTGTTTGTTTGTGTGCTGGCCCAGTATGGCCGTGTTTTTATGTAATGGGACTGGTCGTGTGTGGCTTCGAATCCATGCCTTTTCCCGGCTTTTGTGTTTGAACCATGCTTTTATAAAAAGGAGGTTTTTAAGAATGTTTGGATTTTTTGCTAACTATAGGAGGAACGGTCCGAGTTGTCATCTCGTCATTCGCCTCTTTTTGTAGATCGTCAAACTCGTTGCTCATCGAAACTTAGAGAGCGTTTTTTGTATAGACGAAGAGACATGCTTGCAGGATCTCGTATCTTTTCGATATCATGCCTTGAGACGTTAGAGACCAGTGTGCTAGGTTTAGGGTAAGACCTACGTTTACTTTCGGTTAAAAGCTTTTGCGATGACTAATCGGCTTTCGTTTTCCCTGTTGCGATTTTAACCTGACTCCATTCCGCTTTAAAGTCCGCGATATGTTCCCGGCTTATACGACTTGTATGGTAGGAATCGAGCATCTCTTCGACGACAATTTTTAAGTCTCCCGAAAGTGCTGACCAAAATTTCGAATTTCTTTTATAGCGCGATATTTTATCCTAGTCGGATGTAAGAGGACCTATCCTCAGGATAAGTCTAAATGCGTTTGTTTAGAACGGCTAAAGTGCTTGGCAGGGCCAATCGACAAGCGTTTTTAATTTTTAGTCGCGAACGGACTGGGAGCATGTTCTTGAAGATATAGGCGACGTCTCGCTTATTTTTTTGAGAACACACTTCATGTTTGTAACACTCCCGATCCAGAATAAGTAAAAGTTTAACTTGTTTGCCATGCACCAATCAAACAAGAACATGCACGACAAACTAAAGAAGTCTAACCAGATCAAAGATACTACTACCACGTGCCCAAACATTTGATCCAAGGTTCCCGGATCAGATCCGAAATCCCAAGATCATATGTCCAAGAACGGGTTTCCTAGCGATTCCAAGTTAAGGCTTTGCAACCCGAGTTTGAAACCATTAGTTAGTTCGTCCCGGACTAGGACTAGTATCATATGGAATCCAAGCATTTCACAAACCTTTTCTTATTCATATATACTTTAAGTTCAACCACATCAAAACTTTATACATGCTCGGCCGATGTTCAAAACCATATCTTACATATTACAAAACGTACATGTTTACAAAAGGTAGCAAATCTGCACCAACAACTTTGTGCTCCTCCGATCCCAAATGGAACCTACTACGGGTTACTTTCAAAACAAAGAGTCTAATGAGCAACTATTTTGCTCAGTGAGTCGGGTTTCCTAACAATGATTTACCCCCCCCCATTATGCATCAAACATTAAGCAACAAGGATCAATTATATTAAAAAATATGCAATGCAAAAATAAAGCAATCACGTAAACAAGCATCCACTCTTCACAAGTGGTTAGATCATTATCGATCGTCGAGGACTGCCTCTCGCCATTGGTTCCTATCTCGATACGAAGTTCATAACACATCCCTTCTTGCGCCCATTGACTCTAAACACAAAGTCTAAAAAGCCGATGGCCCGGATAACACACTTGCTGCATCGTCATGCAGCTACACGGTCGAGGGTAGCTAGCCCTATCACACGTGTCTTCGCATCCTGACCGGAACTAATTTTGGTAAGGCCCCGGATAAGGCACGGGCCTCGAGTGGACACCAATGACTCTCACGACACTCCACCCGAGTGTCGGACACTCAAGGATCAAGTCCGTGGATTTACGGGTTTCCCCGTTAAGATATGATCAAACATGTTATATTACCTGAGCGGAGGCCCAATCAATACAGTGCAATGACATAACTATATGTAACACAACATCAATGTATCACAATCATTTTATACCCCTCGAGCCGAGGTCCGACGATATAACTCAATATCTTTCACAAACATCAATCCTTATCATATCATTATATATCTAAACGCGCAACCTAGCAATGCATCAACCAATACTCTTGTTTTACAGGTGCTAACCGCACACACAACAATCATAACCCATAACCAAGACTCACCTCAACACTTAGATGAAAGTTTCGGACTGGAAACGCTTCTATCTCGCGGTCGGCTTCACTTTGAACTTTTATCGGGAAAACTCTAGAACGTTAGAAATCTAGACACAGGGAGGGTAGGATATGAAAGGAAAAGAAAGAAAATAAAGCTAATTAAAAAAAAGAAAAGGAAATCTATAGACCAAAACGTTACCTTAAGTCTCAAGTGTTCTCAGGTTCTCTCGGGTGCCTATGGTCGGGTTTTTAAAAGTGGAGAATGAACTAAGGGGGTGGTCTGCTATTTATAGGCTGGAGAATGATCTCATGGGAGGGTTTTGGTCGTGCATGACAAGCAGGAGGTGTCTCTGCTTCCCAAACCAACCAATAGGAGACAGCTTGGTTTCTTAGCCACAATTTTGGCCAATAAAACCAAGCTTTGTGGCTAGCCACCAAAGCGTCCAATAGAAATGAGAAAAGAGCTGCTTGGAGGTGGTCCAGTCAAGGAGAAGCACATGTCCAGCTGCCTGAAGGAGGTAAGCAAGCAGCTGAATCTTCCGGAAACTTCCAAACACGCTTAGCACGTCGTAGATGGGCCCGAATGGGCCGTATTTCAATACCGAACGTGTGATAAGCTGATCCAAGCTGGCGGGAATGTTTCTCCTTGACAAAAACCTATATTTATTAGACCAAAACATTTCTAAAATAATTCTAAGATCATTCCTATCTTAGGGCCCTATAATAAATTTCGATTAATTTTCTCTTCCGACTAGGACGTTCTAGGCCGAACCGCGAGCATTTTCAATCCACTAAAATTCCTAAAGAATTTATTTCTTCAGATGGAAAACTATTCTAAGACTTTCTACATTTTTCTTATGTACCTTGGGATCCACAACCATCCACGGGAAAAGATCAATCTGACTTCCACTTACTTGAGTAATTTTTTCGGCTGTTACATGATTTTTCCTTGTCTGCGTTTTACTCTTTAAAGAGGGTTGTTACATTCTCCCCCTCTCAATAGAATTCGTCCCGAATTCTTAGTGGTTTGTTGTTCCACCCATCTGATCTTCATCATCTTCCAAAAACTGTTCAGGATGAGTTGCTCTAAACCTCTCTTCATGTTCCCATGTCACAATTACTCGGCGCTGTTTTCCCCAAAATACTTGCACTTGAGGAATCTCTCGATTCTTCAGTTTTCTTATCCGTCTTTCTCCGATTCGAAGTGGTCATTCAGGGTAAGTGAGGTTGGAACGAAGGTTTTCTACTCGTTGTGGCTCTACTTCGGTATCTCGTATATACCTTCTTAACATTGAGACATGGAAAACTGGGTGAAGTGCCATATCTGATGGTAACTCTAATCGATAGGCTACTTCTCCAAACCGTTGAATCACTCGGTATGGTCCTATATAGAGTGGCTAACTTTCTCACTTTTCCGAATCGATCTCTCCCTTTCTGTGCAGCCACCTTCAAATATACCCAATCACCAACTTGAAATATTACTTCACGTCTATTCTAATCGGCATACTTCTTCTGCATGTCTTGAGCTTTCTTCATATTCTCTCGGACAATCTTTAACGTTTCTGTTGTTTCATCTACTACATCTGGTCCTAACATATGTCTTTCTCCAACTTCAGCCCAACACAGTGGTGTGCGGCAAGGTCGTCCATATAATGCCTCATAACGGGACATCCCAATACTTTCATGGTAACTGTTGTTATAAGAAAACTCAACCAAAGGCAAGTATTGTTCCCATGTACCTGACCAGTCTAAAACACACATCCTTAACAAATCTTCCAAGGTTCTGATTGTTCGCTCCGTCTGCCCGTCAGTTTCAGGGTGAAACGCCGTACTCATATGAAAATCAGTCCCCAATACTTGCTAGAAAGCTCTCCAGAATTGAGCCGTAAATCTTGGGTCACAATCAGATACTATGTTGGCAGGAACTCCGTGTAATCGTACTATCTCTTTTAAGTAAAGTTATGCCAGTACTTCTACCTTGTTAACAATTCTAATGGGTAGAAAGTGAGCAGTCTTAGTTAGTCGGTCTACCACCACCCATATAGTATCTCATTCCCTCTCCCTGGGACTCGAGGTAGTCCCGTTACAAAATCCGTAGCCACTGACTCCCACTTCCAATCTGGGATTGGTAGGCTTTGGAATAATCCTCTCGACACTTGATGGTCAGCTTTAATTTGTTGGCAGGTCTGGCACTGAGCTATCCACTTAGCAACTGATCAAATAATTCCTGGCCAGTGATAGTGCTTCCACCTGGGTTTGATATGACTTTACCCTTGCCAGTGATTGAAGCTTTCGGAATTTCTGGTCTGGTGGTCGAATTTTTGGTTATTTGCTCCGGCGGTGAGTTTTGCAGAAGCTATTAACTAAATATGACGATTACACACAGAAACGTTATCAGCCCAAATAAATGTAAGACAAAGCCCAGTTGAAAACCATAAAAGTCCAAATAAAACAAATGTAAGTCCAGCTGGTGGATACAGATTCTGTAACGAACAAAGCGCATAAGATTTTAATAAATGAAGTGATGCGTTTTAGTTAAGCGGGACACGTGTCACGACCAAAAGACTTGAATTTCTGACATGTCTGTTTGTTTATATGAGTGAAGCAAAGTGTACTTTATATAATTAGATTGAATATCTATATTACTTTATATAAATTGATAAGAGACTCTTATACCTTTGTTCTATCTATATATAATAAATTATTATTTAAATAAATAAAAAATAAAATAAAAAAAGTAAAAAAACTGCCCAATTGTTCCGGTCTTTCTTTATCTCATCCACCATCTCCTGTGACTTAATTTTAAGATTAATTCTAAGCATCTCCTCAAAAAATTGTCCAATTGTTCGACTCTTCAAAAGCTTTGTGTAGCCGGATCTTACACAAATATGACTGTCATTGTATACATTCACCATTAACTTGTTTCTGTCTCTCTCAAAAGAACAATAGACCCTCCAAGGACACTTTTCTTCTACATGTTGTGTATATTAGGCACCAAGCCGATCAAATGAAGACTTGTAGAACTTAATATCATATTGTGTTTTCAAAGAATACTTGAAAACAACATACTTGAACTCCTCAGCAGTGTTAAAAATCTTTCCTAGCGCAAGAATGTCATCAGGCCAGTAGTTGAATTGCCTACCTTCTTCTTCCACATCATGATCATCATTGAATAAAGGATCTGAAATGTGATCATCGTCCCAAATATCATCGCTACTGTCATCGTTAGCATCATACAAATCATCTCCATCTTCTTGTGCAGCAGCTTCAAAGTTAGAAGACAAGTTAGTCTCTCCAACGTCTACTTCGAATAACTTATTCTCCTTATATCCAGCTCTATCTTCAACTATAACCTCACAATCATCTCCCTCAACAGATGAAGAAGAATCCGACTCTACAACCACCTCTTCATTATGAATCTCCTCTTCTTCAACAATATTAGTTACTCTTTTTTCAGCAACAACATGCCTATAACAAAAATTAATGTACTTAAATCAAACAAAAAAATTACTGAACTCAGACATGATACAACAAAGATTAAGTGGTTACCTTTCAATCTCTGTCGAATTAGGAATTGTGGGCTCGGCATAAAGAGGTGGTGCCCTCTGAACCGGAAGTTTATTCCGTTTTCCACTAGGGTTTCCGAAAAACGTTTTCACCATACTCTGATTCGAAATTGCTCTGAGAAAATCAATTTTAGGGTATTGAGTTTTGAAAGCAAAAGCCGTTCCCTTTCTCCTTTTTTCTAATTATAATGAGTTAACTGTCTGATTTATTAAAGTCTGATTTTGCATATTACGATGAAACAATCAGACTATCGTTTTCTAAAACTTCTATTTTACCGGCATAAAAAGCAGAGAGGAACACAATTTTATTAGGTTGTGAAAACAGTTTTAGTTTCGTTCTTTTCCCAAGAGATTGATAAAGCTTTCCACCCACGACAAACTGAACTTCGACTAATTAGAATATCAATGTCTTATCATCCAAGAGACAATTGAAACTACAATAAATTCGTTGAAAATAAAAAAAACACTCATCTTAAGCTTTTGCATGTCGTTTTTCGGATCTATCAACTCATAGCAAAACAATCATCTTTAATACCAATCAAACATAAACTTTAAAAAAAAATTTACACCTAACTTTGTAAAAGAAAAAACTTGCACTTAAAACCAGCGTTCGAAAAACTAAACCAGACGTATTTCAAATAATAATATTAAAAACTAAACCAGACTTTTTCTTGGTATTGTCACTAGATGGCTGGTCCGACTGGTCTAATTGTTTCAATCAAATTTTAATAGTGTTGATATACTTTCAATATATGTAATTACTAGGTGTTTTGTCCCCACATGCAAACATAATCTTATTACAAATACTTATTATTTTATATCTTATTAAATTAAAAGATCAGCATAATAAGTTATTATTTATGTTCCAAAAAAATAATTTAAACAACAAATTATTTATGATGGCAAAGTTTTGTATCTATCAATATATTTTTATTATTGTGCTATATTATTTTCCAGATAATAAGATAATATATATAATAATTAACTTACTTTTTAAAATATGTTTTTATTATTGTGCTATATTATTTTCAGATAATAACACAATATGTATAATAATTATCTTACTTTTTAAAATATGTTTTTGGCAATTTATTTTATTAAATTATAAAAGTTAAATAATATAACAGATAAATCAAATATAACAGTATTAAACTCGTTTTAATTATATAATAAATTAAATTTAAAGTTTTACTAATGGTATAAACGATATTAGCCTGTGTAAGTTTAAACATGAGAGCTCGTTTAAGAAAAATCAATTCACAAATAATAGTATACTAGGTGATTTTCCCGTGCTCATGCACGGGTATAAATATTTACAAAACAAATATACTATAATAATTGATTGTTATTTATTTTTAATTTTAAATTAATTTATAATTGTAGGCACAATTTATATTAATAATATTATATTACTTTAATTAGACATATGATTTTAGATATGTTATATCTAGTCGGTTTTGTTGTTTTTTAGAGTCGATTTAGTTATCATTTGGGTATATAGATTTCATCTATTTCTCTGAACTCAATTATAATAGTTTTTTATTTTAAATATATTAAAATTATGATTAATTTTTATATTTTAATTTACGTTGGTTGTTGGCTTAGATATGTAAATATATTTGAGTAATATTATGTATAATTTAAGACGTTCGGGTATATTAGATTGCATCTATTTCTCTGAATTCAACTATAATATTTTTTTATTTTAAATATATTAAAATTATGATTAATTTTCTTTTTTTCATTTACGTTGGTTGTTGGCTTAAATATGTAAATATATTTGAGGAAGATTATGTATAACTTAAGATATATTGATCTTAGAATAAAATATAAAATAAACTAAAGTGTCTGATTCCAAATTATGTAATTTAATATAACGATAATATTCTACAGTCTCATGCATATATATAAATTTTACAAAAAAACTAAATGAGAACAGTTGGTTAATATTTTATTTTCATTTGATAATATGTTTTTAGTCATCCTATAATTTACATTTATAAAATAAATTATTATTACAAAATTATATATTCTTATTGTAGTTAAATATATGATTTTAGATATAAGTTGGATTACTCGAGTCACTCATGTTGTGAGTATATAGAGTTATATATATTTTTCAAATTCAAACTAAAGTATAATTGCTTTTATTATAATTAAGTAAAATCAAATTAATTTTATTTATCGTTTAAATGTGAATGTATTTTCATAATATTTATCAAATTATATGTTGATTGTTTTTAAAAAAAATATCAGAAAATAAAGCGATGATCAATATGAAGTTACATATATAAGTAACTAATACATTTTTGGAAACTCATGAACACATATCAATATTTACAATAATTAAACTGAAATTTATTTTAAATAATCTTAAAAATGAGAATTCATATTTTCTTTGGTATTTTAAGTATAGTCATATTAAGTTCCACAAACATAAAAACATAAACTTTAAAAAAATATATAATATTATGAAAACAAATAATTTTAATAATGATAAAAAAATATAATATAATTACCTCGTTAAAGTATATAGTGTTATGTTATTTCAAAGTATTTTATAATTATTTGATCAAAAGATGTTTATTGTTAATTTTTTTTTTAATATTTCTTAAAAATAAGCAGTTTAAAAATATTGTGTGATTGTATTTTAAAAATCATATTATATAAGTACAAATATAATTTATAGGTTTTTTTTGCTGTAGTTGAAAGAAATTATACTCAGATAAATATATAAAAAATAAATAAAACATTTTAATACTACTAATTATAAACTATTTTTAGTCAATTAAACATATATCAGTTTATGTTACATAATTATTTTATGTAACCATCTAAGAAAATATACAGATATATAAAAAATATTTTTATTACTTTGAAAATATATATTTTTGTATTGTTTAAATTTATGTATATATGAAAGTATATATATATATGATAATAGTTGAAAGGGTTGAGTTAGTCGTTTAAATAACCACAATAAATCATGTAAAGTTATTTTCTCGATACTATAATAATATATAGCAAATATGTATAACAAAGAGGAAACAAACTATAAAAAGAAAAAAAAAATAGTTTGCAAACGAAAGACAAGGATATTGGTCAAATTAAAAATTATCATTTATATATTCAAATTAATCAAATTATGTTTTGTATTTAGTTAAATTGGGTTTTATGGTTGATAGGCGTCCGCACAACATTTAAACTGGTTTGGACGGTTTAATATAAATCTAAGTTTTATTACAATTCGGATTTGGTTGATTAAAAGTCTCATTGTTGGTCCGGTCTAACAAACCGAACCAGTTCGATTTTTAAAATATTATTTTAATTATCGTTTTTATCTATTTTGAATTGGATTCCACAAAAGAACAAATCCCGCTTTCAAAACGCAGATAAAATCTTATAGTTATTATGATTACGAGTTTTATAAAATTGTAACGACCCAATTTCACAGGCCCAGCAAGCCCCAATCAGTTTACAGGAAACCCTAGGTGAGTTCTTATTTAAACAGAGCCAGTTTATTATTTTATTTAGAAAAAGTATAAGGCGTCGACCCCCAGCAGATTTAGAGCTGTCAGAGAGAGATATTGGTGAACTGTCTCAGCCACCGTCGACTGAGATCAGATCTGTCACGCCGCCGCCGTCTCACCCCCTAGGTAATCCGCAAACCACCTTTTCCGATTGGTTAAGTGCTGGCCGTTTAGTAAATCGTCGATATCTCTCTAACCATTGGGTTTCTCGCGATTTCAAGGCCACCAGTGTGTTCGTGACGTTGAGACGAGTCCGGAGCAGGCGTTTCAGCCCGAGAACCGTCAGCGACGCCACACGCCAGCAGGAGGAAGTTTCGCGCGTGAATCGTGATGCGCCGCCATCTCCGCCGGACGTTCGCGGAGCCACCGCAGCCGCCACCGTCCGTTCGCCGCCGAAGCCGCCGCCGAAGCCGCCGCCTCATCGATTTTATAATTATTTGATCAAAAGATGTTTATTGTTAATTTTTTAATATTTCTAAAAATAAGCAGTTTAAAAATATTGTGTGATTGTATTTTAAAAATCATATTATATAAGTACAAATATAATTTATAGGTTTTTTGCTGTAGTTGAAAGAAATTATACTCAGATAAATATATAAAAATAAATAAAACATTTTAATACTACTAATTATAAACTATTTTAGTCAATTAAACATATATCAGTTTATGTTACATAATTATTTTATGTAACCATCTAAGAAAATATACAGATATATAAAAATAAATAAAATAATTTAAAAAATAAAAAATTGAAAAAAATCTAAAATTTCAAAAAATATATAATATTATGAAAACAAATAATTTTAATAATGATAAAAAATATAATATAATTACCTTAAAGTATATAGTGTTATGTTATTTCAAAGTATTTTATAATTATTTGATCAAAAGATGTTTATTGTTAATTTTTTAATATTTCTTAAAATAAGCAGTTTAAAAATATTGTGTGATTGTATTTTAAAAATCATATTATATAAGTACAAATATAATTTATAGGTTTTTTGCTGTAGTTGAAAGAAATTATACTCAGATAAATATATAAAAATATTTTTATTACTTTGAAAATATATATTTTTGTATTGTTTAAATTTATGTATATATGAAAGTATATATATATATATATATCCGTATGAGGAGATGCGGGTGTCTGGATTAGCTATATGTTATCATCGCATTGTTTGTGTTGTGTGATGCTTTAGGCATCTTGTTTGTTCATGTTAGAGCTAAACTTCCATAATGGGAGTTCTATTTATCAAGTCGCTGGTTTGCGTGTTTAGCATCCCATACCTCACGGAGTAACTCCTGTTACTCACCCTCCTTTCCTTCCCCTTACAGTGAAACCGACGAGCATGAGTGATTGCTATCGGACTGGTGCTTTCGGAGTTTTATTTTTTGTTTTCAGACTTGCGGATTTTATGCTTTTATCGTTATTTTCGGATTTATTATGTTATTTGGATTTATGGTTATTTATTGGATTTACGACTTTGGAGTTGACTTTTTGACCAGATCGCGGTTATCCGTTTTGGACCGTTCGAATGGCGTTCGACTTCGATTTTTGCCCTGATTTCATATTTGAGTTTGTTTGAGCAGCTGGAGTTCATAGCTATCACTTTTCCACATTGCTAAGGTGAGGGTCTATTAGTAAATTCGTACCGGTGTAGAATTCTCTCTATCGTAGTTTAGATTTCGAAACATGATCCGTCTGTTTGAATTGAGTGTGTTTGAGTCATGATTGTTAGTTAGTTCATTCATTGTAAACTGGAACTAGTGGCCTAGAGGATTCAACCGTTGATTTGATTGCGTGATGTTAAGAGATGCGATATATATATGTATGTATACATAGTTATGAGTAGGGACTATGTGAGAGGGCTGGGTCCGAGATGTCTGGACTAGCGACGCAGCATATGTATATATATATATATCCGTATGAGGAGATGCGGGGTGTCTGGATTAGCTATATGTTATCATCGCATTGTTTGTGTTGTGTGATGCTTTAGGCATCTTGTTTGTTCATGTTAGAGCTAAACTTCCATAATGGGAGTTCTATTTACTGAAGTCAGTGGTTTGCGTGTTTAGCATCCCATACCTCACGGAGTAACTCCCCTGTTACTCACCCCTCCTTTCCTTCCCCTTACAGGTGAAACTGACGAGCATGAGTGATTGCTATCGGACTGGTGCTTTCGGAGTTTTATTTTTTTTGTTTTTCAGACTTGCGGATTTTATGCTTTTATCGTTATTTTCGGGATTTATTATGTTATTTGGATTTATGGTTATTTATTGGATTTACGACTTTGGAGTTGACTTTTGAGAAGTAATAAATGGAGATTTTAGACTTTTTATTTATTTAAGTTATTTTGGAAATTACGGGTGTTACAATTTGGTATCAGAGCGGGGTTCCGTCCCGGCTCTGACCCGGGATGGCGATTTGTGGGGACTCGGTTTTTAATCGATTTTAGACGATTTTTTAAAATATTTATGGAAATATGGGGATTTAGAAAAAAAAAAAAGTAAAT
The DNA here is from genome assembly GCA_016771965.1 of Brassica carinata. Classification (NCBI taxonomy): domain Eukaryota; kingdom Viridiplantae; phylum Streptophyta; class Magnoliopsida; order Brassicales; family Brassicaceae; genus Brassica; species Brassica carinata. Next base: position 46,351,250 of record CM028700.1, on the reverse strand, counting down.
AGCACCTTTCTGTTGGCATTATGTCTTTAATCGTTGGTATTCAGGTTCGGCATAGGTTAATTGAGTTGCTATTTCTTTCAGATGCCGCCAGAAGAGAGTTGTTCGCACTCAGGCGCTAGTGCTTCTCGAGAGGGTGGAGATGAGCATGTGCCGCCACCAGTTCCACCGATTGATCAGGATGCCCTTAGGCAGATGGTGCAGGATGCCGCCGCAGTGCCGCGACAGAGGCAGTTCAGCAAGCTGTCCAGGAGGCTGCTAGAGTAGCTGCACATGAAGTGGTTAGGCAGATGGCTGCTGCTCAGCAGGGTCAGCAGGTTCCGCCAGTTCAGGCTCAGGGGCATCAGCAGCCCCCTATTCAGCTGGTTCCACCAGTTCAGGTTCAGGGACAGCAGCAACCCCCTATCCAGCATGTTCCAGGAATTTTCCAGGTTCCACCACCAGCCACGCATTCTTCCAGGGCAGGTTCCTGAGGTTGATGAGACGCTTATGCGGGTAATGAGACAGATGAAAACTGTGGGTTTGGAGACTTTTGAGGGAACAGTCGACCCTGGAGTGGCCTATATGTCGAAGCATAGGCTGGCTTCGTGTCTGCAGACAATCAATTGTCCGTTGCGACTTTGTCTTAATATCGCAGAGTTGTATCTGCGTGGAGATGCATTGGTATGGTGGGATGGAGTACGATCGATGCGTGATGGCGACATGACTTATGAAGATTTCCTCATTGCATTCGACAAGAAGTACTTTCCCAGAGAAGCGTTGCACCAGAAGAGGAATGCTTTTGAGCATCTGAGGCAGGGTATTAGGAGTGTCGGGGAATCTGGCGAGAGTTTTGCCAGCTCCGCTTGTTTGCTGGTAATCATTTTGATGGAGGGGACTTGATCAGGAGGTTCTTAGCTGGTATGCAAGTCGATCTCCGCGGCAGGTGCAGTATGGTTACTTACACTAGTTTGGAGGATCTGGTAGAGAAGGCTGTTGTGCAGGAGGCATGTATTGCAGAGGAGCAAAAGTACTCTAAGGCTCTGCCTAGGACTGGAAGAACTACAGAGCCACATAAGAGGACTTGGGACCAGTCGAACATCCAGTGCTTCTATTGTGGAAAGATGGGGCATTTGAGTAGGAATTGTCGGAGTAATCCAATGAGTGCACGGGCAGGACCAGCAGGATCAGCAGCACCAGCTACAGCATACGCACCAGGAGCTTGCTTCACTTGTGGCCAGTTTGGCCATATCTCTAGGTTTTGTCCGACTAAAGGGCCTGGGGCCAAGCGTCAAGCCATCACTCCGCGTGTTTATGCTCTAGGAGAGGCCAATGGAGCTGAGCCGATAGCCGATATGTATCTTTATTATGCTCGTATGTTTTTTTAGGAGTATTTGTGTTTTGGTGGTTATCATGTGTAGTTAGAAAGAAAATTGTGTGTAGGATCGGTTTCTGTTGGAGGTGAGGTAGCTCACACTCTATTTGACACGGGAGCTTCTCACAGCTTCGTGAGTTCACGTTTGGCTAAGTCTTGGTCTTTTCGAGGTGTCTTCGAGCCGAAGGTTAAGCAGATTCTGACAGCCGATACTGAGAGATTGGGAACCACTGACGTTCACCGAGATGTACCAGTCCTACTGGGAGGAACCGATTTCATAGGAGACCTAGCAGAGATGGAGATGGATTACTATGATGTCATACTTGGGATGGATTGGCTATCACGGCATCGAGTGGTGCTAGATTGCATGCGGGCGAAAGTTATTATTCCTAAAGGAGATGGAAAGATCACATTCCAGTGCCTCCAGGCTTACTGGGGAATTTCTGTTATTTTCATGTTGCATGCTGAGGACTTATTGGAGAGAGGGGCAGAAGGATTTCTTGCGACTATCTCGATGGTTAAGGATGATGGACATCCTGAGTTGCAGGATATTCCAGTGGCTGTAGAATTTCAGGATGTATTTGAAGCCTTAAAGGGGCCACCACCAGCCAGAGGAGATGTTCTCAATATTGAGTTGGAATCAGGGACGTCACCGGTTTCGCGGGCTCCATACCGTTTAGCACCAGCAGAGATGGCTGAACTGAAGATGCAGTTGGAGGAGTTATTGAGTAAGGGTTTCATCAGACCTAGTACTTCACCGTGGGGAGCGCCAGTATTGTTTGTGAAGAAGAAAGATGGGAGTTTCAGACTTTGTATCGACTACAGAGGTTTGAATAAGGTGACCATGAAGAATAAGTATCCGCTTCCCCGTATCGATGAGTTATTGGACCAGTTGCAGGGAGCTTCATGGTTTTTAAAAATTGACTTGGCATCGGGTTACCACCAGATTGCGATAGCTGATGAGGATGTGCGGAAGACGCTTTCCGCATTAACGCTATGGACACTATGAGTTTGTGGTGATGCCATTTGGGTTGTGAATGCACCCGCAGCATTCATGAAGCTTATGAATGATGTGTTTCGCGAGCACTTGGATAAGTGTGTGATTGTTTTCATCGATGATATCTTGATCTATTCTTGGAGCAGAGAGGAGCATGCAGAGCATCTGCGGATTGTGTTGAATAAGCTCAGGGATCATCAGCTATTTGCCAAGCTGAGTAAGTCTAGCTTCTGGCAGAGGAAGATTGGATTTTTGGGTCACGTGATTTCAGAGGCAGGAGTTGCAGTAGATCCGGAGAAGATTACTGCAATATCAGAGTGGCCTACACCTAAGAGCGCCACCGAGATACTACAGAAAGTTTGTGAAGGATTTTGCCGATCGCCAAAACCGATGACACGATTAGCGTGCAAGGACACCAAGTTTGATTGGACAGATGCTTGTATGGAGAGTTTTACCGAGCTGAAACGAAGTTGACAGATACGCCAGTGTTGGTATTACCGAGACCGGGGGTACCTTATGAGGTTTATACAGATGCGTCAGGTACTGGTTTGGGTTGTGTATTGATGCAGGATGGTCATGTTATTGCTTATGTATCACATCAGTTGAGGCCTCACGAGGTCAACTACCCTACTCATGATTTGGAGTTAGCAGCAGTTGTTTTTGCACTAAAGATTTGGAGGTCCTATTTGTCCGAGAGAAAGTTCAGATCCTCACGGACCACTAGAGTTTGAAGTACATATTTACTCAGCGGACCTAAATCGAGACAGCCAGATGGATGGAGTTGTTAGCAGACTACAACCTGGATATCACGATCATCCGTAAGGCCAATCAGGTGGCAGATGCCTTGAGTAGACGCATGAACGATGTTTCAGGAACCAAGGAGGTTCAGGAGCTGACTGGGACACTTGCTAGTCTCAGATTATGTGCAGTTACCGCAGAGGGAGAGACTGCCGGTCTTGAAGCATCAGGATAGTGATGATGCTTTGGTTAAACAGATTGAGATCGAGAGTATTGGTTATCATACAGCTTTGAGCAGGATGTACATGTACCGGAACCAAGTATGTGTGCCAGATGATACGCTGTTAAGGAAGGAGATTTTACAGCAAGCACATAATTCGCGTTTTTCGATCCACCCAGGAAATACCAAGATGTATAGAGATTTGAAGCGCTACTACCACTGGCCTGGTATGAAGAAAGATGTGGCTACATTTGTATCGCAGTGTCAGACATGTCAGATGGTTAAGGCTGAGCATCAGGTGCCTAGCGGGTTATTGCAGAACATGCCGCTGCCAGAGTGGAAATGGGATATGGTGACTATGGATTTTGTGTCTGGGATTCCGGTAACCTTTGGTGGGAGGAATGCTATTTGGGTGATCGTGGATAGACTTACCAAATCTGCTCATTTCATAGTGATCAAGAAAACAGACGGAGCTGATCAGCTGGCACAAATTTACCTTACATATATTGTGAGGTTGCATGGAGTTCCTGTCAGTATTGTATCGGATAGGGATACCAAGTTCACATCTACATTTTGGAGAGCATTTCAGAAGGCGCTTGGGAAAAAAGTTCATATGAGTACAGCCTATCATCCGCAGACAGATGGACAGTCAGAGAGGACTATTCAGACATTAGAGGATATGCTTAGGGCTTGCGTCCTGGATTGGGAAGAAAGCTGGGGAAAGTATTTACCTCTAGCAGAGTTTGCTTACAACAACAGCTATCATTCGAGTATTGGGATGGCACCGTATGAGGCGCTTTATGGTAGGCCTTGTCGTACACCACTTTGTTGGACAGAAGTGGGAGAGCGGCGAGATTTAGAACCAGCAATGGTTCAGGAGATAGTGGAGCACGTAGAGATGCTTAAGACTCGGCTTAAGGAAGCCCATGACCGCCACAAGAGCTATGCAGATAAGCGCCGTAAGGACTTGGAGTTTCTGGTAGGAGACTTAGTGTACCTGAAAATGAGGACATTCCAAGGAGGATCTAAGACTCGGAAGCTAAAGAAGCTTAAACCGAGATATATGGGACCATACCCTATTGTAGAGCGGATTGGAGCAGTGGCTTACAGATTACAGTTATCAGCAGAGCTGTCAGATTTTCACGATGTGTTCCATGTGTCAGTCTTCAGGAAAGTTGTGAGAGAGCCAGAGCTCATTTTGCAGCAGCCACCCAATGATCTTGAGAAGAATTTGTATGCATCTTGTCAGCCAGTTGAGATTTTAGATCGGCAAGTGAAAGCCATTCAAGGGATGATGACCAGTTTAGTTAAAGTTCGTTGGGAGAGAGACGGGATTCAGGAAGAAACCTGGGAGGCCGAGACTCGGATGAGTATTGATTATCCGAGTTTTTCCAGACAGTATTGACAGTCGGTTCAGAGCCGATTTGGGGACTAATTCTCCATTGGTGGGGAGAATTCTAACGACTAATTTAGCAGGCCCAGCAAGGTCCAATCAGTTTACAGGAAACCCTAGGTGAGTTCCTATTTAAACAGAGCCAGCCTATTATTTTATTCAGAAAAAGTCTAAGGCGTCGAACCCCTGCAGATTTAGAGCCGTCGGAGAGAGATATTGGTGAACTGTCTTAGCCACCGTCGACTGAGATCAGATCAGTCACGCCGCCCCCGCCTCACCCCCTAGGTAATCCGCAAACCACCTTTTCTGGTTGGGTAAGTGCTGGCCGTTTAGTAAATCGTCGATATCTCTAACCATTGGGTTTCGCGATTTCAAGGCCACCAGTGTGTTCGTGGCGTTGAGGCGAGTCGGGCAGGAGTTTCAGCCGAGAACCGGCCACTGCCACACGCTAGAGGAGGAAGTTTCGCTGAATCGCGACGAGCCGTAATCTCCGCCGGACGTTCACCGGAGCCACCGCGATCCGCCACAATCCGCTTCAAGCCGGAAGCCGCCGACGCCGTAATTTTCCGGTAAGCCACCACCGTTGCTGGCCGCCGCCGGCGACCAGTCTCCGGCGACTCGCTGGTCGACTCGACGGTAACTCGGTGACTCGGCCGAGTCGACTCAGCGAGTCAAGCCGTTGACCAGTCAAGCCGGTTTGGTTTGGTTGGTTAGTTAAATTGATTTCCGGTTTGGATTGAACCGATTTGAAATCGATTTGAATCTGGTCCAATTGAAATCGAACTCGGTTAAGGAAAACAGGGTGGTTCAATTCGATTTCAATTTGGTCAAGGGTTGACCGGCTTGGGTCAGAGTTGACCGGGTTGACCTTTGTCCAGCGGGTTGACTTTTTGACCAGATCGCCGATTATCCGTTTTGGACCGTTTGAATGGCGTTCTGACTCGATTTTTCGCCCTGATTTCAGATTTGGAGTTTGTCTGAGCAGCTGGAGTTCATAGCTATCACTTTTCCACATTGCTAAGGTGAGGGTCTATTCCGTAAATCCCATACCAGTGTAGAATTCTCTCTACCGTAGTTTAGATTTCGAAACATGATCCGTCTGTTTGAATTGAGTCTGTTTGAGTCTTGATTGTTAGTTAGTTCATTCATTGTAAACTGGAACTAGGGGTCTAGAGGATTCAACCGTTGATTTGATTGCGTGATGTTAAGGGATGCGATATATATATGTATGTATACATAGTTATGAGTAGGGACTATCTGAGAGGCCGGGGGTCCAGAGATGTCCGGACTAGCGACGCAGCTTTGGTGGGCGGGCTCGAGACGCCCGGGCTAGCGACGCAGATTGTGTGGGGCGTGGTTGCAGACGCTTGCATTCGACGCAGCTTTGGAGGCGGAGGTACAAAGAAAGATCAGATTCAATGACGTATGTATATATATATATCCGTATGAGGAGATGCGGGGTGTGTGGACTAGCTATATGCTATCATCGCATTGTTTGTGTTGTGTGATGCTTTAGGCATCTTGTTTGTTCATGTTAGAGCTAAACTTCTATAGTGGGTGTTCTATTTACTCAAGTCAGTGGTTTGCGTATTTAGCATCCCATACCTCACGAAGTAACTCCCCTGTTACTCACCCCTCCTTTCCTTCCCCTTTCAGGTGAAACTGACGAGCATGAGTGATTGCTATCGGACTGGTGCTTTGGGAGTTTTATTTTTTTTGTTTTTCAGACTTGCGGATTTTATGCTTTTATCGATATTTTTGGGATTTATTATGTTACTTGGATTTATGGTTATTTATTGGATTTACGACTTTAGAGTTGACTTTTGAAAAGTAATAAATGGAGATTTCAAACTTTTTATTTATTTAAGTTATTTTGGAAATTACGGGTGTTACAAAAATATTGGTAAATCGTAATACCTGGTCATATCAAGTTCATCAAATATACCCTACGGTCACGACTATCTTAGTATGCATTATCTTTATCCAAAAACACAATTTGCGCGCCACATGTACATATAATACAAAACAGTTTTTAAGAAAAAAAAATACAAAACAGTTGAATCCTCAAGCGTGAAATATGAACCGTGCATTAAATAAAGGGAGAATTGCCAAGTGTGACTCAAAACTTGGAGTCAAACCCAAAACAATACCCTAACTTGGGTCAAAGGCAAAAGTAACCTAAAAGGCTATTGAAATTACAACTATCCCCTTGTGACCAAACAAAAAAACGGAATTTTTTTTACGTTTCTACCCCGCGCAAGTCGACTTAACTGAAAGTCGTCTGGACAGTTAGTCTTAAACATAATTTAAAAATTTTGTAAAAAATATTTTGATAAGTGAAAAATGGGAATTATGTAATTAACATATGTCTTAGGAGGTATAAATTAAGATATAACAAATTTCAATTGTTTTCAGCATAGATGAGTGAAAGTAGTGAGTCATGATATTCTTTAGTTTATGTTTCATCAACATATGTTGTAGTATTGTATGTGTTCTTAGGGTTAGATTTTGGAAAGCATTAAAACCGTTTTTGAAAATTTTAAAATTACTTATGCTGTTCATTTCGTGTATAGTAAACACTATTTAAGTATAATTTGATTTTATAACGGTTAGTTAGTTAATCTAGTCATTTTAGTTTAGGGGTTCATTTTAGGGTCTAGGGCGACTTAATATTTTGTCGTCAAAACGCATCGACTAAATATTAAGTCGCCTCGTTGTACATTATCAGCCGAATAAGTCGCCTAAACCGACCAAACCTTAAAGTTTACCAATGTACTTTTAAAGCTAACCGGATTATTTACCCAATATATAAGGTGATTTTTTTTTTTTCATTTTTCGCGAAATTCAGAAACCCTAACAGTTCTCTCTCAAAACCCTAACAGTTCTCTCTCAAAGGCGATTTCGAATTCCCACGATTTCCGAACAAACCATCGTTCTCAACGTCGGCTATCTATCTCACTTCATTCTCACCGTTGTCGCCGCAGCTTCTTCTAACCCTAGCGCCGCCGATTCCTCTAAACCCTAGCCGCTTCCACTATTTTCGAACAAACCGCCGCTTCGCCACCGTGGTCACCAACGTTTCACCGCCGCTTCTAAACCCTAGCGCCGCCGCTTCTTCTCTGTAAACCTTAGCGCCGTTTCTCTGTAAACCCTAACGCCGCTAAGTCATCAATCTCGAGGAAAAGATGAACATAAAACGTTGTCTCTATCAATTTACTCATTCTCACCGTTTCACGTTTATTTTTTCAGATCTATAACCGCAATGACGAGTACTCCAACTCTTTCGCGACTAATCAGGTCCGCTTTGTACTGGAAGACTTGTAAGTAATTTGTCGTTCGAAAGTCTTCCAACCGACGACTTAGTAGATGACTTAAATATAAGTCGTCCATTTGGAAGACTTTCGGGCGACTTAAATTTAAGTCGTTCGAAAGTCTTCCAACCGACGACTTAGTAGATGACTTAAATATAAGTCGCCTACTTATATTGTTGTCTTTGATTATTTTGCAGACAAAAGGATGGATATTCCGAACTCCCCGTAGGTTATACACATCGGGGAAGAGCCGAAGCCCACAATAGCATTTAAGTATCATACGGATAACAGCAAGTTGCATACTGCTCTTAGGAAGCTCTTACTGATGGCAATTTGAAGAGCTGAAGGAGTCGAAGTTTGGGAGTTTTCATCAAGTTCAAGGAGCAGGGATTTGGTTGGGCTTCAAGGCTGGTTCACTACATGCTCGGTTTCAAGCTGGGCATTAAGAAGAAGTATGAGATGTGGTCTCTCATTGGTCCGTAACCTTTGAGGTTTTCACCGTTAGAGTTTGAAAACCTCACTTGTCTAAACCGCGAAAGTACATCGAGGACCTTGAGACACCAAAATGTGACGCTACCCAAGAGATGGTTTCTTTCTGGGGATGCTGGGAGTTCATCCGGAAGCTGGGCCAACTCTGATCGATAATAGCAAAGACCGAAGAGATGCGGGATTGGTCCAGTGGAAGATCGCAAGCTGCTCGCTGCACTTCCATCTTCACCGGATTCATTGAAGGGAGAAAGTTTTCAACCGCTACACGATCTACTATGGCAAGGCTAGTGATGGATTTAACGGTTTGAGAATTATCCATGGGGAGAGTCGCTTAAGGTGCTGATGGACTCTTTGTTGAACAAAGAAATTACTGGCTGTTACACCGTGGATGGGTTTATACAAGTTCTTCGTGTCCGGGCGCATACAGCTATGCCGAATTGGGTGCTAGTATTGGTGGTCCCAGAGCAGACAGTCCGTCTCCACCGATCTTGGCTTACGAGGGCAGCGAGGCCGCAGATCAATGAAAGCTGCTATCTTGAGTAAGGTATTTACTTCAATCCAAAGATCGCCAGACGACTTATAAGTCGTCTGGAAGGTCGTCCAGCTGGACGACTTATCGGACGACTTAATTAAGTCGTCTGGAAAGTCTTCCAGCTAGACGACTTATTAGACGACTTATTATAAGTCGTCTGGAAGGTCTTCCAGCTGGACGACTTAGTAGACGACTTATAATTAAGTTGTCTATTTAGTATTTTTTTCAAATATCTAACTCGATTCTTCTATTTACTGCAGACCCGCGTGATCAACTTTGTTGAGAAGGACATTAGTGAAATGTGGCCAAAATGGGACTCTGATGTTGAGGACCTGCCCGCGGAGAACATCATTAAAGTCATGTATGAGCAGAAACCGTGGAAGTGGACCATGGATTGCTGGGAAGTCACTGGTACTAAGGTCTATACAAAACCTAAGGTTGTGACTCCCTCAAGAAAGCCAAAGAGATGGTTGTGTTGGAGGAGGAGGAGGAGGAGGAGGAAGACAATCCAAGACCTCGAAGAAAGCTCAGAAAGAGGCTCCTAAAGTGGCTAGTGAAGAGGCTAGAGAAGAGGCTAGAGGGGTGACCAGAGAGGATTTGGAAATTATGTTCAAGGGCGAATCGACTGCATGAAAGAAGGGTTTAAGAAGTGCATCGGGAGTTTAGGAAGTTGTCCGATAGATTGGAAGCTGTGGAGAAGAAGGTTGGTGTCACCAATCAGGCTACCCCTCCACCTCTAACCAATCAGGCTACCCCTCAAGATAAACAGCCTACCCCTCTTGCCAAAGAAACCGGGGGTAGTAACAAACAGGCTACCCCTCATGCCAATGAAACCGTGGTTAGTAACCAGCCTCCTCCTCATCAAACCAAACAGCAGCCTCCTCCTCCTCAAAAGAAACAGCCTCCTCCTCCTCCTCAAAAGAAACAGCCTCCTCCTCATCAAACCAAACAGCAGCCTCCTCCTCCTCCTCAAAAGAAACAGCCTCCTCAAATCAAAGAGGTTAGTATCAAATTCAGGGTTAACTAGTTGTCCGACGACTAGTTGACCCCGACGACTTAAACGTAAGTTGTCTGGACGACTAGTTGACCCTGGACGACTTAAACGTAAGTTGTCTGGACGACTAGTTGACCACGGAAGACTTAATTTTAAGTCGTCCAGGGTCAACTAGTCGCCCGTGGTCAACTAGTCGCCCGACAACTAGTTAACCCTGGATTTGATACTAACCTCTTTGATACTAGTCGTCCAGACGATTTATATTTAAGTCGTCCAGGGTCAACTAGTCGTCCAGGGTTAACTTGTGTGCAACTTTTATTGCAGAGATGGTTGCCGGAGGATACAGCAACCGAGGCGAACTCGGTATATAAGATCTTGCCGGAGGATAAAGCAGATGGTGTCACCTCCAAAGATCAACAACCGAGCCTCGCTTCCACCGAGCCAAGCGATCCAGTTTCAGAACCGAGCATGGTTGTATTGGACAAGCGTGCAAAGAGTAAACGAGCGAAGAAACCTGCTCCCACTGTGAGATCTCCTTTTACGGCAAAGAAAAAAAAAGATAAAGTGGCAGCCTATAATCCATTTCCGCCAGTAAACAAAGATAAGTTGAAGGAACTCGCTGATTGGTTGAAAACTGATCCGTAAGTGATTGCTTTACCCATAATAGCTTGATTTAGTCGTCCAAAACTGATTGCTTTTTTGTTTGCAGTCATTATTCAACTAAGACCGAGGACAAACCACGTACATCACCAACAAGGTGGTACCACAGCCTCCGGACAGCCAGAGGATGGCTGGAAGACTGCGTAAGTCTTCTGCACACGATTTAAGTCGTCTACAAAGTCGTCCAAGTAGACTACTTTCCGGCGACTTAAAGATAAATCGTCGGAAAGTCGCCTACTTGACGACACGCAGACGACTTATATTTAAGTCGCCCGTAACTTCTAACTTGTTATATTTAATATGCAGCATATAGATGCACGGATTAATGTGCTAAGGCAGAGGTATCGGAGAACCCACAAGCTTTCAGGAGCGGCGAATGTGCTTCCTTGATCACAACTTTTCCCAGTCTTAGAGAGAGCAGATCAGCTCTTCAAAACATCGAACCTGATCACAAAGGTTTAGGAAGAGTTCTACGGTGGGGCGTCAGATTTTTATGACGGATCAATACCTTCATTTTGCCAATCAAACAAGAAGTGGGGAGGACATTGATGATATCTATCGCCAGTGAACTTGAACGACAAGCATTGGGTTGCTATTTGGATATCGATCCCTAAGAGGCACATAGTCGCCCGGGACAGCATACCTTCATCTAGTGTACCAGACGATGGGATGCGATAATGGAGCTTTTCTCCGATGGTCCCTTATCTGCTTGTTGAGTGCGCAGCCACCCATCTAAATACGGGTCAAATACGGGTTGGAGCCATACACATATGACAGACCGCTGAAAGGTGTACCCACGCCAACAATGGTGATTGTGGCGGTAATGCTGTAAAGTACATTGAATGTCATGCTCTTGGGGTCTCCTTTGACCCTAAAGACTTTGCTAGGTGCAACGCGAAGAAAATGAGGGATAATATGGCGGTGGATATATGGAAGGAGCTTGTTGATCAGCATTTGAAAGAAAATGTGGATGGTGATAAGTTCGTGGGCATGTATGATTAGATTTGTGTTTGTATTTGAACTTGTCTTTGTATTTGAACATGATTTTTTAACGAGCGAAGTATTTGTATTTCAACTTGTCTTTGTATAGATTTGTAAAAATATAAGTTGTCTGGAAGAAATAAGTCGTCTGGAAGGTTTTCCAACTGGACGACTTACAAATAAGTCGTCTTGAAGGTTTGGACGACTTATTATAAGTCGTCTGGAAGGTTTTCCAACTGGACGACTTACAAATAAGTCGTCTTGAAGGTTTGGACGACTTATTATAAGTCGTCTGGAAGGTTTTCCAACTGGACGACTTACAAATAAGTCGTCTAGAAGGTTTGGACGACTTATTATAAGTAGGTAGTCTAAAAATAAAATACACTTGAAGGGATAGTAGAAGGTTGTCTAAAAATAAAATACACTGGACGACTTAGTAGAAGGTCGCCTAAAAATAAAATACACCGGACGACTAAAACTTTAGTCGCCCGACGGTAATCAAGACCGACGACTTAAATTTAGGTCGTTCGACAACTAGTCAACTGGTTGTGTACATTCTGGTTTCAGATGGCCAGTTTCCTTGCAGTTTGAGCATCTCCGTGCCTGTGTTTCTTCACGGGTTTGTGTCCTCTCATCCTAGATAGCTCCAACCAAGATTGCCATCTTGATTTCTTGGTCTACCCGACCACGCTTTAGTTCTCGAGGAAAGCATTCTCGCTCCTCAATATGTTGTGACACGATAGGATATATATTCTCTCGAGTATCCTGCATACGATAATTCTTTGATGCAGTGGACATACAAGTGTGGAGATATGCAAACCAGCATGTGTTCCAGCAGCTATAGCATGAGAGCAAGGTATTTTCTCCACTCCATAGACACCACAATCACACTTTGCATGTTCCAAATCAACCACACAGTCCATTTTGCCACCTTTGACAAAGAAATGCCATCCATCAATTGGTTCGACCGTCATCGTATCCGCTATCTCTTCTCGAACAGCAAGCAAGTATTCAACACCCCCGCTATGTTCAGTTGTGAGACTCAAAGCATCTTGTCTCCTTTTCCAATACCATTTTCCTAACTTCGCCTTATGAACTCCAGCGAGGAGCGTGTCGGAAATCCTCTTGCTGGCTTCGGTCGCGAATTAATAGATTCAGCAATGTTGCTTGTTTTATGTTGAACCTGTTCCCCTTACAATAAACCCTTGACCATAGCCTGGCGTCGGCTTTCTCCAAATCGTTGCAAGTTCGGGTTTGCACTCGTATCTCAGCCATGTACCGGTCAAAATCGTAAACCGTGTGAGCATAAGCAGCCCCTTTCACCAAGTACATGAGATGTTTTCCTTTAAACTTTTTGACAATGTTATCTTGAAGGTGATAATAACATATTCCTCGGGTTGCCCAAGGAAACACCTTATCACACGCACTTTTAATGGCCTTGTGCCGGTCGGAGACTATCACCAGAGGCTTGTCATGAGATATACAACTAGCCAATTTTGTGAAAACCATTCCCAAGAAGGTACATCTTCCTCATCCACGATCCCAAAAGCCAATGGGAATATCTGAAAATTGCCATCTTGTGCGGCTGCAACTAACATAGTTCCTCCATACTTTCCACTTAGGTGAGTTCCATCCACCACAATGACCCTTCTCTAATACTTAAAACCTTTGATAGAAGCTCCAAAAGAGAGAAATAGATACTTAAATCTTTTCATAGAATCAAGTTCTATCGCCGTGATAGAATCAGATTTGCAATGGAGATTTGCTCGAGATATGATGCCGGGCGAATACCCTTCTTCGCTGATCCTCTCACCAATCTTTGTGCATATAGCGATTGCTCGTATGAAGTGGTGTAATCAGGCCATGCCAAACATGTTCCTCATTGCATCAGTGATATGCGGCGGAGTTATCCCATCAATGATTCCAACACGATCAATGAAAAGACTACCTACATACTTCGAGTACAGTGTCTCCGCTGAGCGATTCGGTCTCCCACGAGCATAAATGTTTTTCCACATACTTTGTTACCCAAAACGGTTTGTCCCATGTTTGACACTCGCTCTGACCTTCCATCCACAATAGCTAACCGGACATGTTGACACAACGAGTTTTCGTTGATTTGTATAATCTGAAAGAAAACTTACCTCACCGCCAACCGCAGCTCAAAGCAAGGCACCCTTGCTAACAAAACTCGTTGACATAGATACTGGTACCATTCGATTTTCCTCCTTCAATAGCATTTGTCTTAGCATATGTCTTTTGATTTCTTCAAAACAAATATTATCATCATCTTCCTCGCCCTCATCCGAACCTTTCCATAAAGATCGTAATCCCCACCATTCTGATCCGTTTCACCAACAATAGAATTATCAGCATCATCCTCCCCATTTTCCTCCTCCCCATCTTGATTTTCATCTTCAACAAACTCATTATCACCAACATCTTCAAAACATTCATCAGCTTCATCATCATCACCAACATCTTCTTCCCATTCACCAGCTTCATCATCATCACCAACATCTTCTTCCCATTCACCAGCTTCATCATTATCACCAACATCTTTTCCCATTCACCAGCTTCATCAATATCCCTTTTCTCTGAAACCGTTTCGACCTTTGCTGCGCTTGATACACAAAGACATACTCTATGGGTTTTGAGTATCTCCAGCAAGTTTCAACTTGTCTATCACTTGTAACATGAATGGGAAGACTGCCTCGAGACATCATCATTTCGCTGGTAATGAGTAGCTAATCTCCACACTCACTGTTCTCATGTCCGGTTATAATCTTCTTGAGCCATTGCAACAAGTTCAGCATGTGTTGAATCTTCATTCAATAAAACAATCTTGCTCCTTTGAGATCATCAACCACAAAATCCCAACGGAAATCTCTCAACAACCATTCTCCATACACTTCATGTAACTGAAAAATCATCGCAAATATTCAAAATAAAACACATTAGTAAACATAGAGAAAATGAAGAAGTTCAATAAACATTGCCGCAGACGACTTAGCATTAAGTCGCCCGTAAGACTTAAAGGTAAGTCGCCTAAAGAGGTCACTTTTGCAATTGAAAATTAAAAGGGACGACTTAATTCTAAGTCGTCCGGCTTTGTTTGTTAAAAAAAAAACTTCAGAGAAACGGGCTAGTTTTGCATTTGACCGAATCGTGTCAGATCTTTGACTATTTCTGGACGACTTATAATTCAGTCGTCTCGAGAAAGTTAAAATTTCAATATTTTATGAAAACTTGGCGACTTACGTGTAAGTCGCCCTAGGTTAGTTTTGTAATTGAAAAATAAAACTTGAAATTTTAACTTTCCGAGACGAAAGTGAATTATAAGTCGCCCGTAAGACTTAAAGGTAAGTCGCCTAAAGAGGTCACTTTGCAATTGAAAATTAAAAGGACGACTTAATTTAAGGTCGTCCGGGATAAGCAAGGTTTGACCGAAAATTGGGAAAAATTCGGACGACTTTGCTTTCCCGGACGACTTTAAATTAAGTCTTCTGTAGGGACGACTTTATATTAAGTCGTCTGGTTAAAGTTAAATTATGAAGTTTTATTTTTCAATTACAAAACTAACCTAGGACGACTTACACGTAAGTCGTCAAGTTTTCATAAAATATTGAAATTTTAACTTTCCAGAGACGAGTGAATTATAAGTCGTCCAGAAATAGTCAAAGATCTGACACGATTCGGTCAAATGCAAAACTAGCCCGTTTCTCGTAGACGACTTATATATAAGTCGTCTGGAGTGTTTTTTTTTAACAAACAAAGCTGGACGACTTAATTTAAGTCGTCCGTTTGACCAGACGACTCATCAGTAAGTCTTCTACATACGGATGACTTACTAGTAAGTCTTCTAAGCGAACAGATCTTGAAAAAAAATTCAAATTCGTACCTTAAACTAGGTGAGATGACTTCGTTTGCACCACGGGGTCTTCTCCAACCACCCAAAACCTCAAACGAAAGCAACCGTAAGTCAAAACGAAGAAATATGGCTCACAACCATAGCCCATATTTTGAATCAAAACCTTGAGTTTTTGGATGAATATAGAGAGAAAGTGAAAGAAATGTTGTTTTAGTTCATAACAATTGAAACAGAGAGTGTAAAGAGATTTACGTGCATTAAAGGGCATTAAAAGCTCCAAACAACAGACAAGGTTGTTGCCACTATTCATTGCAGTGGCAATATTGTAAATACTTGAAGAAGATGAGGTTGAGACAGTAAAGAAGCCATTTTCGAAAAAAAAAAAAAATGTTAATGGCATTTTCGTAGATAAAATGCAGGTGTGGGTTAAAATCTCAAAAAAAAAAAGGAGTCAAACGAAAGAGTTAGTTTTCTGTTTGACTTCAAGTTTTGAGTCACTTTTGCAAAAAGCCCTTAAATAAAAGAAAGTCAAAACCACCAAAAGTTTCTGATCTGACGGTTAATTCTTAACTGTGATTTAACGTAATTAAAAAGTCTTAAAATCCCAAGGTTTATTCCTCCAACTAAGTCCCGATATTTGCTGTAACCATATGGAATGGAACTAGTTGTCAAAGAAAGCTTTTATTTAAAAAAGAAACAACTCGCAACAAGAATTGGTTTAATTTACAATAATCAAATTAATATGTACCTAGGACTTATCGTTTCTTCTCTCTACCATCCATGATTCCGTGAGAGATCTTATTCCGTTTTACAGTTACTGTAAGTCTGCAAAGATTAAGTAATTGCACGATCTCCCATTTGTTTTTATTCTACGTTTTCTATTTTCCATTTTTGGTTACCTTTGTTTTGTTCTTCTCTTTCGTTTGTGGTTCTCACGCTCTTATGATAATTAATTCAACAATGAAACTACAATGTGAGTTGTTTTATTCAATTAAGCCTTTGAGTTTTCTTCACGCACAGACCTATTCATTTTTCCTTTTATAAAATACAGGTTTGTCCCAGCGCCAGCACTGACCACAATTGTCATTAGTATTGGTACTTATGATTAAGTGGTGTTCGATATTTCAAAGTTTTTTTTTCTCTCACATGAACAAAGATCATTAACTCTGTCTGATTTGTGTTAAACGCATTTATTTCTCACAATCATTTTCATTTACAGAAGCACATTGTCGAAGAGAAACGCTTAAGGCATATGAACACATGATCGAGGAAATTCACAAACAGATACATTAAAAGGTTAAACATCTAATTTTTTTGGTTTGTTCGTTACCGTTAATCTTAATATAAGAACACTTATCCTTATTGCTTTCAGGTAATCCATTTTCTAGTTTTCTGAATCGCTGTTATTCTTCGATAGAGTTTAAATTATTGAAAGAAAGACTGTTTTTAGGGAAGATTTTTGCAATATATATATATTTTTTTTTGAGTTTGCCAGTTTGTTCCTTAATAATATTCAAAAACATTTTGTCCAGAGAAAAAAAATATACAAAAACCCAAAAGACTCGGATAACATACTAGTGGTTTACGATAAAAATGAACAGTTTTTGAGTTGTTTTAAATAAAGAGAAGAGTGGATGTTAAAATGCTTTTTCTGAAAGTAAATGGGAACTGTACTTTTCGAGGTCAAATGTTATTTTGAACGTACAAGCATGACTTAGATCTAGCCTCGTTGTTTTTATCCATAACGTTGTCTGTTATCATTGACTTACAACGTAAATCCCATTTTTGTACCAATATTAACATGTGCGGTTTTGAGCGAGTCTCACTCTTCTCCTTTTTTTGGTCTCAACTTGTCGTTATGTTACTTTTGATTCATCCATCCATATAAGTGTTTCACTAAAAATTTGTGGAAAAATGATGAATTTTTGTATGATTTGCTTTGCAGAAGAAGTGATAAGACGATATTATTGGAGATGAATTTCACAGAATCGATGAACGTTGTGCACAGCAGAATCCAACAACTTGAACCTGAAAATGCATCAAAAATCATCGGTTATCTCTTGATGCAAGACCATGGGGACCTTGACATGATCCGTCTCGCCTTCTGTCCAGATTCTGTGATGCATTCCATGATCAACTTCGTGAAATACGAATTAGCTAAAGATCCTCGTTACAACAGCCCTCCTTCTGATCACGCTCCTACGCTTAGTTTCGGATCATTCACTGGTTCATCTATCCAGCCTCCATCCGTTTCGGTTTCTCCTCCTCTGAGAACCGGTTATTGGGAGAACTCAACCGAGGTGGATTCGTTGCATAGCAATGTTCGGTTCTTGAACTTTGAGGATTCTATGACGAGCACTGAGTTCTCTAATGGCTTCTTCTCTCGAGATCATCAATGCTTGCCTTTAAGAACAAGCAGGAGATCACCAAGTTTACCCGAGTTTCCAGTAAAAATATGTCATTACTTCAACAAAGGGTACTGCAAACATGGCAACAACTGCCGGTATTTCCACGGGCAGATCATACCGGAGAGAGAGGGTTTCTCTCAGATGTTTAATCCAAACAACTTAAGTGATGAAGAACATGTTGTTTCTCCCGGATCACTTGAGAAACTAGAAGGAGAGATCATCGAGCTGCTCAAATCGAGAAGAGGCGCTCCAATTTCCATTGCTTCATTGCCAGTGATGTACTATGAAAAATACGCAAGGACCCTTCAAGCTGAAGGATATCTCACAGAGTCACAAAGACATGGCAAAGCTGGCTATAGCCTCACCAAGCTTCTTGCTCGCTTGAACAACACCATCCGCCTCATCGACAGGTTAGTTAGTGAGCTAGTTAAATAACGAGTTTTCGGGCCCATCTAAAGTTTTGTTTCATTGCTAATTCTTGTGAGCAAATGCTATCTGAATTTTCAGGCCTCATGGTCAGCATTCGGTTATATTAGCAGAAGATGTATCGAAGTTTGTGGAATACATGGGAGAGAGAAACGAACATAGAGCCATCCTTGCTGGTTCCAGGCAGATTTACTTGACCTTTCCAGCAGAGAGTAGTTTCACTGAACATGATGTCTCAAACTACTTCTCCAAATTCGGACTTGTTGAAGATGTGAGGATTCCTTGTCAACAGAAGAGAATGTTTGGATTTGTAACATTTGTTTACACAGAAAGCGTCAAACACATTCTCGCTAAAGGCAATCCTCATTTCATATGCGGGGCCCGTGTTCTCGTCAAGCCTTACCGGGAAAAATCACGCTCTAGTCGATACCTTGACAACAACAAGCCTCTTCACAGGATGCGGTATGGCTCTCAATACATTGACAGAGACTTGGAGATGAACACATGTTAGTAGCTATTAAACTCAAATTAGTTTGCACTAATATTTTGTTTTATAGTTTTATTTAACTGTTTTCCTTTGGTGTCTAAAGTACCACCACGAGTTAGCGAGAGCTCAAGACTAATGAGGAATCAGTTTCTTGGGGAACATGAGCAATCAGTTTCGAAGTCTTTACCTACCAATTACTCTTATCTTGGCTTCTCCCAGGACTTCAGGATAACATCAGATGGTAAATATACTCTTACTTATATTTCAGAAAACATAGATTCAATTGCCTAACATTTTTAATTTATAGCGGAGCAAGAGGAACAAGTAGGACGGTTGAGCTATCTGCTGGACTATTTGAACACTGAAGAAAATGTCATGAACATAACCACAAACTACAAAGACACTGATCGGTACAATGAATATGATCTTAACACACACATTTAGACCTTTCCTCTTTATTTGATTGATCATATGATGTTTTTTCCGCTTTGTTCAGGAGAATCCATTGTGATCCTTTGGACAACCAAGTCTTGAACCTACCAGAGAGTCCTTTTTCTTCCCTTTCTGGGAAGGAGATTTCGACAGTTACCTAGAGATGAAGAGATTAATATCTAACCAAAAGGGAGAAGAAGATAGGAACATAAAGGTTAGAGGAAATTCCCAAATATCTAATAATCATCAATCCGCAAAAAGAGTCTTCTTTATATTCTTCTTGCCCGGAAACCTTAGCATCATTAGCAATAACGCCTAAGAGATAAAAAAAAAGAGAGGTGACAGAAACTTTCTTTTACTACAGCATGAGCCAAGCAGAGACATAAAAGTACAGGGGTTACATTAATAATTGAAATCTTTCAGAAGGTTTACTTATCTGTTTTCACTCTCTCTTATCAACTTTATGATGCTGATAGATCATATCTCATTGTAACATATGACAATCATTCTAGTTTTAAAAACCAAGGTTTAATGTATGCTTATATAGTTTCTTCAAGTTTTAACTAGAAATTACTGCCATAAATATTAATATAGACTCTCGTCCATAAAAGACCAATACAAATAAATTACTGCCATCAATATTAATATAGACTCTCGTCCATAAAAGACCAATACAAATGGTTAGTTTGATGAAAGTAAAAGTAAAATACATGTTATTCTTCCATCATCTGCAATATCTAAACGCAAGTTTGGAACTAAATTATGATACGAGAACAAATACTGATACAATCAATAGGCTACACGCCCCGATTCAAAACAAGAGAAAAAATGTTATACTCTTCTAGACATCAAGTAAATTTTAAACTGATTATTGGAATTCAAGTGTTTTGTATTAATTACTAGGGCAGGTCCGCGCGTGTATCAGTTTTTATCAAATATACTCCATCTGTTCCTAAATATAAGATGTTTAGGTAAAAACACGTATATTAAGAAAATCATTGTTTTGTCTAGAAAGTATCATTAAAACTATAAATTAATGTTATTCAACCAATTACAAAATAGATTATCAAATATGATTGGTTAGACAGTTTTTAATAAAGTAAAAAATTGTCTAGAAAAATGAAAACATCTTATATATTGAAACATCAAAATTCTTTAAAACATCCTACATTTAGGAACTGAGGTAGTATAATTTTGTTTAAATTTTCTTCTATGTTTAGTTGGTTGTAAGTGTGATTATCTTAAGAGAATGAGATTGAGTTTTTAATTACCAGAATTCTTTTTTTATGTCAGAGTATCTAATACCGTGGAAAATAAAGTTTTAACTTTGAAGTAATCTTAGTCACTAAAAATATATTTTGCAGTTGTTTAGGACAATGTCATCGCTACTATTAGTACTTGTTGTTTTTTTTATATTTATTTTATATTTGATGATTTATATTTGCTTTATGTTATGTCAGTAATTTGCTAGAGACAAATTAAAAAAAATGCAAAACACACCAAATAAACGGAGGAATAGTATGCTTTGATGATTATATATTTATACTTACATAAAATTTTAAACTGGCTATAGAATATTATGCACAAACGGAACTTATACAACCATATATTATTCTGTACAAAAATATTATAAATCAGTAAAATACATATTAAACTAACTATTATTTTAAAATTATTTTACTACGCTATAGTACAGGTTAGTTAATAGAATAACTATATATAATTTTCGATATTTGAATTAAAATTATTTGTAAATCTAAAATATGAATATATTAACATCTCAAATTGATAGTAAAAGAAGACCTTTTAATAAAGTAAAAATTGTCTAGAAAAATGAAAACATCTTATATATTGAAACATCAAAATTCTTTAAAACATCCTACATTTAGGAACTGAGGTAGTATAATTTTGTTTAAATTTTCTTCTATGTTTAGTTGGTTGTAAGTGTGATTATCTTAAGAGAATGAGATTGAGTTTTTAATTACAGAATTCTTTTTATGTCAGAGTATCTAATACCGTGGAAAATAAAGTTTTAACTTTGAAGTAATCTTAGTCACTAAAAATATATTTTGCAGTTGTTTAGGACAATGTCATCGCTACTATTAGTACTTGTTGTTTTTTTTATATTTATTTTATATTTGATGATTTATATTTGCTTTATGTTATGTCAGTAATTTGCTAGAGACAAATTAAAAAAAATGCAAAACACACCAAATAAACGGAGGAATAGTATGCTTTGATGATTATATATTTATACTTACATAAAATTTTAAACTGGCTATAGAATATTATGCACAAACGGAACTTATACAACCATATATTATTCTGTACAAAAATATTATAAATCAGTAAAATACATATTAAACTAACTATTATTTTAAAATTATTTTACTACGCTATAGTACAGGTTAGTTAATAGAATAACTATATATAATTTTCGATATTTGAATTAAAATTATTTGTAAATCTAAAATATGAATATATTAACATCTCAAATTGATAGTAAAAGAAGACCTTTTTTTATAAATTATTTCATCTAATCTTTAAATATTAAAATTAAGAATATATTTATAAAATAGTGATAATAATATTTCTGAAGTTCAAAACATAACTTTTAAAAAATTAAGTAAAATAATTAATGTACACAAGTTTAAATTTTTTTATAAAACTAAAATTATCTAGTTTGTGGATATAAATATAATTTCTATCTAAATATTTTTTTGAGGATAATATTGCACTCTAAACTAAACCTGGTTAATATAAATTGCACTAGCATCCAAAATGTGTAATTTTCCTATATATTTGTTTTAGTTTCAAAATCATAATAATCCCCGAGCCCCGAAAGAGTCTGTGTCCTTACGTGCTGATCACGTTTTACAATATTGCTTGAAGTTACGATCATAATTTCTAGCCTTTGCGAAGATCCGTACTCTCTTAGTCTTTTGGATTACTCCCCTTTAGGTAAACCAAAGAGATCTCTAGCCTTTGCTAAGTTTTGTTGACTGACCATGTCAAACCAAAGAGATCTGGTCGTGACACATGGAAACCATAAACCCGGCTCCAGCGCATCCCATGCCATGCGCCGTCTCGATATTGAAGATGATGAAATCATAAAACTTCCTGAGTGTGACCTAGAGGCGGCGGCAGCGCGGTTTAAGCTGACCCTTATCGGACGTGTCTTCCAACTGAAGAGTAGGAGCATTGATGCTTTGATCAATCTGCTCCCAAAGCCACGAATCTGGAACGTGGAGGGCAGAGTCCGAGGAACTAATCTCGGGAATGGACGCTTCCAATTCGACTTTGAGAACGAACATGATCTCCAGTCGGTTTTAAACAAGAGGCCATGCCAATTTAATCAATGGAGCTTTGCATTAGAGCGATGGGAACCCTTTACACGGGAGGACTTCCCTAACTCAATCCCTTTTTGGATTAATGTTACGGGTGTTCCAGTCCACTTCTGGAATGATGTTACTTTCTCAGAGATTGCCAAGGACCTGGGAAAAAAAGCTAACGTTGGATTCAAAACGAGCAAAAATCCAAGTTTCCATTAACGTGGATAACCCCTTACAATTTGAAAGGAGAGTTGGTTTTCCCAATGGTGATATAGGGAGGGTAACGTTTGTGTATGACGGTCTCCATCGATATTGCTTCAACTGTAAACATATCTCTCATGATGAGAACTCGTGTCCGTTACTGACAGAGAAAGAACGTGAACACAGGAGACTTCAACGTCTCGATCAGAATATCAACAGTGAAAAGAATCTTCAGCTCGAGCCTCCGAGGGGAGCCAATGAGAACAGAACTAAGCGGCCGAGATCGCCCCCCAATGATAGCAACGTACGATCAAACTTGCCACTGAGATTTAGGATGGAAGAAGGGAGAGAGGAAAAGAGACAACATCATGCCCACCATGGTCTGAAAGATCACCCTAACTCGTATTATGGAATCTCGGAAAAGAGTTCTGATCATCGTTACCCCCGTGAATCGGGTAGAGATGCTGGCCGACGTACGAATGTCTGGAATAGGATCGAACAGCCTCAAGAACCCAAGGATTTTGGCCCAGTGCCACAACATAACTCCTCTTTGAACCATAATGCCAGAGTGCGTAACGGATCAAGGGACCATAGGAATCATACGAGCTCGTACCAAAGAGAGTGGAGACCCCGCACCCACTTAGAAACACACCACAATGGGGAACATCGAAACTCCGATATAAGAGCTTCTGGTGAAAGTGGTCTCTCTGGCTCCCTCTTGGATTCTCAGAGAACCATCTCGGAGAACCTAAATGGTCTCGAAGCTGGTGAAATTCCTAGATAGGAAGATGCAGAACATATGGAATGCCGACGTCTCAAAGGAAAAGGTATAGCCACGGCGACCCCTACTTCAAAAGAAAAAGATCGTCAAGCCCGAAATTCTTTCATCACTCTAGCTCCTCTCTCCATTCGTGAATCCGATGAACACATCCAGTCAACCGTGGCAAGGTATGTCGCACCAGAACCTAGGAAATCTCCTCCCCGCGTGGAAGCGAATAAAGACCTAAATGATATGGAGATAGACAAGGTTGATGAGGCGGCTCTGGAGGCAATGGTATTGACTGAAGATGACTTGGAAAATCTAGAGAAGTCTGTAAAGGAATTTGAAGGTCTGGAAATGGATGATGAAATGATTGATAAAGATGATATGCTTGGAGAAACACCGGACATGGATGCAGAACAGATAGATGCTCTAACTCAACTATCTCCAGTACATGCTGAGGATCAAGAGGAGCCGCAAGACAGCAGGAACAAATCGACGGATAGGAAGAGGAGTAATGTTACAACAAGCCGCAAGGATAAAACGGCAGCTCAAAACTTTGATACGGAAATCACGGTGCCTGCTCAAGACCCAAAACCCAAAGGCGTGCTAAATAGGAGGGTCCCCAAGAGCCCAGACGCAAAAGGTTCTAAGGCCTCAAAGAAACTAAATGCGGCTCGAGGCCGAAGCTCTCCAAAAGGGAAACCAGGGACCAAAGCAGGTAAACCCTTAGCCCAGTCCTCTCGTGCAATCCCTCGTCATGAGGTGTTCCGCTCTGTTTCAAACAAGAATTCTCTGTCTCTCTCAGGTTCGGTGGTGTCCCAGAAACCACCCAGTAAGAGAATATGAGTGCAATCGCGTGGAATTGTCAGGGTGCTGGCGTGTACCTGACCAAGCAGCACCTGCGCGAGCTGCACCGCTGTTTTACGCCTTCTTTTCTTTTTCTTTCAGAAACAAAAAATAATTTTTCTTTTTTGCAAGACTTTCATTTTGAATTTGGTTATAATAAATTGTTCACCGTGGAGCCGGAAGGCAGAAGTGGTGGACTAGCTCTTTTTTATTTAGATTCTTTCGAAGTAGAGATAATTTTTCCAATAATCGTATGATTGATATTGTGGCTACCATAGAAGGGCACAAGGTGTTCATAACATTCGTCTATGGTGATCCGGTTGTTGAATACCGAGAACATGTTTAGGATAGGCTTACCGGGATGAGTCTTACTAGAAATGGTCTGTGGTTGATGTTGGGCGATTTTAATGATATAACAGGTCACCATGAGAAAAAAGGTGGGAGAAAGAGACCTGATACGTCGTTCATCCCCTTCAAATCAATGTTAGCAAACTGTGGGATGATAGATTTTCCAGCAAAAGGAAACCCACTCTCTTGGGTAGGGAATAGAAGCTCCGGAAAAGTACAATGCAAGTTAGATCGAGCCGTAGGTAACGAGGACTGGCTCCATATCTTTTCCCACACGAATGTGGAGTACTTACGCCTATGGGGTTCTGACCACCGCCCAATCCTAACTCGCTTCCTCTCCAAGCAAGGAAGGATCAGACGCGGTTTCAAGTTCGACAAACGGTGGATTGGTAAGCATGGCCTTAGAGAAACGATCCTACAGGGATGGAACGACCCCGGAAATCTGCACCCGCCCGATCTGTATGAGCGGATAGCCAAATGCCGCAAGGAAATCTCGCATTGGAAACGTCTGAACCCATCGAATTCGAGCGTACGAATTGAAGACATCAAAGATAAGCTTGAGAAAGCTCAACTGAATGATGCTATCTCAAATGATGCGATTCTACAACTCAAATGGGATCTCTGCGCGGCTTTCCGGGACGAAGAGTTGTATTGGAAGCAAAAGAGTCGAGCTAACTGGCTGATGGAAGGAGATAGGAATACAAAAATTTTCCACGCCAAAACGAAACAGCGACGTGCTAGGAACAGGCTTACCAAGCTAAAGAACCCCCAGGGAGGATGGGCTGAGTGTGAAGAGGATATTGAACGGGTTGCAGCGGAATACATCCAAGTTCTCTTTACCACATCAAGACCCAAAATTTTTGATGAAGCCCTCCGGTATGTTACCGAGAAAGTTACTACACGGTGTAATGAGAAGCTTACTAGTGCCCCATCAGATGAGGAAATTAAAAAAGCCATGTTCGATATTAACCCGGAGAAGGCACCTGGCCCTGATGGGATGACGAGCTTGTTCTATCAAAAATTCTAGGGAATCACCGCAGGGGAGATCTACCGTACGGTGAAAGACTTCTTCTCGTTAGAGACACTGGATGCGCGACTGAACCAAACAAACATCTGCCTAATCCCAAAGACAGATAGACCATGCGAGAGGACGGAGTTCCGTCCCATAAGCTTGTGTAATGTAAGCTATAAAATTGTTTCGAAGATCCTCAGCTATCGACTTAAACGCTTCCTCCCGACTTTGATTTCGGAGACCCAATCGGCCTTTGTGGCTAAGCGACTCATCACAGATAATATCCTAGTCGCACAAGAAGTGTTTCATGCTCTACGGACTAACCAAAGCTGTAAGACTAAATTTGCCGCCATCAAGACCGATACGAGTAAAGCCTATAATAGGGTGGAATGGACATTCTTAGAAGCACTTATGCGCAAACTGGGATTTTGTGAGTGATGGATCTCCTGGATACATGTATGTATTTCTTCAGTATCATTCAATGTACTCATCAATGGAGAACCGAAAGGTAACATAATCCCAACCAGAGGTATCCGACAGGGTGACCCACTCTCACCATTCCTGTTCATTATCCTGACAGAGGCGCTTATATCCCAAATACATGGAGCAGAAAGAGAGGGCAGACTCACCGGCCTAAAAATTGCGAGAGATAGCCCTCCTGTCTCGCATCTCCTGTTTGCGGATGACAGCCTCTTATTCTGTAAAGCAGAACCTCAACAATGCCGGGAAATCATGAAAATCATTAGTGAATACGGGAGAGCATCAGGACAACAGTTAAACGCTGCCAAATCCTCCGTTTTCTTCGGCAGCAAGGTCCCTACGGAACTCAAAACTGAAATAAAAGAAGCTCTGGGTATATCTCGCGATGGAGGTATGGGCATCTATCTGGGACTACCGGAGCAGATTTGTGGCTCCAAGAGACAGTTTTTTTGCTTTTATACAGGAACGCCTTATGGATCGTCTGAATTCTTGGTCTGCAAAACTACTTTCAAAAGGCGGAAAGGATGTTTTGATCAAATCGGTGGCACAGACACTTCCCTCCTATGTTATGTCATGCTTCCTACTTCCTCAAGACATTATTAAAAAAATGTCTATTGCAATCGCACGGTTCTGGTGGAGTACCAAGCAAAATAATGGCGGCCTACACTGGATCACATGGAATAAAATCTGCGTACCGAAAGACAAGGGAGGTTTGGGATTTCGAGATTTAAAGAATTTCAACATTGCCCTGCTGGCCAAGCAACTGTGGCGCCTCGTACAATACCCGACGTCCCTATTGGCTAAAGTACTGAAAGGAAGATATTATCGCAATACAAATCCGATTGATGTCGAGAAAGCAAGTTCACCATCTTACGTATGGCACAGTTTGATGGCAGCAAAAGCCCTCCTGAAGTCGGGGCTGAGAAAGGCGAT
This sequence comes from Brassica carinata, assembly GCA_016771965.1. Classification (NCBI taxonomy): domain Eukaryota; kingdom Viridiplantae; phylum Streptophyta; class Magnoliopsida; order Brassicales; family Brassicaceae; genus Brassica; species Brassica carinata. The sequence goes on along the minus strand of CM028700.1, from coordinate 46,324,045 downwards.
AGGCTCTGGCTATAATACTAGAGTCTGGGACGAGTCATGGCTTCCTACAAGCCCCCCACGTCCGCCTACTGGGGTAAGCCCGATCCAAAAACCAAATTTACTCGTCCATGAGCTCGTCGATCGCAACTCCAAGAATTGGAACTTGGATTTGTTGAAAACTTTGATTGTCCCATAAGATATCCCATTAATATGTAGCCTACGGATTAGTAAAGCTTTCATGGTAGATAACTACTGCTGGGTTCATACGAAATCCGGAATGTACTTCCGTCAAAATTGGATATGATGAGATGTGTCGACTGACAGAGGAACTTCCTATAGAATACTGCTCAGAACCTAGCATTACCGGTTTAACTCAACAGGTGTGGGCGAGCAAAACTGTGCCAAAAATAAAGCACTTCATGTGGCAAGCCCTGACGAACTGTGTTCCCGTCTGTAGTCGTTTGGCTGACCTGCACTGCCATCCTGATCGGACATGTCCAAGATGCGGGCAACATGAAGAGACTATAAACCATATGCTATTTGAGTGCCATATGGCCACCCAGACCTGGTCCCTTGCGGCACTACCCACTGACCCGGGAGAGTTCCCGAGTTCCTCCATATACGGAAACTTCGATTTCGTACTCAATAGGATCCACAAACGCCATAGCACAAAGGAGTGTAAAGCTCGTATCCCTTGGATCCTCTGGTTCCTATGGAAAGCTCGAAATGAGAAGGTCTTTAGCAACAAGGACATCTCGCCATTGGAGGTGTTGCAGTCTGCAGTCTCAGAAACGATATAGAGATATTACAACTAACGATGACGTATTGTAGTACATAACATCTATATTTAGTTTATACATACGTGTAATCAACTCCGCAATAAACTATTCAAAATGTTAACAAAGACTAAACTTGACCGTCTAATAATTCAGTTATATAAAAGAAAGCGATCAATTCCTCCTTTTAAAAGATAAACTTCAACTTCTGTAATGGTTTATTTAGGAGATATTTCATTGTTGAATATCTCCATAGCATTATTTAACAAATCAGTTTATTTCCTGTCGCAACTCACATTAGTTATTATAATAGTTAATTATAATAATATCTTTAATGAATTACAACAATTATAACTAATACCATTATTAATATTTCTTTCTTTTTGATAATCTTTGTTATTTTTAATCTTTTTATATTTTAGTTTTCGTTTTTATATTAATTTTCAAATCACATATATAAAAGGCAATATTTATAAAATTTTAAAAGTGGCCATATTAATATATATATTATTTCATAAAAACTAAATTTATAAATAGTATTTAAAATCTATGATTCCCTTTAAAACATGATTTCAAACATATATATATTTTGAGATAATTTTTCAAAATTAAATTTTAATTTTAAATTATTTTCTGTTAAATTGGTTTCCAACAAACATATATAAAAAGGAAATGTTAAAAAAAAATTGTGATGTAATAAAATATGTAATATTTTAAAATAAATAAATAATTTTTCCTCTGAAACATAATCTCAAAGAATATGATAGATATAAAAAATTAAAAGTACTAAAAATAAATTTTATATCAGCCAGTATTTTCAATAAACTAAAGAAGAAAAATATTTTTTATTAACATAAACTAATAGTTTTAATGAACTAAATCTATTGTACATAGAAAAAATTGTGAGAGCGGATCGTGGAAAAGTTTATAATTTGGATTTTGGGTCAGTCGAAATCTAGATTTGGAAAATCAGTGGCGCCACTATTTGACCCTATGCAAATGTTCTCGAAAGGACGTAGTGCACCCTTCAACGCCGAATATATCACGGAAATGCCATTTTGTCTTTGCACGTGAGAGACTGTCTCGATTCCCGAAGGAGACGACCCAATAACTTTGGCTTCTTACCTGTATTTGCCATAAACCACTGCGAACATTCCACTCCGTTCTTGTCTCTCTCTCCACTCCAAATGTCCCAGAACTCTTTTAACCTAAAACTCCAAAAGTCCCAGAACTCGTTGTCTCTCTCTCGACTGATTCGGCAGTTAGCTCCAGATCGGCATAGGTTTTGCCGCTATGGTTTCGAGACTGAACAAAATGGAGCCATCGGTCCATCGGCAGACGAGATCAATCACGAATGCCTACAAACAGTGCCGAAATCGAAGACCTCCGCGATACCCAGGTTTTGTTTTCCGTTTTAATCTTTATTTCTGCCATTTTTGACAGCTTTTGAAAGGTCCCAATCTTGTTCAACTATTTTTTGCATGTTTCCTTATTCTGCTCGTTCTATTTTTTTTTCTCGTTTCTTGATGTCGTTCATATGCGTTTTTTTAATTCTCTTTCTTGTGGTTTTGTAGTTTTCGATTCCAACGACGAGACCGTGGGAGGTAATTGTTCAGATGATTGGACTCGATGACACCGAGATCTCCATCAGTTGAGGCTGTAGATCTCTGATATCACTCAAATTACCCTAACTAGTGACTTTTACTCTCTCAAATAAGAGGTTCAGTTGTAGTACTTAGGGATAAAATCCACAGATTACACAATAGATTTGTAGTTTTCAAAGTAATGCTAGACGTTTATGATTAAAGCAGTAAATGAAACACTATTTAATTTCCTAATTAATATTCATTTCAGCAGTACATAGATCAACCTTTGAAGAACCCTAAATCTAACAGTAAGACTACTCAGACATTTTCATGAGAAACATTATGATGGTCTGGATAATACTCTATAATATAAATATGAAAAACAAACAAAGTAGAGTAACAAAACAAGAGAGTTTAAGATCTTTTCTGTTTATTGATAGACCATGGATTTTAGCTACTTTTAGCCATGGTCTATAAGTGTTTTAATATATATTTAATACTATATAGAGTCAATTTAGAGTATTTACAAGTTCAGGTACGTTCTGGAGAAATATGGTGATTTTGGAGTCTTTTGAATGCAGGATTGCACAGACACATCAGATGTTTAGCTATGGATGGATATCTTTCCACCGTTATATTGAACTCATATTTTGACACAAAGTAGAGCTTCGAGTTAGATTTCCAATGCCACGAGTTTGAGGTCAATCAGCATCCTATAGCAGAAGTTATTCATGTTTTACTGACGAGTGGTCAGTCTGCCTCGCGAGAGGAAGCTGTCGAGACATAAAGGAGTGTCGATCGATGCAGCACTGTGCATATCGATCGACAGGGATCCCAGAATGTGGGCCGAGCATATTTGAAAATCGACTGAAGCCCAGAAGTAACTCCAAATTACCAGAATACTCTTGGACGACCAGAAACCCTATTTATGTTATTTCTAAGCTATTGTTGACGGCTACACATTATTTTATTCATTGTTCTTAGTTAGGAGAGAAGAGAGGAACTCCTTGAGAGTCCTCTTGGAACTCCATTGGTTTTATCGTTGATTTCTATTATATTATTATTCAGACTATGATTTCTATTATTGCTTCCATGTCTGAGTAATTCTCTTGTTAGGTTTAGGGATTTCATGAGCTTAATGTCAAACTGATAATCAATTAGGATTACTAGGTTATCTATAGACCTCTACACCAAGGTGATTTGTAATAATAGGATCTGGAGTAGTTAGAAAAGCACGACAGTGTGACTAATTGTTTGAACCTAGAATCATAGGACAATTGAGTGGCTCGAAAGTACCATCAATTAACGGAACCCGAGCTCTGCTGGATTAGATACCTAGGCGCATACAATAGTTGGTCTAGGAATCTAGTTGAACATAATCGATTAGGTCGTTAATGATTGACTGAGGTGGTATCGATCGACGCTCAGGCCATAGCATCGATCGATGCTCACTCCTTGTTCGCGTGCGACAGCCGGGACAAAGACTTAGGCATTTGATAAGTAATTGCATGTGAAGGCTGGATTACTTGCTTATTAAAACCGAGTTCTAGAATTGAATCTATAAACTTTTGGCATCCTTGAATTGTAGTTTTGAATCTCTTGATTGATAAATCCCTAGATCTAGCTATTTCTCCTTACTGTTAACAACTCTCTGCCAAGCTGAACAATTGTCTTGTTCATCTTGTTTACTTCTTTATTTACTTATTGATTTACTGCTTATTAAACTGTTTGCCTAGCTTAACCTTGATTTCTATAGTCTAATTGGTTCCCTAGCTCCTTGTGGATTCGATCCCTAAGTACTACGATTGAACCTCTTATTTGAGAGAGCAAAGTCACTCCTTAGGGTAATTTGAGTGATATCAAATTTGGCACCATTGTCGGGGAGCTTTGATCGCCATTAGACTTGATTAATAGGTTTAGTTTAGGTTTTAGTTTCTGTTTTAAGTTACTTACGAAATTTTTTTTCTTGTTTTTCAGGTACATGCCTATCAGTACCAGAAGCAGCAAGGAAGAATTGCTTTTCTTCTCGGACCCAACACGTTTGGAACGCTCGATCCGTAAAGAAAAACGCGCAGCATCGATCGATACCAACTCTTCCACATCGATCGCCACTTACCACAGAGCAACGATAGACAGTTCAACTCGAACATCGATCGATACTAGACCGCGAGCAGACATGATTGCGACACTTGTGCTACAGAGGGATGAGAATGGAGACCTGCATGACCCTGATGGTCATCTGTGTAATGCAGTAGGTCAGAAACTAGATGCTCAGGGGACTGCAATCCCTGAGCACGATACTGATGCTACAGGAGCTGCTATACATGTAGATGAGGCTGCTCGACCAAGGACACTGGCTGACTACAACCGCCCAGATGAATACTACACCAACAGATCAGCCATTCGTCTACCAGATATCCAGACACAGAATTTCGAGCTGGAGTACTACACACTCGTGTCACAGATACCCTACTGTGGGTTATCTCACGAGCATCCTATGGACCATCTGGATAGGTTTGAGGATCTTATTGCTCTTATCCGCATGGATGAAGTCCCTGAGGACTACATGCTATGCAAGCTCTTCAAATACTCACTTGTTGGAGAAGCTTCCCGTTGGCTTAAGCAGCTACCACCAGGATCTCTTACATCCTGGACCGACATCCAGAACGCATTCCTGCGTGAATTCTTTGGTGAAGCACGAGCTCAAGAGATAAGAGATAAAATTTGGATATTCTCCCAAGGACCTATAGAAGCTTTCAAAAGGTCTTTGGAGAGGTTCATGAGATACCAAAGGGACTGTCCACATCATGGTTTTACGGAGGTTCAACTGTTGAAGAAGTTCTACAAGGGAATTGATGTGCAATATCGTGTGATGCTGGATACTGAAAGCGAAGGAAACTTTGAGACAAGAACCAAGAGGAAGCTAAGAGATTGATTGAGAATTTGGCATCTAGCAACAGTGCCAAAAATCTAGATATGCACAGGATGAATTCAGCTGCAAAGGATGAGAACAAGATCGTTGAGGCTGAGACTGGTTCTATACATGAAGTCTCATTGGTGGAGCAAGCTGTATACCAGGATGAGGATCAGCACCGTTTAGATGAGATGGAATTTAAGCTGGAGGAGCTCTTGAAAGATCAGCTGGAGATGACTGAGGATATGAATCTGCATTTGATTTTCTCTACAAAGTGCTGAATGGAAGATTAGAAACCTTAGATACCCGTGTTAAGATGCTATACACCCAAGCTTCTCAGACTACAGAAGCTGTTAGGAAGCAAGAAGCTCTGATTAAAGAGAATGCAGTGGAAGTTGAAAGACACAGGGTTGATGACATCTTAGATAATGGATTTGGGGAAGTACTTGAGCAGGAGAAGCTGGAAGAAGATGCTTTTCTAGTCGAAAGTTCTATGTCTGTAGGCAGCTCGTATTGGTGTCCACCGACACCAACGACTGAGCATCGATCGACATCATCACTTGAGCGTCGACCGACACCATCAGACAAGCATCGATCGACACCACTTTTGGGATTAGACAAGATTGTTGGAATTCAGATCCACTCCGACTTCGCCGCTCGACACCCACATCCTCCCACCCGAGCTCGAGTTAAATTAAAGGAAGTCGATCGACAACAACATGAGCGCATCGATCGAAAACAACAAGAAAGAATCGATCGACAGCAACATGGTTGCATCGATCGACAAGAGCAGCCGAGTACTGATCATCCATCCACGCCATATCAAGTGCGTTTACCAGATCTTGATGCACACCGCTTGAATGCAACTAGAAATCCATCTCAGACATTAGTTTGCTTAGAGACAACAGAGAAGATAAGTCAGTAATCTGCAGAAGCACCAGAGCAAGAGCAATCAACACTAGCTGCAACTTCTCTCGTTGAGATGGATCAACGCCAATGGGATGGATACGAACCTTCGATGGAAAAGCAGGAAACAAAAGAAGGAGTTCAAAGTGAGAAAAGAGTCAAATCTAGGAAAGTTTTTAATTCCCAAATACCTCAGGAGAGAAGTTAACAAAGTGGAACTTGATGGATTTCACAAGAGGGTGAAGAGAGTTCCTAAGGATATGTCTTTCGAGGATGCATATTATAAGTACAGACTTGGTAATTTTTTCAGAGAGAGCAGAGAGACGGATAGGGACATTGAGATGTCATTCAACAAGGTCCGGCGTAAGCCTAAGAGTACTCTGAAGAAGGAACAAGATCCTGGAAAGTTCTTGATTCCATGCTGTATACATGATCACACCTTGCAAAACGCCCTCTGCGATACTGGATCTGTAGTAAGTATCATGGCTATAGACACTGCTGATTTATTAGGATTGAAGATGGAGCCTTCTCAGGATAGTTTCACTTTCGTGGATAACTCCAAGGCAAACTCAACAGGCATGATCAAGAATGTCAAGGTAGAGATAGGAGACTGCAGTATCCCTGTGGACTTTCACGTCGTGAAGAGCAAATCTGGCCAGATATCTTCTCTTCTTTTTGGAAGAGTCTTCATGGCTACAGTGGGAGCAGTTTGTGATCTTAAGAAGAATAGGATGTGCTTGACTAATGTTGATGAAACTGTCTTCTATGATCCCGTGGAGAAGAAGAAAGGTGAGAAGTTTTATTTCCTGCATAGATGTGTTTGAGGATCCAGCACTTACAACTGATACATATCGCGAGCCTGCACAACTGGCATTAGCATCGATCGACATTCAGTCTCCCGAAACGATCGACATCACATCCTCATCAATGATCGACAGTGTGGGAACCAAAATTCGCACTGTCGATTTCCGTTTAAATTAGGAAAGTTAGGAAAACCCTAATTTCCCAGAGATCCCGGATATCTGTTAAACTACACGCCAAGCAATCAGAACACGCAATTAAAGACGAAAAGAAATAAGAAATCGTAAAAGAGAGCAAAAGGAGTTTTATTCCGAATCCGCGTATGAGCGTTACAACAAGGTAGAAACCTTAGCTACGAGAGCTGTCGGCGAGATTCCTAGTTCTAACAACCTAAGACTGCAAAACCTAGTTGAGTCGCAGCTCGAAATAACAAAAACGGAAAGTTACCTAATTGCTCTAAGTGCTAAGTTTGCTCTGAGAAAAGTCCTCCCCCATGCCTCTCGCCTAGGAATCCTTATATACTGGCTCCAAGGTTGGTTTACGCTTTTCCTCTTCTGCCCTTAAGCCGCCATAGCATAAAAATGGAGATATTCCATTTTTTTCCGATCTTCGTAATTATCTTCAAAATTTTGTATTTATCCGCGGAAACTTTACATTTATCTTTCTTTGCGAACCAAGCGTAAACCGCTATGCGGCTCACGGGCTGTTGGTTAAGAAATCGTAAGTCGGGCCTCAAGCCATGTCTTAGGTCCTTTTGGGCCGTCTTCTGACTCGAAGCGTTTATTACGGCTTCTTTCGATAAAGAACAAACTATCCGCGGTTTTTACGGTAAACCTTGATCGATAACTTAGAATGGCGAGGAACATGAAATGGGTTCGCTACGGTCTCCGAGAGATAGCATCGAAGGGTAGACGAGAATGCATGGACTAATGTCGTATCGACGTTTTGGAAGAGCGCTCGATCGCTACGTAGCGACCGAACTTCGGCTCCGCTCGGTCGCTACGAACGCTCGGTCGCTACGTAGTGACCGAGCTTCGACTCGAGTTCGGTCGCTACATAGCGACCGAGCGGAATGGACGCTCGGTTGCTACGTTGCGACCGAGCTTTGGCTCGAGCTCGGTCGCTATGTAGCGACCGAAGCGAACACGCTGCTCGGTCGCTGCGTAGCGACCCTTTTTGAGCTCTTGTCCGATGACTCGCGTTTCCTCCGCAAAGCTTTTCGTAAAGAAGAATCTATTTCGAAAAAGTTTTTGTCGAAGAAGGTTTCTACGTTTTCTTCTTCGGGGATTTGGACGTTAACTTCGTCGCAACCGTTTTCGATCCCAACAGACAGCACCATTCCAGCGTCGATCGACAGACACTCCTGTTACCGATTGACACATATTCCTGAAAGTTCGAGTTGTCCACAAAACATTGCAGACTCAACACAGGAGAGAACAGATGAATCAGATGTCGACAGAGTCACTCTAGAAGACTTCTTGGAGTTGGAAGAATGGCTTAGGAAGAAGCTTGATGACGATCGACACCTACCGGATTGTATCGATCGACACACATATTTGGATAAGCTGCCAGGATACACTGTTGAGATGGAACCAATTGAGGAGAGAGTGTACAAGTCTGAGACCTCACATCTTTCTGTCCCTAAACATCAAAGACCCTGTGAAGCTGTTGGGATTCACAAAAAAAGTGAAAAGGATACATGATCCAGTGAAGTTTGTGGTTCCCTGCTTTGTTTTTGAAGACGAATCTCCTATTCCACCAGATAGAAGTGTTCAACCAGGTTCCTACATTGGGGTATTGGATGATCATCAGCATGCATTAGTTTCTCATAGTGGATTGAGATATAGAGGTTACTTTGACAAAGGTCCAACATAATCAGTATCGAATGACACCAACCAGACAACATCGATCAACAGTATCACTTCACCATCGATCGACGCTGGACGCGTATCAGAACAGAAGGAGTTCAATGTGTATGGAAATCTTTTTGATGGAGGAACCATCATGTGATCAGACAAGTCTGAGGGAAAGAAGAAGAGGAATTGGAAGAAGAGAAAAAGGATCAAGGGAGATTCTCAGTTATCATTGATTCCTTACTTCTCAGATGGTGTCAGGAAATCCAGATTGCGCAGCAGATGCTTCTCACAGCCTTTTGCAAAGCTAAGAGTACTCCTTATTGCTGAGATGATAGACAAAGGAGATGAGTCTATGGAGGAGGCTTTCACACAAGAATGATAAAGCTTCAGAGATTGGATATTGAGACTTGTTTTGGAGAAAGTTCACATTCTCATCCGGACTAAATCAGATCTCCAAAAGTCAAGCTATTGACTAAAAATCGGACCCACTGTTAGGTTTGTTTTCAATTTTATTTTATTTTCATTTATTACTGATTTTTGTTTTTCATTGATTTCAGATAAAAAAAAAAAAGAACCAAGGAAGATGAATACACAGGAATCGACGATGACTAGCTACCATCGATCGACAGAGCATCAAGAGTATCGATCGCCATTTAACTGTATTGGTTGACACTCACATCCAAGTCAGGTATACCGTTTTTCCTTGTTTAATATTGTCCTTATGATTTATTTCCCCACCAATATTAGACTGTATAACACTGGTCACAGTGTTGTTTAAGTCTGGGAGAGGTTCTACTAATATTGTGGTTTAGTTAGCTATTTAAAAAAAAAAAAGATCCGAGTAGACGATTCCTCAGCATATCGACCGATGAGACCAGCTAGATATCGATCTACATAACTTCAGATCCATCGATCGATTGTCTCTTCATTGTGTCGAGTGATTGCTCTAGCTATGGACCAATGAGACCACGTCGCTATCAGTCGATGGCACTTCATCAATAAGGATCGATTGTCACTTCATTGTGTCGATCGACACTGACATCAGCGAGCAGTTTATCGTTCTTTCTTGTTAAATTATATACTTATGTTTATGTTATTACTATAACTCCGACTAGATATACACTAGGGATAATGTAATTTAAGTCTGGGAGGATGTTTACTGATATTAGTGTGGTCATGAGTCTTATTAAAATGTTTTCAAAAGAGTTTTATTGAGTCAAGAAGGGGATAATGAACTTATTAGATTTTTACTTGTTATCTAACCACTCTTTAGCACCATTCTAGACTTATTGATTGAAAATAGTACTAAAGATAGTAAAGTGGATCAACCTGTCAACTATTCACACTTGCTGAGATTGTTTGAAGGAACCAACGCTGATCTCCAACACTAAACCTGACACAACTGCTTGTCTTGGGGTTTGGTATACATGGGATCAGATTCTTCAAACAAGTCTGGAAGGTAAAGCCTTGTGTAGATTTACCATATTTTCTCTCTCTATTTCGACCCTAGATTTATAGGTAGAGAGATATTTATTTTCAAAAAAAAAAAAAAAAAACGAAAAAGAAAGAAAAAAAAAAGAAAAAGAAAAGAAAGAAAAATATAAATTATATATATATGTGTTAGTTAGGTGGAATCCGAACATGACTTGGTGGCTACAATCATTAAGGCTTGCTTCATAAGGATTCCAACAAAAAAAATTCGAACGGTACTTGGTGGCAGCAATCATCAAGGTTCGATTCAAATGAATTCTTGAATATAGGTTAAAAAGAAGTGAACAGGACTTGGTGGCAACCACCATTAAGTTTTGATTCATGGAAGCATGTCCAATCTTGGTCAATGATTTTGCAATAGAAGCAGACTTTGACTAAAGAGAGAAATTAGTAGAGAGAAAAGATAGGAACTAAGTTTTATCTGCAGAACCAGATACTTGTTTGGAAATCCTTGCATCCTGTGATCGATACTCCCAAGATAAAGTCTGCACTTTTATTTATGTTAAGAAATGAGGTTGGTAGAGGAGAAAGTCGGACAGGATTTGCTAAGTTGTTGGCTAGGTGAATCTGGTTGCTAAGCTAAGATATGGTATAATGTGCTTTTGTGATTAGGACTTCTTAGATGTGGATTGCAATATTGTAGAGGTGATGATTTTAAGTTTTAAAACATGTGAGTCCCTGCTGTTTTCAAACCACTTTCAGAGAGACTGCCTGTTTGTTTTGCTTGAGGACAAGCAAAAAGGTAAGTCTGGGGGAGTTGATAGACCATGGATTTTACCCACTTTTAACCATGGTCTATAAGTATTTTAATATATATTTACTACTATATAGAGTCTATTTAGAGTATTTACAGGTTCAGGTACGTTCTGGAGAAATTTGGTGATAGTCTTTTGGAGTCTTTTGAGTGTAGGACTGCACAGATGCGTCAGATTTTTAGCTATGGATGGATACCTTCCCACCGTTAGATTGAGCTCATATTTTGACACAAGGTATAGCTTCGAGTTAGCTTTCCAATGCCACCGGTTTGAAGTCAATAAGCATCCTATAACAGAAGTTATTCCTGTTTTACTGACGAGTGGTCAGTCTGCCTCGCGAGAGGAAGATGTCGAGAACATAAAGGAGTGTCGATCGATGCAGCATGTGCATATCAATCGCAGGGATCCCAGAATGTGGGTCGAGCATATTTGAAAATCGACTGAAGCCCAGAAGTAACCCCAAATTACCAGAATACCATTAGACGACCAGAAACCCTATTTGTGTTATTTCTAAGCCATTGTTGACGGCTACGCATTATTTTATTCATTGTTCTTAGTTAGGAGAGAAGAGAGGAACTCCTTGAGAGTCCTCTTGGAACTCCATTAGTTTTATCGTTGATTTCTATTATATTATTATTCAGACTATGATTTCTATTATTGCTTCCATGTCTGAGTAATTCTCTTGTTAGGTTTAGGGATTTCATGAGCTTAATGTCAAACTGATAATCAATTAGGATTACTAGGTTATCTATAGACCTCTACACCAAGGTGATTTGTAATAATAGGATCTGGAGTAGTTAGAAAAGCACGACAGTGTGACTAATTGCTTGAACCTAGAATCATAGGACAATTGAGAAGCACGAAAGTACCATCAATTAACAGAACCCGAGCTCTGCTGGATTAGATACCTAGGCGCATACGATAGTTGGTCTAGGAATCTAGTTGAATATAATCGATTAGGTAGTTAATGCTTGTCTGAGGTAGTATCGATCAACGCTCAGGCAATAGCATTGATCGATGCTCACTCCTTGTTCGCGTGCGACAGCAGGGACAAAGACTTAGGCATCTGATTATCAATTGCATGTGAAGGCTGGATTACTTGCTTATTAAAATCGAGTTCTAGAATTGAATCTATAAACCTTTAGCATCCTTGAATTGTAGTTTTGAATCTCTTGGTTGATAAATCCCTAGATCTAGCTATTTCTCCTTACTGTTAACAACTCTCTGCCAAGCTGAACAATTGTCTTGTTCATCTTGTTTACTGTTTTATTTACTTATTTATTTACTGCTTATTGAACTGTTTGCCTAGCTTAACCTTGATTTCTAGTCTAACTGGTTCCCTAGCTCATTGTGGATTTGATCCCTAAGTACTACGATTGAACCTCTTATTTGAGAGAGTAAGGTTACTCCTTAGGGTAATTTGAGTGATATCATTTATGAAGTTCAGATATCTGTCTCCAATCCCAAGCTCTCTTCCTAAGTGTAGAAAATGTCTGCCTCTCCATAATGATTTCTCTAAAAGTCTGTCTCTAGGTAAAACATGAAAAACCCTAATAAATATCCTAATAGGCGACCATGTACTTATGGTGCAAATCTTGGAACTTCTGGGCAAAAATTGTAATTTCTTTAAGTTGGCTGCGTGGATGGCTCGCCGTCAATTGACGTTGATGTTGACGCGTTGATCGATTTTTGTTTCAATAATCGACTCCGCTTTAATGTTTTCGGCAATGCTTCCATAAAACCTCTAAATTGCCCCAAAATCACCACTTTACTCTAATAGATACCTGAATCTGTAGATACTCTAAAAGACTCCAAAATGCACATAAAATACTCTGAAAACATATGTAAATCATGGGTAAAAGTGGGTAAGATCCAAGACATATCAACTCCTCCAGAATTATCTTTTTGCTTGTCCTCAGACAAAATATAGGATAATAGTCTGAAAAATGTTTATAGAAACAGCAGGGATTCACAAAATTTAAAACTACTACTCTCACTTCTGCAAATATGGTAGGTGGAAATGAATCATTACTAACCTTAGATGATTCAATGTACTATACTCTAGCTTAGTCACCATTACCATATATCTCACAATTCTACTGATAGCGCTGACATACCCCTCTAATGACTTCATTTCTGCATAAAGTAAATGTAGGCTGCATCTTGGGAGTATCGATCAAGGGACACATGGAATCGACTCAAACAAGTATCTTGACCTACATGTAACCCTTTCTAGTTTTTCCTCTCTCTTCTCTCTTCTTTGAATCCGATTTTCTTTACTAGCAAAGTTGTAGGCGAATAATGGGGTCACAGGAGACACTCCTACTCCTCGCTTCCAAAGAATGTGTGATCATTCTATTAGAGTAGAATAATGGGGCCGCAGGAGACACTCCTACCCCTCTAAACAGCAAGAAATCATTTCAATCTTTTTTTGTGTGTAAAATGGATGCTAAAGATAGGTGTAAGGAGAAGCAGGGACATTAAGTTTAATATCTTCCAGACTTGCAGGAGGATTCTGATCCAATGTATACCAAGCCCTAAAATGAGCAGGTAGAGTAGATTAAGGTTGGACGTCATCTTTGGTTTCTCCAGACATTCTCAATAAGTGTGGTTGTGAGTAACATGTGATACACTGCGGTGTTTTCATCTAATACATCATGCAGTTAAAAAATCTAGATGGTGCTAGAGAGAGGTTAGGGTAGTAATTAAATTGTAAAAGATCATAATCCCTTTCTTAACTCAATAAAACTTTTTATTTAAAAACTTTCTTCTTTTTTTTTTTAATAAAACCTCAACGTGAAAACACAACGTTAGTAACTAACTCCCCAAACTTAAACAACATTGTCCCCAGTGTTATGTAGTCCAAGATCGGTTAGGGAATAATTCATAAGTAATGAATAAATATTAGACAATGAGAACAAATTTTGTACCGTTCTGTCTCGAGCATCGATCGCCACCGTGACCTTGGTGTCGATCGTGTCGATCAATGACGCCGAGACAGAAAAATTCTGCATCATGGGTATCGTGTCGTAAGGTCTAACTCATCAAATCAGTCAGCATTGCTAGCTATGTTAGACAATCCAAACACGCATAAACATCAGAAAATAAATAGTCTCAAGTCATAGCATAATAAGATAAGTCCCAGCATAAATCCTAATAGTCTGAAAATAAAATAAAAGCATAAGTAGATAAGGGATAGAAAGATGAAGACTAATCATCATCGGTGTTGTCGTCTGAGTCGTCATGTGGCTGGTGTGAGGGTCCTGCAGCTGATGGAGATCGTGTGCGCACACTCCCTCTCGTAACACAGCGGAACTGTGACACTCTCGCCTAGATGGCGTGAAGAGCGTCCACAACAACGCGCTGCAAGTCGCCATGATCGCGCATGGGAATGTCCAGGATGTGTGGGAAGTCAGGGATCTCTGGCTGGGGTTGTGCGGCTGCTCTTGCGGCTGGGGGCACGGGACGTCTGCGAGGTATGTTAGCCAGGTTGCGGAGGAGAAGCAGGTCTGGATGGATCTCAAGTCTAGCGAGCTCACCCTGAAGATCTGTAACCGTCCGCTGAGGTAACTGTAGCAAGTGTGTACCTGCGGCTCCCTACTGTCTCTCTCTTCCTACTCTTCCCTCCGAATGGCTCCATCTTCAGCTTTACCAAGTGCTCAGCAAAAACAGCCCCAAGGTTGGGCCACTGATCGTGCGCCGGCTCCGATATCTCCCCCATGTCAACTTTACTCCACACTGCATAGTGAAGCAATATGAGCTCCTGCACCCGAACCTTGTTCGGTTCCATCTTGCACAACAGCGTGTTGGCAAGTACCTTGAGAAAATAGCCCACAGTAGGGGGACGGATATCAGTCTGAGTGGATGTGTCCGAATAAAAATTACCAGAAGCCAAGTGTCCCCAGAAGTCTGATTGCTCTGGAAAGGCGGGGACGACGCAGCGTAAATACTCAGGGTTCTGGATGCCTCGGATGAAGAAAGTCAGTGTGCCCTCGTTCGCCCTCTTCACCCTCTCGTTGGAGTAGTAGACTTGCACGTGGCCATGAACTATCTGACTAGCTCGGGGTACAAGTCGTAAGAGCAGGTAGCCATGCTTCCCAGACCTAACTCTCGGATCATCTCCTCTAGGTCTCCCTCGAGCCCCAGTCGCCGTATAGTTGCCCAGTCAATGAAACATGTGGGCTCGATGATGACCTTCAGCCACTCATTGTAGAATAGACTGTCATAGTCATCCCAATTGTCTGTGAATGCGCGGTGGGTACAACTTTTGTGTCTGACAGCTTTGTTAGGATCGGCGTTATTCTCCTCTGTCTCAATGGGTTCTCCTTCCCTTTCCCTTGGCCAAGGGTCGCGATCGAGCACTGGTGGTGATGGTGGTGGTGCGTTGGAGCAGTTGGGATGGTCACACCGTCTCTTTGTTCTCCTTTCATTCATTTGCAACCAAAGATTACAAGAGAAAACATGAAGTTTAGCAAAGCGATAAATCAATGGTCGATGTTGATCGATGAACGATTGTCGACATCGATCATCAGCTCTCTTGAATAATCGATCGACAGAGTTATCGTGTTGTCGATCAATGTTCAGACAAAAAACCTGCAAAAACTCAAAAATCGCAAATCGAATCCGTATAGCACAATAGTCACATAATACAGTCCGATACTCCTATCCTATCGTTCTATCAGTCTAATTCGTTTCAAATCGTGCTTAAAATCGTAGTTTTTGTCATCTCAAATATCAACCCTAGAAAACCTAAAAGTTAGAAGATTTTGAGATCATACCATGTAGATCGGTTGATTGAGTGAACTAAACAGAAAGGGAAGTGAAAATCGAGTGGATTAAGTGCAATAAACACCAAAATCGGCTGAGAAACGAGAGAGAAATCGACGGGCGGATGTTTCGCAGGGTTTTGTGATTTTAGGGAGAATCGGTTAAGTGTCTACTATAACAGGACCACAAGTCGACAGCAACCATCGATCGACGTAGTGAGCTCGATGTGGATCTATATCACGATTTTAATGTTTAAAGTTAGTTTATTTTTATTTTTATAAATCTAAAATCTAAAATCTAAATCCAAATTCCTAAATTTCTAAATAAACCAGTGGGTTGCCTCCCACTCAGCGCTTATTTTAAGTCGTTAGCTTGGCTCTTTTACGAAACTAGTCAGCGATCGGAAAGTCCAATCGTAGAGTTCGCTTGTAGTATAAGTGCTTTGGCCCAATAATGTTTAACATGTTGTCCATTTACTGTGAATTCATTTCCTTCATTACCTATCATAGTAATGGCTCCGTGAGGTTTAACTTCCTTAACTGTGAAGGGACCTGACCAGCGAGAACAGAGTTTCCCAGGGAATAATGTCAGTTGGGAGTTATACAAGAGTACTTGATCGTCAGGCTCAAAGTGCTTGGAGATGATTTTCTTGTCTTTTTTATTGACAACGAAAGGTTATTCTATTACTCAAAATTGAGGTGGTCTAGGTAACCAGACCGGATTAGAACAACCCATATAACATAGATCTCTATAGAAAGACCTCGCAGTCCTAGCTAAAGAGTCTGAAGTATGATTTTGCGCTCGTGGAATATGAATGATCTTGAAGTCCGAAAATCATATTTGCAGAGTCTCTATCCTCTCCAATTTTGTTGCAAAGCTTGGCCAAGCATGGGGCTCCTCAATCATGGCGATCAGATCTTTGCAATCCGTCCCAAAGCTATGACATGTTGAATACTGAAACATACTCTCCATCGCCCATCGTAGTGCTTCCACTTCTGAATGCAAGGCAGACTCTCGCCGTATGGGTAATTTCGTGTCCCCATAAGTTGAACCTTTCCCAAGCTGTCCATCCAATCCCATCCACACCCACTGAATTGTGATGTAGATGTTCAAGACCCATCTATCATGCATATATTACCTAAGCTTAAGACTTAGGGTTCCTCAATAATGTGATCTTGTGGAATAGGTGGCACCATCTCGTTTGCGTTGAACCATGCTTGATACTCACTCTCTGCGTAACGAACAAGATCCAGTGGATCCCTGTCTATCCCCCTAAAGAGCTTGTCATTTCGGGCCTTCCAAATATACAAGATTATCCAGGGATAAGGATCCCTTTCTAATTCTGGCTCGTCAATGCAATTATTTCTCCAGAATAGATAATCCATATTAGCATAAACACTCGGCACTTGAAAAATATCAGGACTTGTGGGTGTTGCTGATAGGGACCAAGCTTGTAGAGCTGGCGGGCATTCGAAGATGGCATGAGTAACAGACTCTTCTGGTTCTTCACATCGCGGGCAATAGTTATCGCATCTCATATTACGCCGTATCAAATTTCTCGTTACTGCCACATGACCTGTTATCAATTGCCATATAAGATGACATATTTTCTGAGGCACTTTTATCGTCCAAGCAAAGGCTTGAAGCTTAGTTATACTGGGCTCCAGTACCTCCTTCTTTTCTTCAGCCTTCAATAAGTTCTGAGCTACCCAATAACCAGATTTAACCGTGTACTGGGCATTTTTAGTGTAGTTCTAACATAATGTGTCACGACGATGAACTGAGCTTATGGCAAAAATTCTTATGAAAGGTACATCAGCAGGGGCAACATAATCCTCCAGTAGTCAAACATCCCATTCCTTCGATTCCTGATCTACAAGGTCGCTGACTCTCATGTTCGTGTGCAAAACTGGGGCTGAAGGGAGAGCCGATCTAGCTGGTGTTGTAGGGATCCAAGGATCCTCCCACACCTTGACCTCATATCCAGAATGTATCTTCTGCCTGATTCTCAATAGCTGTAGATTTCGAGCAGCTGAAATACTGGTCCACACATAGGATGGACTGCTTCCAAAGATTATTCGTAAAGGCGAACTCATTTTGTAGTATCTTCCCCTCAAAACACGAGCCACAAATGAATCAAGGTATTGAATTAACTTCCATAGTTTTTTTGCTAGTAAAGCCATGTTGAACTCATGGATCAAACGAAAACCAATCCCGCCCTCCACCCTTGGTAAACAAATCTTTTCCCATTTGGCTCAATGAATTCCTCTCTTTAGGGGATTTGAGCTCCAATGGCACTCGCAAGGTTCTCACATATCTCCAACGGGAGCAAGAAGCTAGTCATAACATATGTCGGGAGAGCTAGCAAGATAGATTTAATCAAAACTTCATTTCCTCCTTTTGAAAGCCATCTACCCGTCCATCCATTCAATCTATGCATCAATTTGTCCTTGAGAAATGCGAAGAGTTTGCATTTTGATCCGCTAATATCTTCAGGAATTCCTAAGTATGTCCCCATTCCCCCTTCATTTTGGATTCCCAGTATATTTTTAATCTGCTGTCTAACATTTGTGTTGATCCTCTTACCAAAAAGTAGAGAGGATTTCTCAAAATTAATACATTGGCCTGATGCTTGTCCGTATTTCTTGACTACTCTCATCCCTTCTTCACATTCACGGGGCTCCGCCTTACAGAAGAAAATGCTATCATCCGCAAAGAGAAGGTGAGATACCGAGGGACACGCGCGTGTAACACACATCCCCGTTATCTTTCCTTGGCTCTCTGCATGATTAAGAAGGCTAACGAGCGCTTCCGTGCATAGAATAAAAATGAAAGGAGACAAAGGATCTCCTTGACGTAAACCTCTCTCCAGATCAATATTCCTTCTTGGCTGACCATTCATAAGAACTTTGTATTTAACCGAGGTGATGCAACACATTATCCAGGTAATCCAAGTTTCTGGGAAACCCATCTTTCGTATCACTGCTTCAATAAATGACCACTCCATCCTATCATATGATTTACTCATATCTGTCTTAATGGCCATCCGTTTATTTCAACCACTAGGTTTCGTTCTCATTGCATGGAACATTTCCTGAGCAATCATAATATTATATGTAATCTGTCTTCCAGTAACAAAGGTTGACTGGGTTTCTGAAATTCTATCTGGTAGAACTTTCTTCAATCTCTGGAATAAGACCTTACATATTATCTTGTAGCTGATATTACAAAGACCAATGGGACGGAACTGAGACATCTCAGTTGGCTTAGTTATTTTTGGGATTAGGCACATATTAGTATCATTTAGTCCACTTGCCATCGATCCTTCGAAAACGAATTGATTAACCATGTGGGTTAAATCGTCCTTTACAATATCCCATAATTTTCTTGTCATGATAGGGTTTTGTTCTTTCTTTATATATTTTTGAATTCTCATAAGCAAGATGTCTAATCTCATCTAATTTATTTAACTGAATCAGTCTCCTCTCTACAGCTGGTTTAATGTCGAAGTTGGTTAGTTTTACTGCCCAATCTGCTTTGTGTTCTAACTCGACCGACATATGACAAGCTTTTCCGTAGAGTAAATGGAACGGTGTGGTACCGAATGGTGTTTTAAACGCTGTTCTATAAGCCCAAAGCGCGCTATCTAGCTTTTTAGACCAGTCTTTCCTAGTGGTTCCTACGGTCTTTTCGAGGATTTTTTTGATTTTTCGATTGGAAACTTCCACTTGTCCACCTGTATGTGGATGGTAGGGTGTGGGTAACCGATGGTGAACTCCGTGCTTTTTTTATCTCACTCATATTACCCTAAGGAGTGAATTACTCTCTCAAATAAGAGGTTCAATTGTAGTACTTAGGGATCAAATTCACAAGGAGGTAGGGAACCTAATAAATATAATCAGATTGATTAAGCTAGGTTTATTATGTTTTAATGTAAAAGACAGGTTTGTGAGCAAGGCAGTTGCTCGATTGATTGATTGGGGTTTTGGTACTTAGATGAAAGTAGCTAGACTTGGAGTTTTTATTCAGGTAATCAGGATTATAATCCTACAGATGTCTAACAAGTTGTATGCATGATATTATAGACCTCAACACTTATAAACAAACGATTAGGCTCTCTCTTTCTAGGTTTTTCTATTGACCAGTGTCGATCGATGATTCTATAGGAATATTGTGGGAACCGAAATTCACACTGTCGATTTCCGTTTAAATAAGGAAAGTAGGAGGACCCTAATTTCCCAGAGGTCCCGGATATCTGCTAATACCACACGCCAAGCAATCAGAACACGAAATAAAAACGATAAAAGATAAGAAATAGAAAAGGGAGCAAAGTAGATCTTATTCCGAATTCACGTTTGAGCGTTACAACAAGGTAAGAGCCTGTGCTACGAGAGCTGTCGGCGAGATTCCTAGTTCTAAAACCCTAAAGCTGTTAAACCTAATTGAGTCACAGCTCGAATAACAAAAACGGAAAAATTTCCTAAATTGCTTTAAGTGCTAAGTTTGTTGTGTATCGCGTATCGCCTTGCGTCTCTCGCCTAGGACTCCTTATATACTCCTCCAAAGTCGGTTTTAACTTTTCCCCTTCTGCCCTTAAGCCGTCATAGCTTAAAAATGGAGATATTCCGAGTTTCTTGATCTTCGTGATTATCTTCGGAAACTTCACATTTATCCGCAGAAACTTGACATTTATCTTGCCTTTCGAACCAAGCATAAACCGTCATAAGGCTTATGGGTTTTTCGTTAAGAAATCGTAAGTGGGCTTCGAGCTGCGTTTTAGGTCTCTTTAGGCCGTCTTTGACTCAAAACGTTTTTACGGTTTCTTCGATAAAAACGAACTTCCCGCGGTTTTTATCGTAAAGTTTGACTGATGACTTCGAGTGATGAGAAACAAAGAATGGTTTAGCTATGGCTTATGGGAGATGGCGTTAAAGAGTAGACGAGAATGCATAGATTCGTGTCGTATTGACGTTTTGGGATAGTTCAGTCGCTACGTAACGACCAGGCCGTGTTCGTGCTCGATCGCTACGTAGCGACCAAGCTTTGGTGAGAGCTCGATCGCTACGTAGTGACCGAGCACGCGCACAGCTCGGTCCCTACGTAGCGACCGAGCTTTGATGGAGTTCGGTCGCTACGTAGCGACCAGCTCGTGTGCGGGCCAATCGCTACGTAGCGACCTTGATCTTTCTCCGATGTTTCGTGAACGTGTTTTCCCCACAAGATTCTTCGTAAAATTAAATCTTTTCTAAGATTTATTTCTCGTAAAAATGTTCTTGCTAATCTTTACGGATATCTGAATGTTAACTTCGTCGTATCCGTTTTTGACCCCAACAGTTAGCCCCTCAGCTCGTTAGAATCGTGGATTGCGACGATATTCTAGCGCGCGGCTTGGCGAATTGGGCAAGATAGGCGTGTCGGACGAAGTTCATATTCAGGATTCCGCAGAGGAATGTCAACAAGGAAATATATATTATAGTAAATCGAAATTCTAAACTCATACCTCTATAAGTAGTGAGCCACCATCTTTCATTTCTCTCACACCTTCCTTTCCTTCCCAAATCCTCTCAGAGTCTCTCTTAAACTTTAGCTTTCAAAATGTCTTCTTCCCAAGGTGACAAGAGAAGTTCCGACGTTGAGATGGGCGAGGCCACCTCCCAAGCTCCGGTTCCGGCTTCCTCCGTTGAGGCGCCAGCTTGCGTCGCCGGCTTCCTTTCCTTACTAGAGAAACTAGCTCGTCGCAAAGCCGAGAAGGAATCAGTTCGAGCTGACACCGAGCTTCCGTCCTCTTCTGCTCTGGCCGTTGCTCCGACTCATGGACCTGAGGTTCAGGTTCCGCAGGATGCAGGAAATCAAGTCGAAACGAGTGTTCCGTGTGTAACATACGCTTTGGCTCAGCCCACTGGATCGTCTACGACTCCGATTTTTGTCGAGGACAAAGAGAAGGCAGCTGAGTCCATGCCTCCTCTTCCGGCTAGGAAGGAAATTGTCCTGGCGCTGCGTGCTCCCAGCGCTGCTGCGGTTGTTCAGCCCAAGGGCCGGAAGAGGCGGTGCACCACGGGCAATGACGGGGAGTCTTCGCAGCAAGGAGGCTTGAATCTGGCGCCGGGGCTCCGTGGAAAGGTTCGTCCCACACTTTGGATTTTTACGCTTAGCTCGTTGGATTTTTTCTCTTTTTTAGCCTTGTTTCATTTCGTATCTGTAACTGTTCTCTTGTCTCGCAGTTCGTGTCGCTGATCGATGGAATGATCAGGAAGTGCGGTTCTGAGGCCAGTCGTCTTGCGAGAGATCTTATGGAAATGCAAGGCAAATGGTCTGGAACTGAAGCCATGCTGAAAGCTATCGAGGGTTCCCACTCCACACCAGCTCGAGGCCGAGATCGGGGAGCTCGAGTGGGACCTTGGGAAGATGGCGAGTTCTCTGCTCAAGGAGAAGAAAGCCAGAAAGGCCAAGTCTACGTAGGTACGTCGACTCTAGCGTCAGATTGAGAACGACGAAGGATCGACAAGTCGCGTGGTTGAGGAGGCCAAGGTTGTGCTCCGCCTTGAGTTTCACGCTCGTTTGGCGAAGATCTCCGACTTTCTAGGCTCCCTCGAGTGCATCCGCAGCAGGGATTTGGCCTTGGCGACTGTCGAGGGCGGGATGGCCGTGGTTCGGGCACTCCAGAGCGAGACTCCTCCGTCCTTACAGGCCGAGGAAACCAGGTTGTCTGATCGCAAGGGAGACTTGGCGGTCGTACACGGAGATTTTGATCTTGTCTTGGCCGACCTGAAGTCCGCGTGTTTCTTTCCGACGTGTTCGGAAGACCCAGAGGGGAAAGATCCCGTGGTCGGGGAAAACAGAGGTGACGCAGCCCCAAGCTTGGATGAGGAGATGGGGGAAGAGGAGGTTTAGATTCCAGAAGATGATCACGGTGACGATCTCGCTTGAGAGATTTTTTTTATGTTTTATGAGCTTGTTCTTGCCTTGTATGGCCATGTTTTATGTTTCGGGACTGGCCGCTTGTGGCTTTGAATCCCTGCCGCTTTGCTGCTTTTTATTCTTCAATAAATGGATAATCAGTTTACGTTTACGTGAGTGTGTGTATGGAAGGAAGATTATGAGTTGTCGTCTCATATCTCTCTTCGATGTGAAATGTTTTATTCGCGATCTGTTTTGAGAGCTTTCCGCGAAATCCTAATTTCGCGGGATATCTGAAGACGTTGAATGTAAGCATAGAGGCATGTTTTAGGATCTCGTATCTTGTTTTTGATATCATGCCTTGAGATGTTAGAGACCAGTGTGCTGGGTTTAGGGCAACACCTAGGTCTACTTTCGGTTTTAAGGTTTTATGCGGTGACTAGCCAGCTATCTATTTTTCTGTTGCGATTTTAACCTGATTCGTACCGATTTAAAGTCCGCGATAGGTTCTCGGCTTATACGACTTGTATGGCACGAATCGAGCATCTCTCTAGAGACAATTTTTAAGCTAACTGGAAGTGCTAGACCAAAATTTCGGATTTCTTTTATAGCGCTATTATCCTTGTGTCGGATGTACGAGAGTCATCTCTGTGAGACGGCCGTGTCTGTTTAGGACGTTTGAGAGTTCGATGTGGTCAGCAACGAACATGGTGGTAGATATTACCGTTTGGGTCTTCGCGAAGAGTATGTGTTTGATTAGAGTTTCGTTTTGTCGGATGGAAACAACTTCTTAGGCGGTTTTTTGCGACGTCTCGCAGTGCCGAAGGTTGATTTTTCCCTAATGACTAGTTTATTTGCGAGTTTTTTAGGACTCGGATATGATTTGTGGATAAAGATGATTTGCTCGGTTTGCAGGGTAGAAAAGTTCCAGAAATATCGAGGGCGTGGTAAGATATTTTGAACTTGGGAGTATACGAGTATATGTATACGTACCCACTCTCCCCCCCCCTTTTTAGAGAGGGGGGACAGCTGAATTTATCTTCCGACAAACTGCCTACGTACTCCCTATGGAGATCAAGTCGTCTCGTAGTTCGGTAGTTGTCAAGCGGTTTGTTTAGTGATAGTATTTTTTGAGATGCATTGCGTTCCAAGTTCTCGGAATTTTTATGCCTTGCATGTTGGCTATCTCGTAGGAACCCGGTCGAACGACTTTTATGATCTTGTAGGGTCCTTCCCAGTTTGTTCCAAGTTTTCCCGCCTTTTGCTCAGCGGTATTTTGGAAGACTTTGCGAAGAACCAACTCTCCTTCGTTGAATCTGTGATTCTGTACGTTGGAATTATAATATTTTGCGGCTGCGTGTTGGTAATTCTGAATTCAGACGAGCACTCGATCCAGGCATTCGTTGACGAGGTCGAGATCGTCTAGGAGCATAGCTTTATTGAGATCTTCTCATTCGGGCAGTAATCTCCTTCGGACACCGGGGAATTGGACTTCTGCGGGAATCATGCATTTCGTCCCGTATACGAGGGCGAAAGGTGTTTCTCCCGTCGCTCGTCTTTGGGTTGCGCGATGTGACCAGAGGACTCCCTCAAGTTCGTCTGCCCACCTGCCTTTTTTAGCGTCTAAGCGTTTCTTAAGTCCGTCTACAATGGTCTTATTGATTGTCTCGGCTTGACCGTTGCATTGCGGATATCTGGGAGTTGACTTGTTTAGTCGTATCTTCCATTTTTCGCAGAATGCTTCGAACGGGTGGAGATGAACTGAGATCTGTTGTCAGTTACGATCTCGTAAGGAACTCCGTGTCTACAGATAATGTTTTTCCGTACGAAATTTTCAACTTGGACATCTTTTATACTTGCGTACGAATCTGCCTCTACCCACTTTGAGGAGAAATCAGTGAGGACTAAGAGGAAACGCTTTTGCTTTGAATTGTGAAGGGGTCCCACGATGTCCATGGCCCAGCGCATGAAAGGATACGGTGACTTGATGGAAGAAAGAACTTCTGCTGGTTGTCGGATGGTTGGAGCATGCCTTTGGCATTTTTCACATTTTCGTGCGAATTTCTCACAATCTCCGATCATCGTTGGCCAGTAAAATATGTGGCGTTTGATTTTCACTGCTAGTGACCTTCCACTGGAATGGTTTCCGCAAGACCCAGAATGGACTTCCTCCATCACTTTTCTCGCCTTTTCTCCTTCCAAACACGTCATGAGTGGCCCGGAAAGTTTCCATTTGTAAATTTTGCTGTCGACCGTTACGTAACGCGCGGCCTGCGTTCGTATTTTGCGGGCCGCCAATTTTTCGAGAGGTAATTTTCCGTCGGTGATGTAGGCTCGAATTGTTTCCAGCCTTGGCGTATTGTAGCCGTAGTCGGATAGTTCTGATCTCTCCTCCGGATGTCCTGCGACGTCCTCTTCATCGTCGTCTTCATCCCTGATGAGGTTGACGACGACTGGTGGTCCGATTCTCGGGTGTTCGATGAATTCGATCGGAATCACTCTTTTAAAGAGCATCGGCTTGGACGTTTTCGGAGCGGGGGATTCGCGTGAGAACGAAGCGGTCAAATTCTTGGGCTAGATTCTGGACCAATTTGCGATATGCATCCATTCTTTCATCCCTTGCTTCGTATTCTCCGCTATATTGGCTAGCGACTAGCTGAGAATCACAGTAGGCATGGATGTTGCGTATCTTCAAACCGTGAGCTAATCGTAGCCCTGCAATGAGTGCTTCGTACTCGGCCTAGTTGTTGGACGCGTGAAATTGCAGTCTGAACGATTGTTTTAAGATCTCACCAGTCGGTGACGTGAGGCGAATTCCGATGCCCAATCCTTGCTTTGATGAGGATCCGTCGACGTGGAGGACCCAGGTTGAATTTGGTTCCTTGTTGTTCACGGTTCACGTTGGTAGTTCGACTAAAAAGTCTGCGAGTACTTGGGATTTTGCACTTGTTCTTGGTCAGTATTCGATATCGTACTCGCTCAGCTCGACTGCCCATTTGGCTAACCGGCCCGACTGACTTGGGCTATGCAAAATCGTCCGCAGGGGGAAGGTCGTGAGGATGACAATCGTGTGGGATTGAAAATACGGTATGATATTTCGTGCCGATGTTACGATTGTGTATGCCAATTTTTCCATCAGCGGATACCTTGACTCAGCATCTAGCAAGGTTTTGCTTATGTAGAAAATGGGTTTCTGTTCGCCGCGCTCCTCCCTGATCAGGACGCCGCTCACAGCCGTTGCCGATACTGTGATACATAAGAACAAGGGTTCTCCTTCGACGGGTTTCGCGAGAATTAGAGGAATGGCCAAGTATCGTTTCAGCTATTGAAATGCGTTTTCGCACTCTTCTGACCATTCGAATCTTTTGTTCCCCCGTAGGATATCGTAGAAAGGTAAGCACTTGTCCGTTGACCGTGAGATGAATCGGTTAAGTGCTGCGACTCTACCGGTCAATCTCTGGACTTCCCGCTTATTCATGGGCGAGGCCATCTCAATCAATGCACTGATCTGTTGTGGCTTAGCTTTGATACCGCGGTGCGTCACTAGGTAACCGAGGAATTCTCCCGATGCTACGGCGAATCTGCATTTTGCCGGGTTAAGCTTCATGTTGTGGGAGTTTAGTTGTGCGAAACATTCCTCAAGATGAGACACGTGATCTCTTGCCTCGAGGGATTTGACGAGTATGTCATCGATATAGACCTCCATCGTTTTACCGAGTTGTTCGGAGAACATCCGGTTCACGAGTCGTTGGTATGTTTCGCCGGCGTTTTTGAGGCCGAAGGGCATCACCTCGTAGCAATAAGTCCCGCGATCGGTAATGAATGCAGTTTTCTCGCGATCGTCGGGGTTCATTCTAATTTGATTGTAACCTGAAAAGGCATCCATGAAGGATAAGAGCCCGTTTCCCGCCGTTGCTTCGACTAGCCGGTCAATGTGCGGTAGGGGAAAACTATCCTTTGGACAGGCTTTGTTAAGGTCAGTAAAGTCCACACAGACTCGCCACTTCCCGTTTTTCTTTTTGACTACTACAGGGTTGGCGAGCCAGTCTGGGTATCTTACTTCTGTTATCGATCCGACTTGAAGCAGCTTTTCGACCTCGTCGTTCACTGCGGAAGCGCGTCCGGGTCCTAACTTACGTCTCTTTAGTTTGACCGGTTTGAAAGTTGGATCGATGTTTAATTCGTGACATGTTATGTTAATGTCGATTCCTGGCATATCCTCTGTGGCCCACGCGAAAGTATTAAGGCTCTTTTTCAGACAGGTTATGAGTTATGTCCTTAAAGGCTCACGGAGGTTGGCTCCGACCTCGACACACCGTTCTGGGAATGCTTCGTCGAGACATACTGTCACCACGGGTTCGCAGGTTGGTTCGCATTTTTCTTCCAGGGCCGCAATTTTACGGGATTGCCAGAAGAGTTCTGCCGAATCTTGATTTCGGGTGCTTTCGTCAGAGGCCGTTTTCTTTACTTTTCTAGGAATGGTTTCGAGGTCTGGCCTTTTTTGTTTTAGTTCCGCGGCGAAACACACCCGTGATACTCTCGGATTTCCCCATATTACCTCGATTCCGTTAGGAGTTGGGAATTTCAGGCAAAGGTGGTATGTTGACGGGATCGCGCGCATGGAGTTCAACCACGGCGTACCCATGATAACGTTATAAGACGCGGGGCGGTCTACGACTAAAAACTCTGTGACTTTCTTCATGGTCCCAGCTTTAACCGCGAGATTAATCGTTCTGAACGCTATAGTGGCCTCTCCCGAGAGTATCTTTGAAGATGATATCAACCGAACTTCCAGTATCGATTAATACCCTAACGATATCGATTTCACGAATCGGTAACTCAATAACAAGGAGATCGTTACGAGGTTTGGCCTTATCGACCGTTGCTCCCCCCTTGAATGAGATGACGTTCGCACAGATCGAGTTTTGCATATCGTTTCTGATCGTTAAGTGGCTTTTTCGAATTAGATTGATCCGTACCCCCCCTCCTTCTAGCGCCAAACTGTGGGAACTGAAATTCACACTGTCAATTTCCGTTTAAATAAGGAAAGTAGGAGAACCCTAATATCACTCAAATTACCCTAAGGAGTGAATTACTCTCTCAAATAAGAGGTTCAGATGTAATACTTTGGGATCGAATCCACAAGGACTCTAGGATTACTCAAGAGATCTAAGGGATTAGAAATAAAGATAGACTAAGAGGTTTATTTGTTTAAAAGCAGTAAATGATGAGTCGAATAAGGTGATCGTTCGGCGATTTAAGTTGAAGTTGTTTTAAGGATGGGAAAACAGCTAGACTTAGGCAAATTCTCAGGTATGAAAAGCATGCAACTTAGTTTAAACTAAAGGGTTTGACGGTTTTTGAACTCAAACAATGGTAAAACCAGATAGGCTTTCTTTACTAGATCTCGGATCTCAACTTCCGTCTTTTGATCTGAAGAAAGAGTCGATCGACGTGACTTGATGCACATCGTTCGATACACCTTTCAAACAATCGATCGACACAACGATGGTAACGTCGATCGACGGTTCTTCTAGCAAGCTTTGCGAGCGGGTTTGAAGCTGTTCTCTAACCTTCTAAACCAACTCTCGTTGTTATCTAGTCAGTTAGATCACGCTGTCTATTTCAGGTATTGAGGGTAACGGTTGGTTATCTCAATTAATTCTAAAATCTAAGATGAGAGTGATCAATCCTAATTTTAGCATTAAGCTCAACAAGCATGAAAGAACAATCAAAACACCTTTTTAACAGTCTTATTAGCAGCACATACTTTCAACCTTTATGAGAAACCTAAATCTAACAATTGGGTTTACTCAAACATATTCATGAGAGACAAAGTCATGATGGTTTGAATAAAACTCAATTGAAATAATGAACACAGAAAGTAAGAGTAATAGAAATAAAGGAGTTCAAGATCTTCTCTGTTATGCAGTCTCAGATTTATCTCTCCAATCCTAAGCTCTTCTAATGGTAGCCAAAATGTTTCTCTCCCCAAACTAGGTTTTTAGGCCAGTCGGCCTCTAAAATGATACAAAACTCTAGTACATATAGCCTCACATGCGGCTTAGGGCTTAGGTTGCAATTAATAAACTTTATGGAAATGAAATCTTCTAATTTCGTGATTAATCCTCGGGTGATCCAACATCGATCGATGACGCTGAACGGTTGTCGATCGATTTTAATTGGCTTCGGTCGATCGATATTGCTCTTCAAGCGTCGATTGATTCTCTACGCATAAAAGTACTCCAAAGTGTCCCAAAAACATCATTTCCTTCTATCAAGTAACTGAACCGGTAATTGCTTTGAAAAGACTCTAAAACATGATAAATACATCTTAAAACACTTATATACCATGACTAAAAATGAGTGAAATCCATGGTATATAAACTCCCCCAGACTTATCCTTTTGCTTGTCCTCAAGCAAAACAAACGGTCAGTCTCTCTGAAAGAGGTTTGAAAACAGCAGGGACTCACAGATTTAAAACGCAGAAGTCATCACCTCTACAATATCGCATTCCACATTTAAAAGTCCTAATCACAAAGCACATTATACCATATCCTAGCTTATCAACCAAATTCCTCTAGCTAATAACTTAGCAAATAAAAGTGCAGGCTTTACCTTGGGATTATCGATCATAGGATTCAAAGATTCTTCAAACAACTGCTGGGATGGGATTCTTCAAACAAGTCTGGAAGGTAAAGCCTTGTGTACATTTATCATCTTTTTTCTCTCTATTTCGACCCTAAATTTATAGGTAGAGATATTTATTTTCAAAAAAAAAAAATACAAAAAAGAAAGAAAGAAAAAAGAAAGAAAGAAAAAAGAAAAAAAAGAAATATATATAATTAATAGGTGTTAGTTAGGTGGAATCCGAACATGAATTGGTGACTACAACCATTAAGGCTTGCTTCATAAGGATTCCAACAAAAAGAATTCGAACGGGACTTGGTGGCGGCAATCATCAAGGTTTGATTCACATGAATTCTTGGATATAGGTCAAAAAGAAGTGAACATTACTTGGTGGCAACCACCATTAAGGACTGATTCATGGAAGCCTGTCCAATCTTGGTCAATGATTCTGCAATGGAAGCAGACTTTGACTGAAGAGAGAAAAGATATGAACTAACTTTTACCTGCATATCAAGATACTTGTTTGAAAATCCTTGCATCATGTGATCGATACTCCCAAAGTAAAGCCTACACTTTTATTTATGTTAAGAAATGAGGTTGGTAGAGGGGAATGTTAAACAGAATTTGCTAAGTTGTTGGCTAGGTGAATTTGGTTGCTAAGCTAGGATATGGTATAATGTGCTTTTGTGATTAGGACTTCTTAGATGTGAATTGCAATATTGCAGATGTGGTGATTCTAAGTTTTAAATCATGTGAGTCCCTGCTGTTTTCAAACCTCTTTCAGAGAGACTGTCCATCTAATTTGTTTGACGACAAGCAAAAGGGTAAGTATGGGGGTGTTGATATACCATGGATTTCACCCATTATTAGCCATGGTATATAGGTGTTTTAATATATATTTACTATTAAATAGAGTCTATTTAGAGTATTTACAGGTTCATGGACGACTTGGAGGAATGTGGTGATTTTTTGTGTCTTCTGGAGTCTTTTGATGTGTAGAGCTGCACAGACGCGTCAGATGTTTAGCTATGGATGGAGACATTCCCACCGTCAGATGGAGCCCATATTATGACACTAGATAGAGCTTTGAGTTAGATTTCCAATGCCGCTGGTTTGAGGTCAATCAGCATCCTGAAGCAGAACTTATGTGTTTTTTACTGAAGAGTGGTCAGTATGCCTCGCGAGAGGAAGCTGTCGAGGAGATGAAGGACTGTCGATCGATGAAACAGCATTGTTGTCGGTCGACAGTGATGCCAGAATATGGGCTGAGCATATTTTATGACCGACTGAAGTCCAGAAGAAACCACAAAATACCAGAATACCCTTGGACGACCTAAAACCCTATTTATGTGTGTTTCTAAGCTATTTTTGACGGCTAAGCTTTCTTTTATTCTTTTTCTAGGTTAGGAGAGAAATGAGGAACTCCTTCAGAGTCCTCGTGCAACTCCTTTGGTTTTTATTATCTATTCTATTACAGTTTTATATCTATTCATGTATGATTTTCTGTGACAACTTCATGTCTGAATAGATCCACCTGTTAGGTTTAGGGTTCAGATAGGTTATGTGGGATTAGCCCCAAATATAGAATTGCTAAGTTGTGATATTCATCATTGAGTCTGTTCTTATTGCTTGTTCTCGAGTAATTAACCTGAACTTGATCATAGATTTATTAAGCACAAGCGATAGCTTGGGTTTTTATCTAACTTGTCTTCTCTGAGCTAGGATTGATAGACACAAACGAGAGTTGATCTAGTAACTCTAGCGAACATTTAATCAACCCGCACCAAACGCTTACTAGAAGCGTGTTGATCGATTCTCCTATAGAGACATCGATCGATGCTTCTATAGACATCGATCGATGCTTCTATAGACATCGATCGATGCTTCTATAGACATCGATCGATGCTTCTATAGGACATCGATCGACACTTTCTAAGATTCGACATCGAGAGTTGAAGGTCTTGGATCTAGTAATAGATAATCTAGAAATCGAGAGATGATCGGTTATTCTATTCCTTAAGTTCTATAATATCATGCTTTAGTCTCTATATCATTATAATCCTGATTTCTTGAATAGAAACCCTAGATCTAGCAAACCATCCTTCCATCAAACAACTCTCCCCCAAGCTGAACAATTGTCTTGCTCAACTTGTTTACTACTTTATTTACTGCTTTGCTATCTTTATTTACTGCTTTAAACCTATTAGCCTAGCTC
The DNA here is from genome assembly GCA_016771965.1 of Brassica carinata. Lineage (NCBI taxonomy): Eukaryota > Viridiplantae > Streptophyta > Magnoliopsida > Brassicales > Brassicaceae > Brassica > Brassica carinata. The sequence continues at coordinate 46,292,471 of CM028700.1, read as the reverse complement.
AATCATATAACTATTAGATCTTTTGTTTGCCCTAGCTCCATGTGGATTTGATCCCTAAGTACTACAACTCGACCTCTTATTTGAGAGAGTATAAATCACTCCTTAGGATAATTTGTGTGATATCACTTTATTAATAAAATTGGATCCACCGTCGCTTATGATTACAGATGCGTCATTGGTTGGGGAAGCTACTACATCGACCCATTTGGAAACATAATCAACAGCAACAAGAATATACTTGTTCCCGTATGAGGAAGGGAAATGACCCATGAAGTCTATCCTCCAGCAATCAAAGACTTCTATTTCTAGAATAGTCTTTTGTTCCACTTCATGTCATTTGCTGATTTTTCCTCTTCGTTGGCATATGTCAACCTGTTAGGTTTAGGGTTCAGATAAGTTATGTGGGATTAGCCCCAAATATAGAATTGCTAAGTTGTAATATTCATCATTGAGTCTGTTCTTATTGCTTGTTCTTGAGTAATTAACCTGAACTTGATCATAGATTTATTAAGCATTGATAGACCATGGATTTTACCCAATTTTAACCATGGTTTATGAGTGTTTTAAGATATATTATTACTATAGAGAGTCTATTTAGAGTTATTACAGATTCAGGTACTCGGCGAAAGAAAATGATGTATTTGGAGCTATTTGAAGACTTTCTGAGCTTTGCTGGATGGTCGATGATTTGTCAGAATATCGACCGATAGTTACCAGGGAATATCGATCGACAGTGAACTCTTCATATCGATCGACGGCGAAGCCACCCGAGAGTTAATGACAAATTAGAAGAATTAAAGTTTCACAAAAGTTTCAATAATTACATTTTAAGTCCTTGGCCGCCTGTTAGGCTATTTATTCTGGTTTTGTATCATTTTAGAGGCAGACTTGCCTAGAAACCTTTTTAGACCTAGTTTGGAGGAAGCAAGAAGCCACCATTGAAAGGGGAGAGCTTAGAATTGGAGAGATAGATCAACACTGCAAAACAGAGAAGATCTTGAACTCCTTTGCTTTATTCATTTTGTTGCTTACTCTATTCACTCATTTTAATTAAGTATTATTCATACCATCATAACTATGTATTCCATGAATATGTCTGAGTAATTCTTATTGTTAGATTTAGGTTTCTAAATAGGTTGATAAATGTATTACAGACAACAACAATTGTTAGGATGTTTAGAAATATAATTCTTTCATCTAGTTATGCTTAAAGCTAAATTTAGGATTGATCACCATTTAAATTTAGATCTTAGGATTAATTGGGATCAAGCCATTGCTTGACTCAATACCTGAAAATAACTAGTATGATCTAACTGACTAGATACAGACGAGAGTTGGTCTAGCTTTCTTGAAGAAGTACCGATCGACGCAGCGATATCCCTATCGATCAATATTTTGAAAGGTGTATCGATCGATATTCATTAACAATTATCGATCAACACTTTCTCGTGATTAACATACGAGAGTTGAAATCCAAGATCCAGATTAGATAATCAGATTGATTATATCTAAAGTTTTGAATTCAAGAATGATTAACATAAATAAAGCCCTAAAACCCAAAATTAAGTTTTACTTATCATACTTGAGAATATACCTGAATCTAGCTATTTCTCCCAACTGTTAACAACCTCAAAACAAATCAATCGAGCAATACACTTGCTCACCACTCCATTAACTGCTTTAAAACTTATAAACCATTTAATCTAGATTTATTCCAAGACCATAATCTATTGTGTAATCCTAGAGTCTCTGTGGATTCGATCCCTAAGTACTACATCTGAACCTCTTATTTGAGAGAGTAATTCACTCCTTAGGGTAATTTGAGTGATATCGCAATGCTTAAAGCTTGGTTTTATCTGACTTATCTTCTCTGAGCTAGGATTGATAGAAACAAACGAGAGTTGATATAGAAACCCTAGTGAACATTTAATAAACCCACACTAAACGGTTACTAGAAGCGTGTCGATCGATTCCCCTAATGAGATATCGACGAACCATAAAGGCGATCGGTTGATGCTCCTATAGAGGCATCGATCGCCGCTTTCTAAGATTCGACATCGAGTTGAAGGTCTTGGATCTAGTAATAGATAATCTAGAAATCGAGATGATCGGTTATTCTAATCGTTGAGTTCTATAATATCATGCTTTAGTCTCTATATCATTATAATCCTGATTTCATGAATATAAACCCTAGATCAAGCAAACCATCCTTCCATCAAACAACTCTCTGCCAAGCTGAACAATTGTCTTGTTCAACTTGTTAACTGCTTTATTTACTGCTTTGCTATATTTATTTACTGCTTTAAACCTATTAGCCTAGCTCAATCATATAACTATTAGATCTTTTGTGTGCCCTAACTCCCTGTGGATTCGATCCCTAAGTACTACAACTCGACACTGTTCATCCGCCGTCAACCGACACTGTTCATCTGCCGCCAACCGACACTGTTCATCTGCCGCCAACCGACACTGTTCATCCGCCAACCGACACTGTTCATCCGCCAACCGACACTGTTCATCTGCCGTCAACCGACACTGTTCATCCGCCGTCCGACACCACTTGTTAGGACGCAGAGAAGGTCGAAGTGCTCATACTTAAAGTTGACGAGAATGGGATGTTAAGAGACGAAGAAGGTCGCACTCGCAACAACACATGACAATTGATTAATGTAGAGGGTGCTGTAATCCGTGATGTGATTGATGTTGCTGAGACAAACGACTTTGATCTGAACCGCGAATGGTATGATTGGGGAAGTGTGGACCATTTCGAGGTCTTCCTCATGAAGATCCGAGACCTTATCAAAGAACTTGAGGAGCTAGGCTCGCAGTGTGCAGCAGAATGAAGTATCTAAATACCACATTATCTGCAAGATCTTCCCCTATTCTCTATCCGAGATGCATTTAGCTGGTTCAGTCAGCTGCAGCCAAGATCTTTAACCTGCTGTGATGACATTAAGACCACCTTCCTCAACAAATTTCTCTGAAGCTACATAAACTCGACATAAGGAGTTTGATGATATGTTCGACAAGACGACCTCAACGCCGATCGACAAGACGACCTCAACGCCGATCGACAAGACGACCTCAACGCCGATCGACAAGACGACCTCAACGCCGATCGACAAGACGACCTCAACGCCGATCGACAAGACGACCTCAACGCCGATCGACAAGACGACCTCAACGCCGATCGACAAGACGACCTCAACGCCGATCGACAAGACGACCTCAACGCCGATCGACAAGACGACCTCAACGCCGATCGACAAGACGACCTCAACGCCGATCGACAAGACGACCTCAACGCCGATCGACAAGACGACCTCAACGCCGATCGACAAGACGACCTCAACGCCGATCGACAAGACGACCTCAACGCCGACCAACGCACGACTTCAACATCGACCGACGGCACGACCTCAACGCCGATCGACAAGACGACCTCAACGCCGATCGACAAGACGACCTCAACGCCGATCGACAAGACGACCTCAACGCCGATCGACAAGACGACCTCAACGCCGATCGACAAGACGACCTCAACGCCGATCGACAAGACGACCTCAACGCCGATCGACAAGACGACCTCAACGCCGATCGACAAGACGACCTCAACGCCGATCGACAAGACGACCTCAACGCCGATCGACAAGACGACCTCAACGCCGATCGACAAGACGACCTCAACGCCGATCGACAAGACGACCTCAACGCCGATCGACAAGACGACCTCAACGCCGATCGACAAGACGACCTCAACGCCGATCGACAAGACGACCTCAACGCCGATCGACAAGACGACCTCAACGCCGATCGACAAGACGACCTCAACGCCGATCGACAAGACGACCTCAACGCCGATCGACAAGACGACCTCAACGCCGATCGACAAGACGACCTCAACGCCGATCGACAAGACGACCTCAACGCCGATCGACAAGACGACCTCAACGCCGATCGACAAGACGACCTCAACGCCGATCGACAAGACGACCTCAACGCCGATCGACAAGACGACCTCAACGCCGATCGACAAGACGACCTCAACGCCGATCGACAAGACGACCTCAACGCCGATCGACAAGACGACCTCAACGCCGATCGACAAGACGACCTCAACGCCGATCGACAAGACGACCTCAACGCCGATCGACAAGACGACCTCAACGCCGATCGACAAGACGACCTCAACGCCGACCAACGCACGACTTCAACATCGACCGACGGCACGACCTCAACATCGATCGACGGCAAGACCTCAACGCCGACCAACGCACGACTTCAACATCGACCGACGGCACGACCTCAACGCCGATCGACAAGACGACCTCAACGTCTACCAACGGTACAACCTCAATGTCGATCGACGATATAGAAAAAGAGATCACCATGGAAGATTTCTTGGACCTGGAAGAGTTCTTGAGTTGGATTTAGAAGAATTCTTGGAGCTGGAGGAATGACTTGAAGATATGGATCAGAATTGAAGAAGCTTGATGACGATCAGAATACTTCAAGAGGAGATCTGGAAACTTCACCAAAGGCTAGCATCGGTCGGCACCAACCTGATGAGATCAATCGACACCCACCCTGCATCATCGACCAACACCCACCCTCTATCATCGTTCACCATCTACCAGATAGCATCGACTTACACCCACCGATAGCATCGACTTACACCCACCGAAGCATCGATCGACACTATTCATCCGACGCCGATTGATACTGTTCATCCGCCGTCAACCGACACTGTTCATCCGCCAACCGACACTGTTCATCCGCCAACCGACACTGTTCATCTGCCGCCAACCGACACTGTTCATCCGCCGTCCGACACCACTTGTTAGGACGCAGAGAAGGTCGAAGTGCTCATACTTAAAGTTGACGAGAATGGGATGTTAAGAGACGAAGAAGGTCGCACTCGCAACAACACATGACAATTGATTAATGTAGAGGGTGCTGTAATCCGTGATGTGATTGATGTTGCTGAGACAAACGACTTTGATCTGAACCGCGAATGGTATGATTGGGGAAGTGTGGACCATTTCGAGGTCTTCCTCATGAAGATCCGAGACCTTATCAAAGAACTTGAGGAGCTAGGCTCGCAGTGTGCAGCAGAATGAAGTATCTAAATACCACATTATCTGCAAGATCTTCCCCTATTCTCTATCTGGAGATGCATTTAGCTGGTTCAGTCAGCTGCAGCCAAGATCTTTAACCTGCTGTGATGACATTAAGACCACCTTCCTCAACAAATTTCTCTACGAAGCTACATAAACTCGACATAAGGAGTTTGATGATATGTTCGACAAGATGATTAAAGGCCAGGAGAAGGAATTGATGTCTAGTTTCAATAAGATGTTGGGTATAGACTACACTGAACCGAAGGAGGAATCTGAAACCATGAACGCCTAGATCGAAAAGCCAGACATTGAGGTTCAATGAACATATGAGTTTACGCGAAGAGAAGAAGCTGACATTAGTGACACGACCTCCACGTCTACTAACGGTACAACCTCAACGTTTACCGAAAGCAGGACTTCAACGTCGACCTACGGCACGACCTCAACATCGATCGACGGCAAGACCTCAACGTCGACCAACGGCACGACTTCAACATCGACCGACGGCACGACCTCAACGTCGATCGACAGTACGACCTCAACGTCTACCAACGGTACAACCTCAATGTCGATCGACGATATAGAAAAAGAGATCACCATGGAAGATTTCTTGGACCTGGAAGAGTTCTTGGAGTTGGATTTAGAAGAATTCTTGGAGCTGGAGGAATGACTTGAAGATATGGATCAGAATTCGAAGAAGAAGCTTGATGACGATCAGAATACTTCAAGAGGAGATCTGGAAACTTCACCAAAGGCTAGCATCGGTCGGCACCAACCTGATGAGATCAATCGACACCCACCCTGCATCATCGACCAACACCCACCCTCTATCATCGTTCACCATCTACCAGATAGCATCGACTTACACCCACCCGATAGCATCGACTTACACCCACCCGAGCGCATCGATCGACACCCATTGTTGGACGAACCGCACGGTGTCATAGTTGAGATGGAACCAATTGAGGAAAGAGTGCACGAGTCTAAAGCCTCACACAATGCTGACTCCAAACATCTGAGACCACTTATATGCACAGAAGAAGCTTATGGGCTTCACAAAAGAATGAAGAGGATACATAATCCTGTGAAGATTGTGGTTCCATGCGCTGTATTTGAATCTGAATCTAATATTCCACTGGATAGAAGTATGCAGTTCAATTCTTACATTGAGGTATTGGAAGATCATCAGCACGTAGAAGCTTCTCAGAGAGGGTTGCGGTTTAGAGATGAAGTCGATAAGGGCCCAGCAGAAGCAGCATCGGTCGACACCGACCGGATACCATCGAACGACACCAACAAACCGGCATCGATCGACATTACCACCTCACCATCGATCGACACTGGACGCATATCAGAGCAGAAGAAGTTTGATGTGCGTGGAAATCTTAGGGATGGAGATGCCACCACGCGATCAGACAAGTTGGGGGGGAAAGAAGAGGAGGAATTGAAAGAAGAGAAAAAGGATCAAGGACGGTCCTCAGGTATCAATGATCCCTCGCTTCTCAGATGGTGTCAGGAAATCCAGAGTGCGCAGTAGATGCTTCTCACAACCATTTGCAAAGCTTCGAGCGCTCCTTATTGCTGAGATGATAGACAAAGGAGAAGAGTCTATGGAGGAGGCTTTCACACAAGAATGATAATGCTTCAGAGATCAGACATTGAGACTTGTTTTGGAGCATGTTCTCTTTCTCATCCAGACTAAATCAGATCTCCAAACTCAAGCTAAATGACTATAACAAAGCGCTGAGTGGGACGTAACCCACTATTAGGTAATTTCTTTCAGTTTAGTTTAGATTGTTACTGATTAAAGTTTTTATTTGTTGCAGGTCAAAAAAAAAAAAAAAGATCCGAGGAAGACGAGTTTGCACGAGGATCGACGATGGCTGTGTAGCATTAATCGACAGAGCATCACTAGCATCGATCGATCACCACTTAACTGTGTCGATCGACAAAGCTTCAAAAGTATTGATCACCACTTAACTGTGTTGGTCGACACTCATATCAAAATCAGGTATACCGTTTTTCCTTGTTAAATATTGTCCTTATGATTTATTTCTCCACCGATCTTAGACTGTGTAACACTGGTGACAGTGTTATTTAAGTCTGGGGACGTTCTACTAATATTGTGTTTTAGTTAGGTATTACAAAAAAAAAAAAAAAAAAAAAAGAGATTCAAGTAGATGATTATAAAATCGACCGATGATATCATGTCGATATCGATCGACAGTACAACACCTGCATCGACCGATGGTAACTCCTTTCCATCGACCGACACTTAACCCGGCCAGGTTATCGTTCTTACTTGTTAAATTGTGTACTTATGTTTACGTTATCACCATATCTCCGACTAGATATATACCGACGTTGTAATTTAAGTCTAAGTTTTATAGAGTCAAGAAGGGATAATGAACTTATTAGATTTTTGCTTGTTATCTAACAATTCTTTAGCACCATTCTAGACTTACTGATTGCAGATAGTACTAAAGATACTAAAGTGGATCAATCTGTCAACTATTCACACTTGCTGGGATTGTTTGAAGTAAATAAAGCTGACCTCCAACACTAAACTTGACATTACTGCTTGTCTTGGGGCTTGGTGTACATGGGATCATATTCTTCAAACAAGTCTGGAAGGTAAAGCCTTGTGTACATTTATCACATTTTCTCTCTCTATTTCGACCCTAGATTTATAGGTAGAGATATTTATTTTCAAAAAAAAAAAAGAAAGAAAGAAAAAAAAAAGAAAAAAAGATATAAATAAAAAGAAAGATATATAATTAATAGGTGTTAGTTAGGTGGAATCCGAACATGACTTGGTGACTACAACCATTAAGGCTTGCTACATAAGGATTCCAACAAACAGAATTGAATGGGACTTGGTGGCGGCAATCATCAAGCATCGATTCACATGAATTCTTGGATATAGGTCAAAAAGAGGTGAACATGACTTGGTGGCAACCACCATTAAGGCCTGATTCATGGAGACCTGTCCAATCTTGGTCAATGATCCTGCAGTGGAAGCAGACTTTGACTAAAGAGAGAAATTAGTAGAGAGAAAAGATAGGAACTAACTTTTACCTACAGATCAAGATACTTGTTTGAAAATCCTTGCATCATGTGATCGATACTCCCAAAGTAAAGCCTACACTTTTATTTATGTTAAGAAATGAGGGTTGTAGAGGGAATGTTAGACATGATTTGCTAAGTTGTTGGCTAGGTGAATTTGGTTGCTAAGCTAGGATATGGTATAATGTGCTTTTGTGATTAGGACTTCTTAGATGTGAATTGCAATATTGCAGATGTGGTGATTCTAAGTTTTAAATCATGTGAGTCCCTGCTGTTTTCAAACCTCTTCGTAGAGATCACCCATCTAATTTGTTTGTGACAAGCAAAAGGGTAAGTATGAGGGAGTTTATATACAATTGATTTCACCCATTATTAGCCATGGTATATTGGTGTTTTAATATATATTTACCACTATATAGAGTCTATTTAGAGTATTTACAGGTTCAGGGACGATTTTGAGGAATGTGGTGATTTATGGTGTCTTTTGGAGCCTTTTGATGTGTAGAGCTGCACAGACGCTGCCAGATGTTTAGCTATGGATGGAGACCTTCCCACCGCCAGATTGAGCCCATCTTTTGACACCAAATAGCTTTGAGTTAGATTTCCAATGCCGCTGGTTTGAGGTCAATCAGCATCCTGAAGCAGAACTTATGTGTTTTTCTTGAAGAGTGGTCAGATGCCTCATGAGAAGCTGTCGAGGAGATGAAGGACTGTCGATCGATGAAACAGCATTGTTGTCGGTCGACAGTGATGCCAGAATATGGGCTGAGCATATTTTATGACCGACTGAAGCCCAGAAGCAACCACAAATTACCAGAATACCCTTGGGCGACCTAAAACCATATTTATGTGTTTTCTAAGCCATTGTTGACGGCTAAGCTTTCTTTTATTCTTGTTCTAAGTTAGAGAGCAAGGAGGAACTCCTTCAGAGTCCTCCTGGAACTCCTTTGGTTTTATCTATTATATTGCAGCTTTATATCTATTCATGTATGATTTTCTGTGACAACTTCATGTTTGAATAGATCCACCCTATTAAGTTTAGGGTTCAGATAGGTTATGTGGGATTAGCCCCAAATATAGAATTGCTAAGTTGTGATATTCATCATTGAGTCTGTTCTTATTGCTTGTTCTCGAGTAATTAACCTGAACTTGATCATAGATTTATTAAGCCTGGCGATAGCTTGGGTTTTATCTAACTTGTCTTCTCGAGCTAGGATTGATAGAAACAAACGAGAGTTGATCTAGAAACCCTAGCGAACATTTAATCAACCCGCTAAACGCTTATTAGAAGCGTGTCGACGATTCTCCTAATGAGATATCGACGACACGACGAAGCGACGGTCGATGCTCTATAAAGACATCGATCGATGCTCTATAAAGACATCGACGACACTTTCTAAGATTCGACATCGAGAGTTGAAGGTCTTGGATCTAGTAATAGATAATCTAGAAATCGAGAGATGATCGGTTATTCTATTCCTTAAGTTCTATAATATCATGCTTTAGTCTCTATATCATTATAATCCTGATTTCTTGAATAGAAACCCTAGATCTAGCAAACCATCCTTCCATCTAACAACTCTCCCCCAAGCTGAACAATTGTCTTGTTCAACTTGTTTACTGCTTTATTTACTGCTTTGCTATCTTTATTTACTGCTTTAAACCTATTAGCCTAGCTCAATCATATAACTATTAGATCTTTTGTGTGCCCTAGCTCCCTGTGGATTCGATCCCTAAGTACTACAACTCGACCTCTTATCTGAGAGAGTATAAATCACTCCTTAGGGTAATTTGTGTGATATCACTTTATTAATAAAATTGGAGCCACCGTCGCTTATGACTACAGATGCATCATTGGTTGGGGAAGCTACTACATCGACCCATTTGGAAACATAATCAACAGCAACAAGAATATACTTGTTCCCGTATGAGGAAGAGATATGACCCATGAAATCTATCCTCCAGCAATCAAAGACTTCTATTTCTAGAATAGACTTTTGTTCCACTTCATGTCATTTGCTGATTTTTCCTCTTCGTCGGCATATGTCCACCTGTTAGGTTTAGGGTTCAGATAGGTTATGTGGGATTAGCCCCAAATATAGAATTGCTAAGTTGTAATATTCATCATTGAGTCTGTTCTTATTGCTTGTTCTTGAGTAATTAACCTGAACTTGATCATAGATTTATTAAGCATTGATAGACCATGGATTTTACCCAATTTTAACCATGGTTTATGAGTGTTTTAAGATATATTATTACTATATAGAGTCTATTTAGAGTAATTACAGGTTCAGGTACTAACCGAAAAAAAATGATGTATTTGGAGCTATTTAGAGACTTTCTGAGCTTTGCTGGATGGTCGATAATTTGTTAGAATATCGACCGATAGTTACCAAAGGATATCGATCGATAGTGAACTCTTCATATCGATTGTCGCAAGCCACTCGAGAGTTAATGACAAATTAGAAGAATTAAAGTTTCACAAAAGTTTCAATAATTACATTTTAAGTCTCTTGGCACTGTTAGGCTATTTATTCTGGTTTTGTATTATTTTAGAGGCAGACTTGCCTAAAGACCTTTTTAGACCTAGTTTGGAGGAAGCAAGAAGCCACCGTTGAAAGGGGAGAGCTTAGAATTGGAGAGATAGATCAACACTGCAAAACAGAGAAGATCTTGAATTCTTTTGCTTTTATTCATTTTGTTGCTTACTCTATTCACTCATTTTAATTAAGTATTATTCATACCATCATAACTATGTATTCCATGAATATGTCCGAGTAATTCTTATTGTTAGATTTAGGTTTCTAAATAGGTTGATAAATGTATTACAGACAACAACAATTGTTAGGATGTTTAGAAATATAATTCTTTCATCTAGTTATGCTTAAAGCTAAATTTAGGATTGATCACCATTTAAATTTAGATCTTAGGATTAATTGGGATCAAGCCATTGCTTGACTCAATACCTGAAAATAACTAGTATGATCTAACTGACTAGATACAGACGCAGAGTTGGTCTAGCTTTCAAGAAGTACCGATCGACGAGCGATATCCCTATCGATCAATATTTTGAAAGGTGTATCGATCGATATTCATTAACAATTATCGATCAACACTTTCTCGTGATTAACATACGAGAGTTGAAATCCAAGATCCAGATTAGATAATCAGATTGATTATATCTAAAGTTTTGAATTCAAGAATGATTAACATAAATAAAGCCCTAAAACCCAAAATTAAGTTTTACTTATCATACTTGAGAATATACCTGAATCTAGCTATTTCTCCCAACTGTTAACAACCTCAAAACAAATCAATCGAGCAATACACTTGCTCACCACTCCATTAACTGCTTTAAAACTTATAAACCATTTAATCTAGATTTATTCCAAGACCATAATCTATTGTGTAATCCTAGAGTCTCTGTGGATTCGATCCCTAAGTACTACATCTGAACCTCTTATTTGAGAGAGTAATTCACTCCTTAGGGTAATTTGAGTGATATCAAGCACAAGCGAAAGCTTGGTTTTTTATCTGACTTATCTTCTCTGAGCTAGGATTGATAGAAACAAACGAGAGTTGATATAGAAACCCTAGTGAACATTTAATAAACCCACACTAAACGGTTACTAGAAGCGTGTCGATCGATTCCCCTAATGAGATATCGATCGACACGACGAAAGGCGTATCGGTTGATGCTCCTATAGAGGCATCGATCGTCGCTTTCTAAGATTCGACATCGAGAGTTGAAGGTCTTGGATCTAGTAATAGATAATCTAGAAATCGAGAGATGATCGGTTATTCTAATCGTTGAGTTCTATAATATCATGCTTTAGTCTCTATATCATTATAATCCTGATTTCATGAATATAAACCCTAGATCAAGCAAACCATCCTTCCATCAAACAACTCTCTGCCAAGCTGAACAATTGTCTTGTTCAACTTGTTAACCGCTTTATTCTTGCTTTGCTATATTTATTCTTGCTTTAAACCTATTAGCCTAGCTCAATCATATAACTATTAGATCTTTTGTGTGCCCTAACTCCCTGTGGATTCGATCCCTAAGTACTACAACTCGACACTGTTCATCCGCCATCGACCGACACTATTCATCCGACGTCGATTGATACTGTTCATCCGCCGTCAACCGACACTGTTCATCCGCCGTCAACCGACACTGTTCATCCGCCGTCAACCGACACTGTTCATCTGCCGTCAACCGACACTGTTCATCCGCCGTCCGACACCACTTGTTAGGACGCAGAGAAGGTCGAAGTGCTCATACTTAAAGTTGACGAGAATGGGATGTTAAGAGACGAAGAAGGTCGCACTCGCAACAACACATGACAATTGATTAATGTAGAGGGTGCTGTAATCCGTGATGTGATTGATGTTGCTGAGACAAACGACTTTGATCTGAACCGCGAATGGTATGATTGGGGAAGTGTGGACCATTTCCGAGGTCTTCCTCATGAAGATCCCAGAGACCTTATCAAAGAACTTGAGGAGCTAGGCTCTGCAAGCGAGCAGAATGAAGTATCTAAATACCACATTATCTGCAAGATCTTCCCCTATTCTCTATCTGGAGATGCATTTAGCTGGTTCAGTCAGCTGCAGCCAAGATCTTTAACCTCTGTGATGACATTAAGACCACCTTCCTCAACAAATTTCTCTCTGAAGCTACATAAACTTCGACATAAGGAGTTTGATGATATGTTCGACAAGATGATTAAAGGCCAGGAGAAGGAATTGATGTCTAGTTTCAATAAGATGTTGGGTATAGACTACACTGAACCGAAGGAGGAATCTGAAACCATGAGCGCCTAGATCGAAAAGCCAGACATTGAGGTTCAATGAACATATGAGTTCTGTGAAGAGAAGAAGCTGACATTAGTGACCACGACCTCCCGTCTACTAACGGTACAACCTCAATGTCGATCGACGATGCGACCTCAGCGTCGACCAGCGGCACGACTTCAACATCGACCGACGGCACGACCTCAACATCGATCGACGGCAAGACCTCAACGCCGACCAACGCACGACTTCAACATCGACCGACGGCACGACCTCAACGTCGATCGACGTCACGACCTCAACGTCTACCAACGGTACAACCTCAATGTCGATCGGCGATATAGAAAAAGAGATCACCATGGAAGATTTCTTGGACCTGGAAGAGTTCTTGGAGTTGGATTTAGAAGAATTCTTGGAGCTGGAGGAATGACTTGAAGATATGGATCAGAATTGAAGAAGAAGCGATGGCGATCAGAATACTTCAAGAGGAGATCTGGAAACTTCACCAAAGGCTAGCATCGGTCGGCACCAACCTGATGAGATCAATCGACACCCACCCTGCATCATCGACCAACACCCACCCTCTATCATCGTTCACCATCTACCAGATAGCATCGACTTACACCCACCGATAGCATCGACTTACACCCACCGAAGCATCGATCGACACCCATTGTTGGACTAACCGCACGGTGTCATAGTTGAGATGGAACCAATTGAGGAAAGAGTGCGAGTCTAAAGCCTCACACAATGCTGACTCCAAACATCTGAGACCACTTATATGCACAGAAGAAGCTTATGGGCTTCACAAAAGAATGAAGAGGATACATAATCCTGTGAAGATTGTGGTTCCATGCGCTGTATTTGAATCTGAATCTAATATTCCCTTTGGATAGAAGTATGCAGTTCAATTCTTACATTGAGGTATTGGAAGATCATCAGCACGTAGAAGCTTCTCGAGAGGGTTGCGGTTTAGAGATGAAGTCGATAAGGGCCCAGCAGAAGCAGCATCGGTCGACACCGACCGGATACCATCGAACGACACCAACAAACCGGCATCGATCGACATTACCACCTCACCATCGATCGACGGCAAGACCTCAAGCGTCGACCAGCGGCACGACTTCAACATCGACCGACGGCACGACCTCAACATCGATCGACGGCAAGACCTCAACGTCGACCAGCGGCACGACTTCAACATCGACCGACGGCACGACCTCAACGCCGATCGACAAGACGACCTCAACGCCTACCAACGGTACAACCTCAATGTCGATCGACGATATAGAAAAAGAGATCACCATGGAAGATTTCTTGGACCTGGAAGAGTTCTTGAGTTGGATTTAGAAGAATTCTTGGAGCTGGAGGAATGACTTGAAGATATGGATCAGAATTCAAGAAGAAGCTTGATGACGATCAGAATACTTCAAGAGGAGATCTGGAAACTTCACCAAAGGCTAGCATCGGTCGGCACCAACCTGATGAGATCAATCGACACCCACCCTGCATCATCGACCAACACCCACCCTCTATCATCGTTCACCATCTACCAGATAGCATCGACTTACACCCACCGATAGCATCGACTTACACCCACCGGCGCATCGATCGACACCCATTGTTGGATCTAACCGCACGGTGTCATAGTTGAGATGGAACCAATTGAGGAAAGAGTGCGAGTCTAAAGCCTCACACAATGCTGACTCCAAACATCTGAGACCACTTATATGCACAGAAGAAGCTTATGGGCTTCACAAAAGAATGAAGAGGATACATAATCCTGTGAAGATTGTGGTTCCATGCGCTGTATTTGAATCTGAATCTAATATTCCCTTTGGATAGAAGTATGCAGTTCAATTCTTACATTGAGGTATTGGAAGATCATCAGCACGTAGAAGCTTCTCGAGAGGGTTGCGGTTTAGAGATGAAGTCGATAAGGGCCCAGAAGCAGCATCGGTCGACACCGACGGATACCATCGAACGACACCAACAAACCGGCATCGATCGACATTACCACCTCACCATCGACGATAATCGACGATATCGAAGCAGAAGAAGTTTGATGTGCGTGGAAATCTTAGGGATGGAGATGCCACCACGCGATCAGACAAGTTGGGGGGGAAAGAAGAGGAGGAATTGAAAGAAGAGAAAAAGGATCAAGGACGGTCCTCAGGTATCAATGATCCCTCGCCGATGGTGTCGAAATCGAGTCTTGCGATAGATGCTTCTCACAACCATTTGCAAAGCTTCGAGCCCTTATTGCTGAGATGATAGACAAAGGAGAAGAGTCTATGGAGGAGGCTTTCACACAAGAATGATAATGCTTCAGAGATCAGACATTGAGACTTGTTTTGGAGCATGTTCTCTTTCTCATCCAGACTAAATCAGATCTCCAAACTCAAGCTAAATGACTATAACAAAGCGCTGAGTGGGACGTAACCCACTATTAGGTAATTTCTTTCAGTTTAGTTTAGATTGTTACTGATTAAAGTTTTTATTTGTTGCAGGTCAAAAAAAAAAGATCCGAGGAAGGCGAGTTTGCACGAGGATCGGCGATGGCTGTGTAGCATTAATCGACAGAGCATCACTAGCATCGATCGATCACCACTTAACTGTGTCGATCGACAAAGCTTCAAAAGTATTGATCACCACTTAACTGTGTTGGTCGACACTCATATCAAAATCAGGTATACCGTTTTTCCTTGTTAAATATTGTCCTTATGATTTATTTCTCCACCGATCTTAGGATCGTGTAACACCGGTGACAGTGTTATTTAAGTCCGGGACGTTCTACTAATATTGTGTTTTAGTTAGGTATTACAAAAAAAAAAAAAAAAAAAAAAGAGATTCAAGTAGATGATTATAAAATCGACCGATGATATCATGTCGATATCGATCGACAGTACAACACCTGCATCGACCGATGGTAACTCCTTTCCATCGACCGACACTTAACCCGGCCAGGTTATCGTTCTTACTTGTTAAATTGTGTACTTATGTTTACGTTATCACCATATCTCCGACTAGATATATACTGGGGACAGTGTAATTTAAGTCTAAGTTTTATAGAGTCAAGAAGGGGATAATGAACTTATTAGATTTTTGCTTGTTATCTAACAATTCTTTAGCACCATTCTAGACTTACTGATTGCAGATAGTACTAAAGATACTAAAGTGGATCAATCTGTCAACTATTCACACTTGCTGGGATTGTTTGAAGTAAATAAAGCTGACCTCCAACACTAAACTTGACATTACTGCTTGTCTTGGGGCTTGGTGTACATGGGATCATATTCTTCAAACAAGTCTGGAAGGTAAAGCCTTGTGTACATTTATCACATTTTCTCTCTCTATTTCGACCCTAGATTTATAGGTAGAGATATTTATTTTCAAAAAAAAAAAAAAAGAAAGAAAGAAAAAAAAAAGAAAAAAAGATATAAATAAAAAGAAAGATATATAATTAATAGGTGTTAGTTAGGTGGAATCCGAACATGACTTGGTGACTACAACCATTAAGGCTTGCTACATAAGGATTCCAACAAACAGAATTCGAATGGGACTTGGTGGCGGCAATCATCAAGCATCGATTCACATGAATTCTTGGATATAGGTCAAAAAGAGGTGAACATGACTTGGTGGCAACCACCATTAAGGCCTGATTCATGGAGACCTGTCCAATCTTGGTCAATGATCCTGCAGTGGAAGCAGACTTTGACTAAAGAGAGAAATTAGTAGAGAGAAAAGATAGGAACTAACTTTTACCTACAGATCAAGATACTTGTTTGAAAATCCTTGCATCATGTGCTCGATACTCCCAAGGTAAAGCCTGCACTTTTATTTATGTTAAGAAATGAGGGTTGTAGAGGGGAATGTTAGACATGATTTGCTAAGTTGTTGGCTAGGTAAATTTGGTTGCTAAGCTAGGATATGGTATAATGTGCTTTTGTGATTAGGACTTCTTAGATGTGGATTGCAATATTGCGGAGATGATGATTCTAAGTTTTAAATCATGTGAGTCTTTACTGTTTTTAAACCTCTTTCAGACAGACTGTCCGTCTGTTTTGCTTGAGGACAAGCAAAAGGGTAAGTATGAGGGAGTTTATATACAATTGATTTCACCCATTATTAGCCATGGTATATTGGTGTTTTAATATATATTTACCACTACATAGAGTCTATTTAGAGTATTTACAGGTTCAGGGACGATTTTGAGGAATGTGGTGATTTATGGTGTCTTTTGGAGCCTTTTGATGTGTAGAGCTGCACAGATGCGTCAGATGTTTAGCTATGGATGGAGACCTTCCCACCGTCAGATTGAGCCCATCTTTTGACACCAAATAGCTTTGAGTTAGATTTCCAATGCCGCCAGTTTGAGGTCAATCAGCATCCTGTAGCAGAACTTATGCCCGTTTTACTGAAGAGTGGTCAGTCTGCCTCGCGAGAGGAAGCTGTCGAGGAGATGAAGGACTGTCGATCGATAAAACAGCATTGGTGTCGGTTGACCGTGATGCCAGAATATGGGCTGAGCATATTTTATGACCGACTGAAGCCCAGAAGCAACCACAAATTACCAGAATACCCTTGGACGACCTAAAACCATATTTATGTGTTTTCTAAGCCATTGTTGACGGCTAAGCTTTCTTTTATTCTTGTTCTAAGTTAGGAGAGCAAGGAGGAACTCCTTCAGAGTCCTCCTGGAACTCCTTTGGTTTTTTTATCTATTATATTGCAGCTTTATATCTATTCTTCTATGATTTTCTGTGACAACTTCATGTTTGAATAGATCCACCCTATTAGGTTTAGGGTTCAGATAGGTTATGTGGGATTAGCCCCAAATATCGAATTGCTAAGTTGTGATATTCATCATTGAGTCTGTTCTTATTGCTTGTTCTTGAGTAATTAACCTGAACTTGATCATTGATTTATCAAGCACAAGCGATAGCTTGGGTTTTTATCTGACTTGTCTTCTCTGAGCTAGGATTGATAGAAACAAACGAGAGTTGATCTAGAAACCCTAGCGAACATTTAATCAACCAGCTAAGCGCTTACTAGAAGCGTGTCGTCGATTCTCTAATGAGATATCGATCGACCACGGTAGCGTATCGATCGATGCTCCTATAAAGACATCGATCGACGCTTTCTAAGATTCGACATCGAGAGCTGAAGGTTTTGGATCTAGTAATAGATAATCTAGAAATCGAGAGATGATCGGTTATTCTATTCGTTGAGTTCTATAATATCATGCTTTAGTCTCTATCTCATTATAATCCTAATTTCCTGAATAGAAACCCTAGATCTAGCAAACCATCCTTCCATCTAACAACTCTCCCCCAAGCTGAACAATTGTCTTGTTCAACTTGTTTCTTGCTTTATTCTTGCTTTGCTATCTTTATTTCTGCTTTAAACCTATTAGCCTAGCTCAATCATATAACTATTAGATCTTTTGTGTGCCCTAGCTCCTGTGGATTCGATCCTAAGTACTACAACTCGACCTCTTATCGAGAGAGTATAAATCACTCCTTAGGGTAATTTGTGTGATATCACTTTATTAATAAAATTGGAGCCACATTAAACATGACTACAGATGCATCATTGGTTGGGGAAGCTACTACATCGACCCATTTGGAAACATAATCAACAGCAACAAGAATATACTTGTTCCCGTATGAGGAAGAGATATGACCCATGAAATCTATCCTCCAGCAATCAAAGACTTCTATTTCTAGAATAGACTTTTGTTCCACTTCATGTCATTTGCTGATTTTTCCTCTTCGTCGGCATATGTCCACCTGTTAGGTTTAGGGTTCAGATAGGTTATGTGGGATTAGCCCCAAATATAGAATTGCTAAGTTGTGATATTCATCATTGAGTATGTTCTTATTGCTTGTTCTTGAGTAATTAACCTGAACTTGATCATAGATTTATTAAGCACTGATATGCCATGGATTTTACCCAATTTTAACCATCGTTTATGAGTGTTTTAAGATATATTATTACTATATAGAGTCTATTTAGAGTAATTACAGGTTCAGGTACTAACCGAAAAAAAATGATGTATTTGGAGCTATTTAGAGACTTTCTGAGCTTTGCTGGATGGTCGATAATTTGTTAGAATATCGACCGATAGTTACCAAAGGATATCGATCGATAGTGAACTCTTCATATCGATTGCCGGCGAAGCCACTCGAGAGTTAATGACAAATTAGAAGAATTAAAGTTTCACAAAAGTTTCAATAATTACATTTTAAGTCTCTGGCCGCCTGTGAGGCTATTTATTCTGGTTTTGTATTATTTTAGAGGCAGACTTGCCTAAAGACCTTTTTAGACCTAGTTTGGAGGAAGCAAGAAGCCACCGTTGAAAGGGGAGAGCTTAGAATTGGAGAGATAGATCAACACTGCAAAACAGAGAAGATCTTGAATTCTTTTGCTTTTATTCATTTTGTTGCTTACTCTATTCACTCATTTTAATTAAGTATTATTCATACCATCATAACTATGTGTTCCATGAATATGTCTGAGTAATTCTTATTGTTAGATTTAGGTTTCTCAATAGGTTGATAAATGTATTACTGACAACAACAATTGTTAGGATGTTTAGAAATATAATTCTTTCATCTAGTTATGCTTAAAGCTAAATTTAGGATTGATCACCCTTTAAATTTAGATCTTAGGATTAATTGGGATCAAGCCATTACGACGCTGACTTTTATATCGAAAGTGACGGTCATGGGGGAAATGTCTTGGTTTTGATCATCGGTAGTATCGATCGACATAGCATTGTTGGCATCGATCAATGGCTCCTCGGATGTGAGACATATGTTACCCACGAACGATGAAGCCGTTTGGTAAGCGTTCTCTGTCGACAAGAAATCGTCGATAAGGACGTCATCCTCTATTCATATCCGGGAAAGGTGGTCTGCGACTACGTTTTCCACTCCCCGTTTGTCTTTTATTTCTATGTCCAATTCCTGGAGTACCATGATCCATCACAAGAGTCGTGGTTTCGCGTCTTTCTTCTGCATTAAATATTTTATTACAGCGTGGTATGTATGAACAATAACTCGCGAACCGACTAGGTATTGGCGGAATTTTTCAAATGCATAAACTACAGAAAGTAGTTCCTTTTCCATTGTTACATATTCCTTTGTGCCTCATCGAGAGTTCGATTGGCATAGTAGACAACGTGTAGCTTTTTGTCTTTCTTTTGGCCTAGTACTGCTCCCACAGCGAAATCGCTCGCGTCACACATAATTTCGAAAGGAAGGTTCCAGTCAGGTGCTTGTACGATGGGGGCCGTTATTAAGGCTTTCTTTATTTCTTCAAAAGCCTTTACTCATTCTGGTGTGAAGTCAAATTTAACTTCTTTGCATAGGAGGGCTGTGAGTGGTCTAGCGATTTTGCTGAAATCTTGTATAAACTTCCTATAAAATCCGGCATGCCCGAAAAAACTTCTCACTTCTTTTACGTTTGTGGGGGCAGGCAAACCGGTCATTACCTTAATTTTTTCTCGATCTAATTCTATACCAGCAGCAGATACTTTATGTCCTAGGACGATCCCATCGTTAACCATGAAGTGGCATTTTTCCCAATTAAGAACAAGGTTCTTTTCTTCACATTTTGCCAAAACTTTACAAAGGTTATCTAGGCAATTTTTGAAACTAGGTCATAGACCGAGAAACGTCCATAAAGACATCCATGAAATCTTCTATGATATCTGTAAAGATTGACATCATGCATCATTGGAAAGTGGCAGGGGCATTACAAAGACCGAATGGCATTCTGCGGTATGCGAATGTTCCGTAAGGGCATGTAAAGGCAGTCTTTTCTTGATCGTCAGGGTGTATAGGGATTTGGAAAAATCTAGAGTATCTGTCAAGAAAACAGTAATATTGGCGATTTGCCAATCTTTCCAACATTTGATCAATGAAGGGCAAAGGGAAGTGATCTTTTCTGGTGGAAATGTTTAATTTCCTATAATTGATACACATTCGATGCTCGGTGACAGTTCGCGTAGGAATGATTTCATTTTTATCATTCTGCACTACTGTAATACCGCCTTTCTTAGGTAAAACATGCACAGGGCTCACCCAGTTACTATCCGAAATGAGGTAGATGACTCTAGCATCTAGAAGTTTGATAATGTCATTCTTAACAACTTCCTTCAAGTTCGGGTTTACCCTCCTTTGTTGTTCCACTGACGATTTGGAATCGTCTTCTAAGTGAATTCGGTGCATGCACAAACCTGGAGAGATACCATGAATATCCTTGTGAGAGTATCTGAGGGCTTTCCTATACTTGCGCAGTTTATTCAATAACAACGCAAGTTCTCCATTAGTTAGATTGGCGTTTACGATTATGGGGTAGGAATTATTATAAAGGAATGCATATTTGAGTCTGGCAGGTAATTGTTTCAACTCAACTTTCGGTGCTTTTTCGGTGTTCCAATTTTATAGAGAGGATGGTTGTCGATCGACGGCGTCTTTTAAATATCAATCGACACTGATTTCCGAATCGTCATCCCCCACGTCATCGACATTCGCTATCTCTACAATTGCGTTCATTAATCGCGCGTACTCATCAGCCATGTTGTAGATGCTAAACATTTCCTTTTCAGTAAATGTAAGCAATTTTTCCAGGGGATCATCTGAGCATAGGTCTATGAAAGATTCTTCAGCCAACTTAGAGATATCATCCACATAAAAAGCTTGTTTGTCGATTAAAGGTCGTTTTAGTTTTTCCATATCGAAAGTCATTGGGATGTTTCCAATGTTTAAACATATCTGACTTTCCTTGACGTCGATGATCGCACCAGATGTGGCTAGAAATGGTCTACCTAAAATTAGGGGGTCTTTCGGTTCATTTTGGTATTTCAACACAACGAAATCCGTTGGTACGTGACAGTCGTTAATCTTTATTGGCACGTCATCTAGTACTCCTTCAGGTACTCTAACGGATCTATCAGCAAGAACCAAAGTTATTTTGCTTGGTTTAAACTCGTTGTATCCCAATGATTTCGCAGCAGAGTGCGGCATGAGATTTACGCTGGAACCTAGGTCAAAAAGGGATCGAGGAAATTTTTTATTTCGTATGTTGCAATCTCGAACAAAGCTGCCAGGATCAGGACTCTTGATTGGGGTTTCGCCTTGGATTATAGCACTTACTTCCTCTGAAACCATCATGACGTTGTGTTCAGCAGCTGGGAAGCTGTTGGATACCATTTTCTTTACATATTTCTTTATCGAGGGTGATACTTTTATGGCTTCACTTAGTGGCATTTCTAGCGTGATGTTATCGAATGCTTTCTTGCAAATCGCTTTATCCAGTTCTCCCTTAGTTTGCGACTTGCTGAGAGGAAAGGGCGGCAAAGTCCTATACACTCTCTCCACTGCCGGTTTGGCAGTAGTCGAGTGTCGATCGACATTGTTTCTAGTTTGTCGATCGATATTTACCGTAGTCGGTCGATCGATGTTGTTCCCTTTTTGTCGATCGATTTCCACATCTTCTTCTGACTCCTCATCTTCTTCATCAAGGTTGATCGTCGCCTTCTCAGATTTTTCAGTGTTGGACCTTTCCTTTTCTCGAGGAGGTTCTGATCCTGGATCAGGATTATCGAGAAGTATCGGTCATGATCTACTTTCGCCGGTTTTCTCAACTTCACTGGGTTTTTCCGCATAGTTAATATCTATGGTGCTCGGGGTGAGGCGTTTTCCGCTTCTTAGTAGCACAACATTAACTTGACGTTTCAGATTTGCGTTAGTTCTCCCAGGGAGACGTTATGTTTCTCTTTTGATGGCAGTCGCGTTTTCCGCTACTTGACTGTCTAGTCTCTTAACGTATTCACTTAGAGCGTTGAACTTCCTCATCAGCTCACTGTAGATTATATTTATCTTTCCATTATGGTCAGTGGCCATTTTGCGATTTCTCGTGAAAGCTTGGTTTAACCTAAATTTCGCTCTGCCTCGGCGTGATCCAACAGTAGCATCATAATTTCGGGTGAAGCTGTCAGTGTCAGGATTGGGATGCCTATCTTTCAAGGTTGGATTATCCATGAAATCTACCTGTTGTTCTAGGTCAGAAAGGACATCATCATCGATTTGGTAGATCCCAAATTGATTTTGCTCATCTAGAACAGAATGAAGTGAGTCCAGAGATTCTTTAATTTCAGCGAAATATGGCTCATCTATGGAATCAACTCTTCTTCCTCGTTCTACGTCCATCATCTCGTAGGATCTACCCGTTGGTACATTCTTGATCAAGTGATTTGCTTCTTCAGGGCTCCTGGTACTAAAGCTCCCTTCACTGGTTGTGTCTAGGTAATTTGGTAATGAAGGTTAACACCCCTGTAAAAGGTGTTAAAAAGTTGTGGTTCTTAATAACCATGGTGGGGACATTCAAGTTGGTAACTCTTGAATCTTTCCTAGGCGTTTCTGAATGATTCCCGTGGATCTTGGCGGAATGTGGAGATTTTCTTCCTTACATCCCATTAACGCGTCTCATCGAAGAAGTGATTAATGAAAGCACTCCTAATTTCCTTCCAGCAGGTCAGAGATCCTGCTAGTAGTTGGTCTAGCCATTTTCTAGCGTCGCCCTATAAGAAAAATGAGAAGAGTTTACAGCGATTGTACTCGTCATTCATCATGTCTTCTAGGTAGTCGATGTGATCGTGTGGGTGTTCCAAGGTGGTTCCACGGAAAGGGTTCTGACATACCAAGATCAGGTATTCAAGGCTGAGCCCAGATTCCTTGGTATCGTCTTTTGGTAGTTTAATGGCTGACCTATTGGAATATGTTCTGCCAGGATTTAAGTAGTCTTGCAAAGGCAATTTTATTTCTTTGACTCTATTCGAGGTTGAATTAATTTTAACAGGGATTGCAGTCCCATGTCCATTTATGATTTGGTTGATTGTGTTGCTTAGTTGACCTTTAGGTTCACCTAGGACTACTTCCTCATTAGCATGATTGGTAAGAGAACACTTACCTGCTTCTAGCGGGGTATCGTCGATCGATGTTTCCTCGACTCGTCGACCGATGTCTGGAGTGCAGCGTTGACCGATGATTTCGTCGACACGTCGCTTGATGTTGTTGTTATTCTGTCGATCGATGTCCAGACGAAATCCATGTCCTCCATCTTAAGTACCTGTGTTAGCGGGGAAAAGAAGGAAAACTTTAGCAAATTCAGTAACAAAATCTAGACTATATTTTAAACTTAATCTAATCGTAATAAGAAAGTGTCCCCGGAAACGGCGTCAAATTTGATATCACTCAAATTACCCAAAGGAGTGAATTACTCTCTCAAATAAGAGGTTCAGATGTAGTACTTAGGGATCGAATTCACAAAGACTCTAGGATTACACAATAGATTTTTAGTCTTCGAAATAAAGCTAGATTAATGATATACCATGGATTTCACCCATTATTAGCCATGGTATATTGGTGTTTTAAGATATATTTACTATGATATAGAGTCTATTTAGAGTGTTTACAGGTTCAGGTACGTTCTCGAGAAATATGGTGATTCTGGAGCCTTTTGAGTGTAGAGCTGCACAGACGTGTCAGATGTCTAGCTATGGATGGAGACCTTCCCACCGTTATATTGAGCCAATATCTTAATACAAGATAGAGCTTTGAGTTAGCTTTCCAATGCCACCGGTTTGAGGTCAATCAGCATCCTGTAGTAGAAGTTATGTTCATTTTACTGAAGAGTGGTCAGTCTGCCTCGCAAGAGGAAGCTGTCGAGGAGATGAAGGACTGCCGATCGATAACACAGCATTGGTGTCAATCAACAGTGATGCCAGAACGTGGGACAAGCATCTTTCAAGACCGTTTGAAGCCCAGAAGCCCCACCAAGTTACCAAAATACTCATGGACGACCAGAAATCCTATTTATGTTATTTCTAAGCCACTTTTGACGGCTACGCTTTCTATTATTCATTTTTATTGTTTTAGGGTTGGAGAGAAAATCGATTCTCCTTCAGAGATTGATTGGTACTCCATTGGTTTTACCATTGATTTATCTAATCTATTATTCAGACTATGATTTGTGTTACTGCGAGCATGTCTGAGTAATTCATCCTGTTAGATTTAGGGATTCATGAGCTTAATGTCAAATTGATAATCTGTTAGGATTGCTAGGGTTGTTTACTGATTTCTACACTAGTGTAGCTTGTAATACTAGGATCTGGAATAGTTGGAAAAGTACGACGGTGTGACTAATTGTTTGAACCTATAATCATAGGATAATTGAGAGGCACGAAAGTGCAATTGATTAACGGAACCCGAACCCTGAGTGGATTAGTTATCTAGGCGCGTACGAGAGTTGGTCTAGAGCTAATTGAACATTATTGATCTGTACGATAACGCTTGTCCGAAGAAGCATAGATCGACGCTCTGGCCATAGCATAGATCGATGCTCGCTCCTGGTTCGCACGCGAAAGCTGAAACACAGGACTTGGACAGCTGATTAGCAATTGCATGCGAAAGCTGGATTGCTACTTATTAAAATCTAGTTCTAGAATTGAATCTATAAAACCCTTAGTATCCTTGATTGTAGTATTGAATCTCTTGATTGATAAATCTCTAGGTCTAGCTATTTCTCCTAATTGTTTACAACCTCAATCAACCAAACGAACAACTACTTTGTTCACTTTGATTTCATTTATTTACTGTTTTACAAAATGTTTGCCTTGCTTAATCTTGATTTCTATAGTCTATTGTGTGCCCTAGCTCTCTGTGGATTCGATCCCTAAGTACTACAACTCGACCTCTTATTTGAGAGAGTATAAATCACTCCTTAGGGTAATTTGAGTGATATCAAATTTGGCGTCGTTGCCGGGGAGCTTTGATCGCCATTAGAATTGATTAATAGGTTTAGTCTAGGTTTTATTTACTGTCATAGTTACTTACACAAAAATTTTTCTTGTCTTTCAGGTACATGCCTATGTACCAGAAGTAGCAAGGAAGAATTACTTTTCTTCTCAGACCCAACACGTTTGGAACGTTCGATCCGCAAAGAGAAACACACATCATCGATCCACACCACCTCTACTACGTCGATCGACACTACCTCTACTACGTCGATCGACACCACCTCTACTACATCGATCGACATTTTTGATAGAGCGACGATCGACAGTTCAACTCGAACAGCGGTCGATACCAATCTGTGAACAGACATGGTCGCGACACTTGCGCTACAGAGTGATGAGAATGGAGACATGCATGACCCTGGAGGACATCTGTGTAATGCAGCAGGTCAAAGGATAGATGGACAAGGGATTGCAATCTTTGAGCCATCTGCTGCCACCGAGGATAAAGTTCCTCTTCAGAGATTGTTAGCAGATTTTACCAGGCCTAGGCAGTTCTACACCAACAGGTCTGCGATTCAACCTCTACAAATCCAGGGATTTCAAATACACCCCACACACTTCTCTCATGTGGGTCAGCACCCTTATCACGGTCTTTCTGATGAAAATCCCTCGGATCATATTGAGACACTCGAGGACTTTGTGTATGGCATCCAGAAGGATGAAGCAACCAAAGATTACATCATCTGCAAGCTGTTCAAATATTCTCTCTCTCGGAATGCTAAAAATTGGCTGAGATGCCTACCACCAGGATCTCTCACTACATGGAATGATGTCAGGACTGCGTTTATGACTGAATTTTTAGATGATGCAAGGGCTGAAGTGATGAGAGATAAAATTTGGACATTCTCTCAGGGACCTACAGAAGCTTTCAAAAGCTCTTGGGAAAGGTTTAGGAGATACCAAATGGACTGTCCACATCATGGTTTTACGGAGATTCAGCTTTTGAAGAAATTCTGCAAGGGTATTGATGTGTGATATCATGTGATGCTGGATACTGCAAGCGAAGGAAACTTCGAGACAAGGACCCCAGAGGAAGCTAAGAGACTGATTGAGAACTTGATGTCTAGCAAGAGTTCCAAAAATCTGGATATGCACAGGATAAAATCAGTTGCAATGGATAGTGACAAGATTGTTGAGGCTGAGATTGGATCTGTATATGAAGTCTCGTTGATAGAACATGCTGTAGAGAAGGATGAGGATCAAGGCTATATAGAAAATATGGAATCTATGATAGAGAAGGTCCTGAAAATTCAGCAGAAAACGAGTGCATACTTAAATCTGAGGTTGGATGTTCTCTACAAAGAGCTGAATGGAAAACTTGAAACCTTAGATGCCCATGTCATGATGCTTGATGCCTAGGTTTCTCAGACTGCAGAAGCTATGAAGAAGCAAGAAGCTCTGGTCAAAGGGAAAGCTGTGGAAAGTGAGAGGCACCAGGTTAATGCCATCTTAGAAGATGACTTTGGGGAAGTGCTCGAGCAGGAAAAACTGGAAAAAGATGCTTTCCATAGGCAGCTTGTACTGGTGTCGACCGACATCAACAGCTGAGCACCGACCGACATAAACAGCTGAGCACCGATCGACATCATCAGCCAA
Source organism: Brassica carinata (assembly GCA_016771965.1). Classification (NCBI taxonomy): domain Eukaryota; kingdom Viridiplantae; phylum Streptophyta; class Magnoliopsida; order Brassicales; family Brassicaceae; genus Brassica; species Brassica carinata. The sequence continues at coordinate 46,265,024 of CM028700.1, read as the reverse complement.
GCATCGATCGACACCACTTTTGGGATCGGACAAAACGGTTCGAATTCAGAGCAACTCAGATTTTGCCGCTCGACACCCGCATCCTCCCACCCTAGCTCGAGTTAAAAGGGACAACATCGATCAACAGCAACACAATTTAATTGATCGACAGCAACATGGGAACATCGATCGACAACAACAAAAGAGCAGCGATCGACAACCGCCAATACCATACCGAGTACGTTTACCAGATCTTGATGCACACCGCTTGAAGGCGTTTTGAAATCCATCTCAGACATCAGTTTGCTTGAAGACAACAGGGAAGATAAGTCAGCAATCTGCAGAACCACGAGAGCAAAAGCAAACCCTAGCTGAAACCTCTTTTGTTGAGAGTGTCGATCGACGACATCTACCAGGTATCGATCGACGACATCTACCAGGTATCGATTGATACCACTCAAATTACCCTAAGGAGTGAATTACTCTTTCAAATAAGAGGTTCAATTTTAGTACTTAGGGATTGAATCCACAAGGAGCTAGGGAACCTATTACATCTAGTAATTTAATAATTCTAAGTGTTTGTTGTTTTATGGTTTAAATGTAAATAGCAATCCTAATTGAGCAAGTCTATTGCTCAAATAACAAGATGATTTAGGGGTGTAACTTATTGGAAAGGTATTAGATGCAGGGTTTCTATTCAGGTGTTGGAGATTATAATCCTATAGATGCCTATCAGTTTCATGCATGATATATTAGAGCTCAACCCCTTAGACACAGTGATCAGCGATGGCAATGTTTCACTGGTTAACTAACTAGATCTTGAATCTCAACTGTCGTTTATTGACCACAAGAAAGTGTCGATCGATGGTCCTATAGGGATATCGATCGATACACCTTTCACAAATATCGATCGAATGTCAGAAGACAATATCGATCGATGCTTCTAGTTAAGCCTTAGGCGTAAGTTGATAATGCTCACTAGCTTTCTAGTTCAGCGGTAGCCTTTTTCTGGTAGTATGAGTTTCTATAGCCTCTCCTGTTGTTGCTGAAGGGTTTCTGGAACTGTGAACTCTGGTTACTCCTCTGACAATTGCCATAGAAGTTTCTGTTTCCACCCTGGTTTCCAGACCTCTGAAATCCAGTTCCTCCAATGTAGTTCACATCTTCTTCTCCTTCATTGTCTACAGCTACTTCTTATTCAGCTGAGCAGACCTGCTTCCTAAGAAGCTCATGAACTACATCTAACTTCGCTCTAACTTCGTCCATCTGTCCCTTCCCTAGGGATGCAACAGACTTCTTCCTCTCAAAGTCAGTGTTCTTGGTGTTGCTTCTGTTTGCTAGATTTTCTATCAGTCTCATAGCCTCCACCGGATTCCTGGTGTTGAAGTTTCCCTCGCTAGCTGTATAAGAGCCATCTGATACTTCAAGGCGATACCTCTGAAGAAAGTGCTCAGCAATTGCACTTCATTGAATCCGTGGTGTGGACAGTCTCGCTGGAAGAACTTGAATCTGATCCACGCATCTTTGAAAGACTCTTCAGTCTCCTGCGCGAATGTAGCAATTTTGCTCCTCAAGTCTTCAGCGCGTGCCTCATCAAAGAAGTTTCGCAAGAAAGCATTCTTGATGTCGGCCCAGGATTTTAGAGATCCTGTGGGTATCTTAGCTGCTGCATCGCTTCTCGGTCGAGTATACTTGAAGAGCTTGCACAATAGGTAGTCCTCAGGGACTCCATCCATACGAATAGCAGCGATAAGATCCTCGAACCTCTCCTGATGGTCCATAGGATGCTCGTGCGGTAACCCAGAGTAGGGTATATGCATACTCCATCAGTAGTACTGAGGCTTCAGCTCGAAATTCTCATTCTGAATATCTGGAAGTCGAATAGCTAATCTGTTGGCGTAGTACGGGTCTGGACGATTGTAGTCAGCCATTTCCTTTGGTGGAGCAGCCTCTTCTACAGGTTGAGCAGCTCCGTAGCATCAGCATCGGGGATTACATTCCCCGAGCCGCCTAGTTTCTGACCTGTTGCATTACGCAGATGACCATCCTGGTCATACAGGTTTCCATTCTCATCCTGTCTGAGAATAACAATCGCAACCATGTTTAGCGACTAAGGATTGATCGATGTGCAGCGGTGTAGAATCGGTCGATGTCGAGCGAGGTATATCGATTCGGCGATGAAGGTCGGGTGTCGGTCGATGGGTGGGTGCGAGAATCAGTTGACGTGAAAGCTGCTGCGTCGATCGATGTGGAACGTTGATGTTTGCGGATCATGCGTTCCAGGTGAGCAGGATCTTCTGAGAATAGCAGGTGTTTTTCCTTGTTGCTTCTGGTACTGCTGGGCATGCACCTGAAAAGACAAGAAAAATTTTGTGTCATAATGGGGGTAACGAAAAAGAAAAGAATTAATAACACTAAATCTAAAGGCGATCAAAGCTCCCCGGCAACAGCGCCAAATTTGATACCACTCAAATTACCCTAAGGAGTGAATTACTCTCTCAAATAAGAGGTTCAATTTTAGTACTTAGGGATCGAATCCACAAGGAGCTAGGGAACCTATTAAATCTAGTAATTTATTAATTCTAAGTGTTTGTTGTTTTATGGTTTAAATGTAAATAGCAATCCTAATTTAGCAAGTCTATTGCTCGACTAACAAGATGATTTGGGGGTGTAACTTATTGGAAAGGTATTAGATTAAGGGTTTCTATTCAGGTGTTGGAGATTATAATCCTATAGATGCCTATCAAATGCATGCATGATATATTAGAGCTCAACCCCTTAGACACAGTGATCAGCGATGGCAATGTTTTACTGGTTAACTAACTAGATCTTGGATCTTAACTGTCGTTTATTGACCACAAGAAAGTGTCGATCGATGGTCGTATAGGGATATCGATCGATACACCTTTCACAAATATCGATCGATTGTCAGAAGACAATATCGATCGATGCTTCTAGTTAAACCTTAGGCGTAAGTTGATAATGCTCACCAGCTTTCTAGTTCAGCGCCTTTTTCTAGTTGTCTAGTATGACGATTAGGTTCAGGACTGGATGGTCAAGGATGCTTGACTCATGCAGATTCCTAGGTTCAATATTCAAGGTAGCTAATCTGAACAAGCTTTAAGAATAATAAATCAATGAATCGACAACAGAGCAATATATAGTTGGGGCTAATCCTCTAACCTATTTGAACCCTGAATCTAACAAGTAAACTACTCAGACATAGCTAAGCAATTCATGAAACAAAATATAAATAAAACTGCATTGAATAGAATAGATGAATCAATGGAGTTCCAATCACAAATCTCTATGATCTTCTCTCCTAAAACTCTCTGCTGAAAATAAGAATACAAAGGTGGCCAAAAGCTCTCTTGCCTCCTAACACTTAGGCAAGTATATAACTATTAGGTTAAAACTCAGGGTAATCTTGTAATTTGGTGAAGTCTTGGGTTTAAAGTCGGCTGAAACTTTGTCGAAGCTCATACAGCTGACATCGATCGATGGTACAGGATGTACATCGATCGATAATAATCTTCAATCATCGAGGCTTTGTATCGATCGACGCCATGGATGTGCATCGATCGATTGTTTCTTCTTCAGACGAATTCTAAGCTCCTAAATGCTCCATAATCATCACTTTACTCCAAGATACTTCTGAACCTGAAAACATACCTAATAGGATATAATATATAGTATATAGATAGTATATAGATACTTCTGAACCTGAAAACATACCTAATAGGATATAATATATAGTATATAGATAGTAAAATACTTATATACCATGGGTAAAAATGGGTCAAATCCATGGTATATCAACTCCCCAGACTAACCCAATTGCTTGTCCTCAAGCAAAACAAACAGGCAGTCTCCGAAGGGGTTTGAAAACAGCGGGACTTATAGATATGAAACATAGAAATCATCACCTCAACAATTTCGCAAACCACATCTAAAAAGTTCTTGTTAGGGTCAAAAACGGTTACGACGAAGTTAACGTCCAAATCTCCGAAGAAGAAAAACGTAGAAAACTTCTTCGACAAATACTTTTTCGAAATAGATTCTTCTCTACGAAAAGCTTAATGGAGAAAATGCGAGTCATCGGACAAAAGCCCGAAAAGGATCGATACGCAGCGACCGAACACGAGCTCCACTCGGTCGCTACGTAGCATCCGAAGTTGTTAAGGCTCAGTTGCTACATAGCGACCGAGCTCGGCGAGGCTTCGGTCGCTACGTAGTGATCGAGCTTCGAGCGAGCTTCGGTCGCTACGTAGTGATCGAGCTTCGAGCGAGCTTCGGTCGCTACGTAGCGATATCGCCGGCCGCACGAGTGATCGAAGCCGAAAGCTCGGTCGCTACGTGGCGACCGAGCTTCGAAACAAAGTTTGGTCGCTACGTAGTGATCGAGCTTCGAGCGAGCTTCGGTCGCTACGTGGCGACCGAGCTCTTCCGGTGACATCGATACGACATTAGTCCATGCGTTTGTCTACCCTTCGATGCTATCTCCGAAGACCGTGGCGAACCCATTTCACGATTCCCGCCATTCTAAGTTATCGATCAAACTTTACCGTAAAGACCGCTGAAAGTTCGTTTTATCGAAGAAGCCGTAACAAACGCCGAAGTCGAAGGCGCCCAAAGGACCTAAGACATGACTTCGAAGCCCATCTTACGATGTCTTAACCAACATCCATAAGCCGCATGACGGTTTACGCTTGGTTTGCAAAGAAAGATAAATGTCAAGTTTCAGCGGATAAATCTGAAATTTTGAAGATAATTACGAAGATCGGAAAAATGGAATATCTCCATTTTATGCTATGGCGCTTAAGGGCAGAAGGTGAAAAGCGTAAACCGACATTGGAGCCAGTAAATAAGGAGTCCTAGGCAAGAGGCAAGAAGAGAGAACTTTTTCACAGGAAACTTAGCATTAGAGCAATTAGCATATTTCGCTTTTGTTATTCGAGCCGAACTAACCAGGTTATTGCCGCCTTATGGTTTTAGAACTAGGAATCTCGCCGACAGCCTCGAGCCCAGGCTCTTACCTGTTGTAACGCTTCGCTAATAATCGGAATAAGATCTACTTTGCTCTCTTTTCGATTTCTTATACTTTATCGTTGTTATTCTTGTGTTCTGATTGCTTGGCGTGTGGTATTAGCAGATATTTGGGACCTCTAGGAAATTAGGGTTTTCCTAGTTTTCTTATTTAAACGGAAATCGACAGCGCGAATTTCGGTTCCCACAGTCCTAATCACAAAAGCACATTAAGCAATATCCTAGCTTAGCAACCAAGTTCAACTAGTCTACAACTTAGCAAATCCTGTCTGACATTCCCCTCTACTAACCTCATTTCTTAGCATAAATATAAAAGTGCATGCTTTACCTTGGGAGTATCGATCACATGATGCAAGGATTTCAGACAAGTATCTGGAATTGCAGGTAAAAGTTAGTTCCTAATTTCTCTCTCTCTAATTTCTCTCTTGAGTCAAAGTCTGCTTCCATTGCCGGATCAATGACCAAGATTGGACAGGCTTCCATGAATCAAGTCTTAATGGTGGTTGCCACCAAGCCTTGTTCACTTCTTTTTGACCTATATCCAAGAATTCTTTGTAGTTTAGCCTTGAAGATTGCCGCCTCCAAGTCCCGTTCGAATTCTTTATTTGGAATCTTTATGAAGCAAGCCTTAATGGTTGTAGCCACCAAGTTCTGTTCAGATTCCTCCTAACTAAATCCTAAGTCCTATTTAAATAATAACTTGCGGATTTTTTTTTTTTTTAAATAAAAACTAACTACTCTAGGGTCGAAATAGAGAGAGAAAATTGTGATAAATAAATCTACATAAGATTTTACCTTCCAGACTTGTCTGAAGAATCTGATCCCATGTATACCAAGCCCCAAGACAAGCGTTTATGTCAGGTTTAGTATTGGAGGTCAGCTTTGGTTCCTTCAAATAACAAGGCAAGTGTGTATAGTTGACAGGTTGATCCACTTTAGCATCTTGGTACTATCTGCAATCAGTAAATCTAGAATGGTGCTAAAGAGTGGTTAGACATCCAAGTAATAAGATCATAGTCCATTTCACATAGCTAAGCATAATTTATAAAAATCTTTTTATAAGAATCAAAATAAATTATATCATTAAACCTCCCCGGACTTAAATTACATCGCTCCGTTGTAACATACCGAGTTACGCTGGAAATAAATCATAAGTACAAATGGAACAAGTTAGGAAGATAAACCTGACCGGAGTGGGAATCGATCGATGTGCATAGGTATGCATTGATCGTCGTGTGTGAGTGTATGTCGATCTATGTCAACGTCTCGTCCACGGTCGATATGTTGGTAATCATCCTACTTGGGTCTTGCAATAAATCTGAAAGAATAAAAACGAAAATAAATACAAATAACTAAGAAAACTAATTAAAATTACTTAATAGTGGGTTGCCTCCCACTCAGCGGTTTGTTATAGTCATTTAGCTTGACTTTGGAGGTATGTGGCTAGTTTGTGGAAAAACAGCTACTTGTTGGGAAACAAGCATCCACCGCATCTCTGCACATTCTGGACCAAGCTGCAATGAAACTTCTTGTGGCCTCATCATTTCTGGTCCATCTCTCATCCATCTTTTGTACTGCATTTGAGATGTTCTGTAGCCTTTCTAGGATGTCGTCAATACTGAACTGATACCAGTTTATCTTGCTGTAGGCGTATTCTGATAGCTCGTTCAGTTGCTCCTGCATTGATTCCATGTGGTTTGGTATCAGCTGCGTGTCGTCTGGTATTGACGTGGTATCGATCGATGCGACCAAGTGTCTATCGATCGTTGCTGGTTCCTTAATGTCGATCGATTTGGAGTGTGCTCCGTCGATCGATGCTGATATCTAGTGTTGAGATGCGAGTTGCCTTTGAATGGCTCTGACTTCCTTCTATAGCCATTCTTCTTGGCTATCTAGTCCACTGATTTTGACGTCGAATGGAAAGTAGATGTCATCACACCGTTTCTCAACTCGGTCCTCCAAGGTGTCTATAGCTTTGTAAAGCTTGGATGTGATCTGATCAACTGCGTCTGCTGTGTAGGGAAGATGTTATGTAGGTTTCTTACCGTCGAGCGATGTCCTGCGGAACCTATCGATCGATGTTGAAGTTTCTTCCTAAAAATCATGTTGATCATTAAGCTTACCAATGTCCTTCTGGACATTAAGCATCTGTGTAGACAAGGTGTCCAGGTATCGCATGATAGGTGAGGTGAAGCGGTCGTGTATATCCTCATATGATTTCAACCTATCCTCCATTGCTGCGAACCTTGTGTCGATCGATGTGATGTTGCAAATATCGATCGATGTGGCTGGTTGTGGATCATTCATGCGGATGTTGTCCAGTTCTTGCTGTAGCAGATCATTCCTCTTGCTCAACCAGTCCGTTGTTGTTGAGAGGGTTGTATACATCGTTAATCCTCGTGTTGATGTGTGCGATCTCCCATTCATCCTTCTTCTCTACCAAACTTTCCGGTTCTGCAGGAATCGATGTATGTGGCTTGACGCCGATCGATGTGGCTTTTCTGGCGTCGATCGATGGTGATGTCGTAGCTTCCTTCTCAAGGTGGTGCTGCATACTCTCAATCTCTGTCTTCAGCTCTGCCATACATCTGAAAAGCTGATCGTAACCTCTGTCCAAAGGCTGATAGGTGTCATCTACCAATGTCTTGAGTTCATCTCTAGCTTTTCTGAGCTCCACAAATACCAGTCACCATCTCATTGATCTCATCCTTGGTGTAGATCTCTGGTGCCAGTGTTGTAGGTGTGAAGAAAGTGGCATGTTCCGAAGACATATGTGACTCTCTCCAAATAGGGATGCTCTCTCGAATTTTCTGATGTCATCCTTGGTAACAGGAATCATATCACCAGCCGCGCTTCTTGCATGTCGAGAATCATCTCTGTAGACTCCATATTAGTCCTTTTGTTCCCATCTGAACTTTCTGGCTCCATAGCTGCCATAGCGTGGCGTCCATATTTGTAGCGTCTATCGATCGATGGTAAAGGTACTTTATCGATCGGCGTTGGTGTTACCCTGTCGAGCGATGTAGAAGAAACCTTGTCGATCGATGCATGGCTAACAGGTTTGCACGCTTGGTGTGAACCAATTCCTGTTATTGTAGCCTCACGGATATCGTCTAGAACAGCTTGATGATTGTCTGGAATGCTGCGTTGCTGCGTAAACAAGTTGTCTACTCCATTGGCCAACTGAACAATAGCTGCTGTGTCTTCTTTGGATACTTGTAGAATCCGTTCATCCATAGCTCTTGCATGGCCATCTTGGTCCCTGAATTCATCAGGCAATAGAAAGTCGTAATCAATACTTATATTCTTCTTAGTAGATAAAGAAAGTTTAGGTTAGAATGAGAATCGATCGATGTTGATACTGGTGTATCGATCGATGGTAGACGTTTGTCTGCTGAATTAGGGTTTATGGATCGAATGCTTCTCCTAGATGTTCCTTCCGATTGGTGTGTGGGAGCATTCATCTTTTCTGCTTCAGTTTTGTGAGAAGTAATTTGGGGTGCAAAACTCCTTATATAGGTATTGGTAAACCTATTTGGAATTGGAATATTCCCTTTTTCCTTTTCTAAGGCGGCGGATTTAATATCGATCGATGTTCCAGGTGTGGTATCGATCGATGCAGAAAATCGTTTTGCTGGATGAGGGTGGGTATCGACCGATGCTGAGTATACGCTGTCGATCGACGGTGGATGCGTGTTGTTGAAGGAATGGGTTGAATATATTTCATCTTGCATAGCAATCTCTGTAGCTCTTTCCTTCCAGTAATCCTCATCATACTCCTCAGTAGGATCCTTGTTGGATGAAAGAATCACAGTCTCCACTGCAAAACTTTCATGGAATCCACTATCTGCCCAACTGCCTATGGAATAGTCATCTCGTCCGTTCTTGTTGGGTTGTTGAAAGGCAAACTCTGGATAGTGTTGATCTGGTAATGTGGAGTGGTCTACCGGTTGCTTCCCGTCGAGCGACGTCGAATAGCGTTCATCGGTCGTCGGTGACTCATTGGAATCGATCGATGTGATAGTGTGAGTGTCGATCGATTCTGAGTACTCGGTTTCGTACTCTGCTCCACAATGGCATGCTGCAATGTAGCCAAGATCATTTCCAAACTCCACGACGTTGACCTGTTGTCTCACAACTCAACTAGGTCATAGTGGACGCCCGATCTATCGTCGACACAATCTGTTGGTGTTCAGGTCACATACAGCTCCTACGTAGCTAGGAAAGCTCTTCCAAGCGAAGTGAAGAGTTCGGTTAAGCTTGATGTCCAGGACATGAAAATCTACTGGGACAAGGGCATTACCAATCTGTACCTCAAGGTCTCTTATGATGCCTCCTGAGCTCCTTGATGCCTCCTGAGCTCCTTTCTGAAAGATCCACGAAGGTGAAAGATTCTGATGAGGGCTCTATTTTCAGACCTAGCTGGTATGCCATAACCTTAGCTAGAATCTTGTTGATGCTCTGTGTCACAAAGTGCATGGGGGAAATTCAATACCTTTTACCATACATGGTATTGCAAATTTCCCAGGATCACTCTTCTTCTTCAATGTGATCCTTAGTTTCATCCTTTCCCTGATGTAATGAAACATTTTCCTAATGTCCTCCTCAGTCTCCTTAGTTTCTCTGAAGAACATCCACAACGGTGTGTGTAATAAACTTCATCAAACTGTTTCTCCCTTTGGGATTCGAGGACTCTCTTAGTGAAACCATCCATCTCCTTCTCAGTAGCTTCCCTCTTAAGGTGTTTAGGAATCTTCTCCTTCCTTTTCCTTAACACTCTCCCCTCAGTTGCCTCATCAACTTGTATGGGCACTGGTGTAGTGTTTGAAGGGTTGGGTGTAGGTTCTGGTGGGTTTGCTAAAGGTTTAGGAGGTGGTCTGAGTGCGTTGATTCGGTTACTGTCAATTGATGGTAATCGCACTCGGTAGATGAGAGGTGCCTGTCGATCGATGGGAGGTGAGGGTGGTCGATCGATGTCGGTCTCTCTCTGTCGATCGATGGCTGGCTCATGCGGTTGATCGATTTTGACGTAGAAAGGGGTGGGTGGGTGAGGATGTTTTTCGCGAATTTCATGAGTCATGATTCGAACTGCACCACACTCCGCAGTCGATTCAGCAGATGACGTCGATCGATGTCCAGAGTAATCCGTCGATCGATCTTCGTCCTGGTCTGTCGAGCGATTTGCATCCATTGAAATCGGTCGACACCAATGTGATCCGCCGAAACTCATGGAGCTTTCAACTTCGAAATCTCCTTCTCTAAGCTTCTCACCACTTGCCAGAAATCATCATCTAGGATGGCATTCACGCGGTGTTTTGCTTTCTCAACTCCTGCCTCTCTAGCCAAGGCTTGCCTCTTTACAGTGTCTCAGTCTGAACCACTTTCATTTCAAGCTTCCTCACTTGAGTCCCTAAGGTCTTCATTCTTGTGTTCAGACTGTTGTAGGCTGAATCTATCTTCCCATTGAAATCCAGAGTGAGTTGTTGCTGTCCTTCCAGAACTCTGTCAAGCATTGCTTCAATCTTGCTTTCCTGAGTCTGTGGTGGTGGATTCTGGTAGTATGAGTTTCTATAGCCTCTCCTGTTGTTGCTGAAGGGTTTCTGGAACTGTGAACTCTGGTTACTCCTCCGACAATTGCCATAGAAGTTTGTTTCCACCACGGTTTCGGACCTCTGAAATCCAGTTCCTCCAATGTAGTTCACATCTTCTTCTCCTTCATTGTCTACAGCTACTTCTTATTCAGCTGAGCAGACCTGCTTCCTAAGAAGCTCATGAACTACATCTAACTTCGCACTAACTTCGTCCATATGTCCCTTCCTAGGGATGCAAATGCACTTCTTCCTCTCAAAGTCGGTGTTCTTGGTGTTGCTTCGCTTGCTAGATTTTCTATCGTTGTCATAGCCTCCACCGGATTCCTGGTGTTGAAGTTTCCCTCGCTAGCTGTATAAGAGCCATCTGATACTTCAAGGCGATACCTCTGAAGAAAGTGCTCAGCAATTGCACTTCATTGAATCCGTGGTGTGGACAGTCTCGCTGGAAGAACTTGAATCTGATCCACGCATCTTTGAAAGACTCTTCGCCTCGCTAATGTAGCAATTTTGCTCCTCAAGTCTTCAGCGTGCCTCATCAAAGAAGTTTCGCAAGAAAGCATTCTTGATGTCGGCCCGTGATTTTAGAGATCCCGTGGGTAGTCAGGCGGCTGCATCGCTTCCAAATGAGTATACTTGAAGAGCTTGCACAATAGGTAGTCCTCGTGGACTCCATCCATACGAATAGCAGCGATAAGATCCTCGAACCTCTCCTGATGGTCCATAGGATGCTCGTGCGGTAACCCAGAGTAGGGTATATGCGACACGACTGTGTAGTACTGAGGCTTCAGCTCGAAATTCTCATTCTGAATATCTGGAAGTCGAATAGATAATCTGTTGGCGTAGTACGGGTCTGGACGATTGTAGTCAGCCATTTCCTTTGGTGGAGCAGCCTCTTCTACAGGTTGAGCAGCTCCTGTAGCATCAGCATCAGGGATTACATTCCCCTGAGCGTCTAGTTTCTGACCTGTTGCATTACGCAGATGACCATCCTGGTCATACAGGTTTCCATTCTCATCCTGTCTGAGAATAACAATCGCAACCATGTTTCGCGACTAAGGATTGATCGATGTACGCGGTGTAGAATCGGTCGATGTCGAACGAGGTATATCGGTCGACGATGAAGGTCGGGTGTCGGTCGATGGGTGGGTGCGAGAATCAGTTGACGTGAAAGCTGCTGCGTCGATCGATGTGGAACGTTGATGTTTGCGGATCATGCGTTCCAGGTGAGCAGGATCTTCTGAGAATAGCAGGTGTTTTTCCTTGTTGCTTCTGGTACTGCTGGGCATGCACCTGAAAAGACAAGAAAAATTTTGTGTCATAATGGGGGTAACGAAAAAGAAAAGAATTAATAACACTAAATCTAAAGGCGATCAAAGCTCCCCGGCAACAGCGCCAAATTTGATACCACTCAAATTACCCTAAGGAGTGAATTACTCTCTCAAATAAGAGGTTCAATTTTAGTACTTAGGGATCGAATCCACAAGGAGCTAGGGAACCTATTAAATCTAGTAATTTATTAATTCTAAGTGTTTGTTGTTTTATGGTTTAAATGTAAATAGCAATCCTAATTTAGCAAGTCTATTGCTCGACTAACAAGATGATTTGGGGGTGTAACTTATTGGAAAGGTATTAGATTAAGGGTTTCTATTCAGGTGTTGGAGATTATAATCCTATAGATGCCTATCAAATGCATGCATGATATATTAGAGCTCAACCCCTTAGACACAGTGATCAGCGATGGCAATGTTTTACTGGTTAACTAACTAGATCTTGGATCTTAACTGTCGTTTATTGACCACAAGAAAGTGTCGATCGATGGTCGATAGGATATCGATCGATACACCTTTCATTAAATATCGATCGATTGTCGAAGACAATATCGATCGATGCTTCTAGTTAAACCTTAGGCGAAGTTGATAATGCTCACCAGCTTTCTAGTTCAGCCTTTTCTAGTTGTCTAGTATGACGATTAGGTTCAGGACTGGATGGTCAAGGATGCTTGACTCATGCAGATTCCTAGGTTCAATATTCAAGGTAGCTAATCTAGAACAAGCTTTAAGAATAATAAATCAATGAATACGACAACAGAGCAATATATAGTTGGGGCTAATCCCTCTAACCTATTTGAACCCTGAATCTAACAAGTAAACTACTCAGACATAGCTAAGCAATTCATGAAACAAAATATAAATAAAAACTGCATTGAATAGAATAGATGAATCAATGGAGTTCCAATCACAAATCTCTCTATGATCTTCTCTCCTAAAACTCTCTGCTGAAAATAAGAATACAAAGGTGGCCAAAAGCTCTCTTGCCTCCTAACACTTAGGCAAGTATATAACTATTAGGTTAAAAACTTGTCAGGGGTAATCTTGTAATTTGGTGAAGTCTTGGGTTTAAAGTCGGCTGAAACTTTGTCGTGCTTCCGCGTCTCGACATCGATCGATGGTACAGGATGTACATCGATCGATAATAATCTTCAATCATCGAGGCTTCTCTTCTGTATCGATCGACGTCACTGGATGTGCATCGACGATTGTTTCTTCTTCAGACGAATTCTAAGCTCCTAAATGCTCCATAATCATCACTTTACTCCAAGATACTTCTGAACCTGAAAACATACCTAATAGGATATAATATATAGTATATAGATAGTATATAGATACTTCTGAACCTGAAAACATACCTAATAGGATATAATATATAGTATATAGATAGTAAAATACTTATATACCATGGGTAAAAATGGGTCAAATCCATGGTATATCAACTCCCCCAGACTAACCCAATTGCTTGTCCTCAAGCAAAACAAACAGGCAGTCTCTCTGAAAGGGGTTTGAAAACAGCAGGGACTTATAGATATGAAACATAGAAATCATCACCTCAACAATTTCGCAAACCACATCTAAAAAGTTCTTGTTAGGGTCAAAACGGTTACTTAATGGTTAACGCCCAAATCTCCGAAGAAGAAAACGAGAAAACTTCTTCGACAAATACTTTTCGAAATAGATTCTTCTCTGAAAAGCTTAATGGAGAAAATGCGAGTCATCGGACAAAGCCGAAAAGGATCGATGCATGGCGACCGAACACGAGCTCCACTCGGTCGCTACGTAGCGATATCGCTTCGGTCGCTACGTAGCATCCGAAGTTCGGCCAAGGCTCAGTTGCTACATAGCGACCGAAGCTCAAACAAAGTTTGGTCGCTACGTAGTGATCGAGCTTCGAGCGAGCTTCGGTCGCTACGTAGCGACCGAAGCTCGAAAGCAGAGCTCGGTCGCTACGTAGCGATATCGCTTCGGTCGCTACGTAGCGACCGAAGCTCGAGCAGAGCTCGGTCGCTACGTAGCGACCGAAGCTCAAACAAAGTTTGGTCGCTACGTAGCGACCGAGCTCGGCGAGCTTCGGTCGCTACGTGGCGACCGAGCTCTTCCGGTGACATCGATACGACATTAGTCCATGCGTTTGTCTACCCTTCGATGCTATCTCCGAAGACCGTAGCGAACCCATTTCACGATTCCCCGCCATTCTAAGTTATCGATCAAACTTTACCGTAAAGACCGCTGAAAGTTCGTTTTATCGAAGAAGTCAGAACAAACGCTTCGAAGTCGAAGGCGCCCAAAGGACCTAAGACATGACTCGGCCCATCTTACGATGTCTTAACCAACATCCCATAAGCCGCATGACGGTTTACGCTTGGTTTGCAAAGAAAGATAAATGTCAAGTTTCCGCGATAAATAATGAAATTTTGAAGATAATTACGAAGATCGGAAAATGGAATATCTCCATTTTATGCTATGGCGCTTAAGGGCAGAAGGTGAAAAGCGTGAACCGACATTGGAGCCAGTAAATAAGGAGTCCTAGGCAAGAGGCAAGAAGAGAGAACTTTTTCACAGAAACTTAGCATTAGAGCAATTAGCATATTCGCTTTTGTTATTCGAGCTGCGACTCAACCAGGTTATTGCCGCCTTATGGTTTTAGAACTAGGAATCTCGCCGACAGCTCTCGTAGCCCAGGCTCTTACCTTGTTATAGCTTCAGCGAATCTGAATAAGATCTACTTTGCTCTCTTTTCGATTTCTTATACTTTATCGTTGTTATTCTTGTGTTCTGATTGCTTTACGGTGGTATTAGCAGATATTTGGGACCTCTAGGAAATTAGGGTTTTCCTAGTTTTCTTATTTAAACGAAATCGGCAGTAGCAATTTGGTTCCCCAGATCCTAATCACAAAAGCACAATATGCAATATCCTAGCTTAGCAACCAAGTTCAACTAGTCTACAACTTAGCAAATCCTGTCTGACATTCCCCTCTACTAACCTCATTTCTTAGCATAAATATAAAAGTGCATGCTTTACCTTGGGAGTATCGATCACATGATGCAAGGATTTCAGACAAGTATCCGAATTGCGTAAAAGTTAGTTCCTAATTTCTCTCTCTAATTTCTCTCTTGAGTCAAAGTCTGCTTCCATTGCCGGATCAATGACCAAGATTGGACAGGCTTCCATGAATCAAGTCTTAATGGTGGTTGCCACCAAGCCTTGTTCACTTCTTTTTGACCTATATCCAAGAATTCTTTGTGAAGCGAGCCTTGAAGATTGCCGCCTCCAAGTCCCGTTCGAATTCTTTATTTGGAATCTTTATGAAGCAAGCCTTAATGGTTGTAGCCACCAAGTTCTGTTCAGATTCCTCCTAACTAAATCCTAAGTCCTATTTAAATAATAACTTGCGGATTTTTTTTTTTTTTAAATAAAAACTAACTACTCTAGGGTCGAAATAGAGAGAGAAAATTGTGATAAATAAATCTACATAAGATTTTACCTTCCAGACTTGTCTGAAGAATCTGATCCCATGTATACCAAGCCCCAAGACAAGCGTTTATGTCAGGTTTAGTATTGGAGGTCAGCTTTGGTTCCTTCAAATAACAAGGCAAGTGTGTATAGTTGACAGGTTGATCCACTTTTAGCATCTTGGTACTATCTGCTTGTCAGTAAATCTAGAATGGTGCTAAAGAGTGGTTAGACATCCAAGTAATAAGATCATAGTCCATTTCACATAGCTAAGCATAATTTATAAAAATCTTTTTATAAGAATCAAAATAAATTATATCAGTAAACCTCCCCCCAGACTTAAATTACACTGTCCCAGTGTAACACAGCCGGAGTTACGCTGGAAATAAATCATAAGTACAAATGGAACAAGTTAGGAAGATAAACCTGACCGGAGTGGGAATCGATCGATGTGCATAGGTATGCATTGATCGTCGGTGTGAGTGTATGTCGATCTATGTCAACGCCTCGCCCACGGTCGATATGTTGGTAATCATCCTACTTGGTCTTGCAATAAATCTGAAAGAATAAAACGAAAATAAATACAAATAACTAAGAAAACTAATTAAAATTACTTAATAGTGGGTTGCCTCCCACTCAGCGGTTTGTTATAGTCATTTAGCTTCGACTTTGGAGGTATGTGGCTAGTTTGTGGAAAACAGCTACTTGTTGGGAAACAAGCATCCACCGCGATCTCTACATCTCGACCAAGCTGCAATGAAACTTCTTGTGGCCTCATCATTTCTGGTCCATCTCTCATCCATCTTTTGTACTGCATTTGAGATGTTCTCGAAGCCTTTCTAGGATGTCGCCAATACTGAACTGATACCGGTTTATCTTGCTGTAGGCGATTCTCGATAGCTCGCTCAGTTGCTCCTGCATTGATTCCATGTGGTTTGGTATCAGCTGCGGTCGCCCGGTATTGACGTATCGATCGATGCACCGCGTCTATCGATCGTTGTTGGTTCCTTAATGTCGATCGATTTGGAGGTGTCTCCGATCGATGCTGATATCTAGTGTTGAGATGCGAAGTTGCCTTTGAATGGCTCTGACTTCCTTCTATAGCCATTCTTCTTGGCTATCTAGTCCACTGATTTTGGCGTCGAATGGAAAGTAGATGTCATCACACCGCTTTCAACTCGGTCCTCCAAGGTGTCTATAGCTTTGTAAAGCTTGGATGTGATCTGATCAACTGGCGCCTGCTGTGTAGGAAGATGTTATGTAGGTTTTTACCGTCGAAATGATAACTCGGAACCTATCGACGATGTTGAAGTTTCTTCCTAAAAATCATGTTGATCATTAAGCTTACCAATGTCCTTCTGGACATTAAGCATCTGTGTAGACAAGGTGTCCAGGTATCGCATGATAGGTGAGGTGAAGCGGTCGTGTATATCCTCATATGATTTCAACCTATCCTCCATTGCTGCGAACCTTGTGTCGATCGATGTGATGTTGCAAATATCGATCGATGTGGCTGGTTGTGGATCATTCATGCGGATGTTGTCCAGTTCTTGCTGTAGCAGATCATTCCTCTTGCTCAACCAGTCCACGTTGTTGTTGAGAGGGTTGTATACATCGTTAATCCTCGTGTTGATGTGTGCGATCTCCCATTCATCCTTCTTCTCTACCAAACTTTCCGGTTCTGCAGGAATCTGGGATGTATGTGGCTTGACGTCGATCGATGTGGCTTTTCTAGCGTCGATCGATGGTGATGTCGTAGCTTCCTTCTCAAGGTGGTGCTGCATACTCTCAATCTCTGTCTTCAGCTCTGCCATACATCTGAAAAGCTGATCGTAACCTCTGTCCAAAGGCTGATAGGTGTCATCTACCAATGTCTTGAGTTCATCTCCTAGCTTTTCCTGAGCTCCACAAATACCAGTCACCATCTCATTGATCTCATCCTTGGTGTAGATCTCTGGTGCCAGTGTTGTAGGTGTGAAGAAAGTGGCATGTTCTGGAAGACATATGTGACTCTCTCCAAATAGGGATGCTCTCTCCAGAATTTTCCTGATGTCATCCTTGGTAACAGGAATCATATCACCAGCTGCGCTTCTTGCATGTCCAGAATCATCTCTGTAGACTCCATATTCGTCCTTTTGTTCCCATCTGAACTTTCTGGCTCCATAGCTGCCATAAGCGTGACGTCCATATTTGTAACGTCTATCGATCGATGGTAAAGGTACTTTATCGATCGACGTTGGTGTTACCCTGTCGAACGATGTAGAAGAAACCTTGTCGATCGATGCATGGCTAACAGGTTTGCACGTTTGGTGTGAACCAATTCCTGTTATTGTAGCCTCTGGATATACGTCTAGAACAGCTTGATGATTGTCTGGAATGCTGCGTTGCTGCGTAAACAAGTTGTCTACTCCATTGGCCAACTGAACAATAGCTGCTGTGTCTTCTTTGGATACTTGTAGAATCCGTTCATCCATAGCTCTTGCATGGCCATCTTGGTCCCTGAATTCATCAGGCAATAGAAAGTCGTAATCAATACTTATATTCTTCTTAGTAGATAAAGAAAGTTTAGGTTAGAATGAGAATCGATCGATGTTGATACTGGTGTATCGATCGATGGTAGACGTTTGTCTGCTGAATTAGGGTTTATGGATCGAATGCTTCTCCTAGATGTTCCTTCCGATTGGTGTGTGGGAGCATTCATCTTTTCTGCTTCAGTTTTGTGAGAAGTAATTTGGGGTGCAAAACTCCTTATATAGGTATTGGTAAACCTATTTGGAATTGGAATATTCCCTTTTCCTTTCTAAAGTGGTTTAATATCGTCGATGTTCCAGGTGTGGTATCGTCGATGCGAAAATCGTTTTGCTGGATGAGGGTGGGTATCGACCGATGCTGAGTATACGCTGTCGATCGACGGTGGATGCGTGTTGTTGAAGGAATGGGTTGAATATATTTCATCTTGCATAGCAATCTCTGTAGCTCTTTCCTTCCAGTAATCCTCATCATACTCCTCAGTAGGATCCTTGTTGGATGAAAGAATCACGATCCTCCTGCAAAACTTTCATGGAATCCACTATCTGCTTAACTGCCTATGGAATAGTCATCTCGTCCGTTCTTGTTGGGTTGTTGAAAGGCAAACTCTGGATAGTGTTGATCTGGTAATGTGGAGTGGTCTACGGTTGCTTCCGTCGGCGGCGTCGAATAGCGTTCATCGGTCGTCGGTGACTCATTGGAATCGATCGATGTGATAGTGTGAGTGTCGATCGATTGAGTACTCGGTTTCAGACTCTGCTCCACAATGGCATGCTGCAATGTAGCCAAGATCATTTCCAAACTCCAGCGGCGTTGACCTGTTGTCTCACAACTTCGAACTAGGTCATAGTGGGCGTCTGGATCTATCGTGTCGAGACACAATCTGTTGGTGTTCAGGTCACATACAGCTCCTAACAGCTAGAAAGCTCTTCCAAGCGAAGTGAAGAGTTCAGTTAAGCTTGATGTCCAGGACATGAAAATCTCTGGGACAAGGGCATTACCAATCTGTACCTCAAGGTCTCTTATGATGCCTCTGAGCTCCTTGATGCCTCACGAGCTCCTTTTCAAAGATCCGAAGGTGAAAGATTCTGATGAGGGCTCTATTTTCAGACCTAGCTGGTATGCCATAACCTTAGCTAGAATACTGACTGATGCTCCTGTGTCACAAAGTGCATGGGGGAAATTCAATACCTTTTACCATACATGGTATTGCAAATTTCGGGATCACTCTTCTTCTTCAATGTGATCCTTAGTTTCATCCTTTCCCCGATGTAATGAAACATTTTCCTAATGTCCTCCTCAGTCTCCTTAGTTTCTCTGAAGAACATCCACAACCGGTGTGTGTAATAAACTTCATCAAACTGTTTCTCCACTGGGATTCTGAGGACTCTCTTAGTGAAACCATCCATCTCCTTCTCAGTAGCTTCCCTCTTAAGGTGTTTAGGAATCTTCTCCTTCCTTTTCCTTAACACTCTCCCCTCAGTTGCCTCATCAACTTGTATGGGCACTGGTGTAGTGTTTGAAGGGTTGGGTGTAGGTTCTGGTGGGTTTGCTAAAGGTTTAGGAGGTGGTCTGAGTGCGTTGATTCGGTTACTGTCAATTGATGGTAATCCTTTCGATGATGAGAGGTGCCTGTCGATCGATGGGAGGTGAGGGTGGTCGATCGATGTCGGTCTCTCTCTGTCGATCGATGGCTGGCTCATGCGGTTGATCGATTTTGACGTAGAAAGGGGTGGGTGGGTGAGGATGTTTTTCTGCGAATTCCTCATGAGTCATGATTCGAACTGCACCACACTCATGATCGATTCAGCGGATGGCGTCGATCGATGTCAGAGTAATCCGTCGATCGATCTTCGTCCTGGTCTGTCGAGCGATTTGCATCCATTGAAATCGGTCGACACCAATGTGATCCGCCGAAACTCATGGAGCTTTCAACTTCGAAATCTCCTTCTCTAAGCTTCTCACCACTTGCCAGAAATCATCATCTAGGATGGCATTCACGTGGTGTTTTGCTTTCTCAACTCCTGCCTCTCTAGCCAAGGCTTCTTGCCTCTTTACAGTGTCTCCAGTCTGAACCACTTTCATTTCAAGCTTCCTCACTTGAGTCCCTAAGGTCTTCATTCTTGTGTTCAGACTGTTGTAGGCTGAATCTATCTTCCCATTGAAATCGAGTGAGTTGTTGCTGTCCTTCGGAACTCTGTCAAGCATTGCTTCAATCTTGCTTTCGAGTCTGTGGTGGTGGATTCTGGTAGTATGAGTTTCTATAGCCTCTCCTGTTGTTGCTGAAGGGTTTCGAACTGTGAACTCTGGTTACTCCTCGACAATTGCCATAGAAGTTTCGTTTCCACCGGTTTCGACCTCTGAAATCCAGTTCCTCCAATGTAGTTCACATCTTCTTCTCCTTCATTGTCTACAGCTACTTCTTATTCAGCTGAGCAGACCTGCTTCCTAAGAAGCTCATGAACTACATCTAACCCTAACCGTCCATATGTCCCTTCCTAGGGATGCAACAGACTTCTTCCTCTCAAAGTCGGTGTTCTTGGTGTTGCTTCGTTTGCTAGATTTTCTATCGGTGTCATAGCCTCCACAGTTCCTGGTGTTGAAGTTTCCCTCGCTAGCTGTATAAGAGCCATCTGATACTTCAAGGCGATACCTCAAGAAAGTGCTCAGCAATTGCACTTCATTGAATCCGTGGACAGTCTCGCTGGAAGAACTTGAATCTGATCCACGATCTTTGAAAGACTCTTCTTCCCGCGCTAATGTAGCAATTTTGCTCCTCAAGTCTTCAGCGTGCCTCATCAAAGAAGTTTCGAAGAAAGCATTCTTGATGTCGCCCAGATTTTAGAGATCCCGTGGGTAGCTGCTTAAGCCGGTGCATCGCTTCTCGGTCGAGTATACTTGAAGAGCTTGCACAATAGGTAGTCCTCGTGGACTCCATCCATACTAATAGCAGCGATAAGATCCTCGAACCTCTCCTGATGGTCCATAGGATGCTCGTGCGGTAACCCAGAGTAGGGTATATGCGACACGACTGTGTAGTACTGAGGCTTCAGCTCGAAATTCTCCTTCTCAATATCCGGAAGTCGAATAGATAATCTGTTGGAAGTAATGGTCTGGACGATTGTAGTCAGCCATTTCCTTTGGTGGAGCAGCCTCTTCTACAGGTTGAGCAGCTCTGTAGCATCAGCATCAGGGATTACATTCCCCGAGCCGCCTAGTTTCTGACCTGTTGCATTACGCAGATGACCATCCTGGTCATACAGGTTTCCATTCTCATCCTGTCGAGAATAACAATCGCGAACCATGTTTCACGACTAAGGATCGATCGATATGCAGCGGTGTAGAATCGGTCGATGTCGAACGAGGTATATCGGTCGACGATGAAGGTCGGGTGTCGGTCGATGGGTGGGTGCGAGAATCAGTTGACGTGAAAGCTGCTGCGTCGATCGATGTGGAACGTTGATGTTTGCGGATCATGCGTTCCAGGTGAGCAGGATCTTCTGAGAATAGCAGGTGTTTTTCCTTGTTGCTTCTGCACTGCTGGGCATGCACCTGAAAAGACAAGAAAAATTTTGTGTCATAATGGGGTAACGAAAAGAAAAGAATTAATAACACTAAATCTAAAGGCGATCAAAGCTCCCAAGCAACAGCCAAATTTGATACCACTCAAATTACCCTAAGGAGTGAATTACTCTCTCAAATAAGAGGTTCAATTTTAGTACTTAGGGATCGAATCCACAAGGAGCTAGGGAACCTATTAAATCTAGTAATTTATTAATTCTAAGTGTTTGTCGTTTTATGGTTTAAATGTAAATAGCAATCCTAATTTAGCAAGTCTATTGCTCGACTAACAAGATGATTTGGGGGTGTAACTTATTGGAAAGGTATTAGATTCAGGGTTTCTATTCAGGTGTTGGAGATTATAATCCTATAGATGCCTATCAAATGCATGCATGATATATTAGAGCTCAACCCCTTAGACACAGTGATCAGCGATGGCAATGTTTTACTGGTTAACTAACTAGATCTTGGATCTCAACTGTCGTTTATTGACCACAAGAAAGTGTCGATCGATGGTCGTATAGGGATATCGATCGATACACCTTTCACAAATATCGATCGATTGTCAGAAGACAATATCGATCGATGCTTCTAGTTAAACCTTAGGCGTAAGTTGATAATGCTCACCAGCTTTCTAGTTCAGCGCCTTTTTCTAGTTGTCTAGTATGACAGATTAGGTTCAGGACTGGATGGTCAAGGATGCTTGACTCATGCAGATTCCTAGGTTCAATATTCAAGGTAGCTAATCTAGAACAAGCTTTAAGAATAATAAATCAATGAATACGACAACAGAGCAATATATAGTTGGGGCTAATCCCTCTAACCTATTTGAACCCTGAATCTAACAAGTAAACTACTCAGACATAGCTAAGCAATTCATGAAACAAAATATAAATAAAAACTTCATTGAATAGAATAGATGAATCAATGGAGTTCCAATCACAAATCTCTCTATGATCTTCTCTCCTAAAACTCTCTGCTGAAAATAAGAATACAAAGGTGGCCAAAAGCTCTCTTGCCTCCTAACACTTAGGCAAGTATATAACTATTAGGTTAAAAACTTGTCAGGGGTAATCTTGTAATTTGGTGAAGTCTTGGGTTTAAAGTCGGCTGAAACTTTGTCGTGCTTCCGCGTCTCGACATCGATCGATGGTACAGGATGTACATCGATCGATAATAATCTTCAATCATCGAGGCTTCTCTTCTGTATCGATCGACGTCACTGGATGTGCATCGATCGATTGTTTCTTCTTCGTATCGACCTCTAAGCTCCTAAATGCTTCATAATCATCACTTTACTCCAAGATACTTCTGAACCTGAAAACATACCTAATAGGATATAATATATAGTATATAGATAGTAAAATACTTATATACCATGGGTAAAAATGGGTCAAATCCATGGTATATCATCAATCGACACCAAATCGACGGATATGAACCTGCCATGGGAAAGCATGCAACGAAAGAAGAAATTCCAGTTTAGAAGAGAGTAAAATCTAGGAAATCGTATATTCCCAAACACCTCAGGCGGGAAGTTAACAAAGAGGAACTTGAAAGATTTCACAAGAGGGTTCCTAACGATATGTCTTTCAAGGATGCATATCATAGGTATAGACTTGGTAATTTCTACAGAGAGAGCAGAGAAACTGATAAGGATATTGAGCTCCTATTCAACAATGTCAGCCGTAAACCCAAGTGGACACTGAAGAAGGAACAAGATCCTGGAAAGTTCATGATTCCATGCTCTATACATAGCCACCATTTACCAAACGCCCTATGTGATATTGGATCTGCAGTCAGCATCATGGCCATAGACACTACTGAGCTATTAGGACTGAAGATGGAACCTTCTAAAGATAGTTTCACTTTCGTGGATAGCTCCCGAGTAAACTCAGCAGGCATGATCAAGAATGTTAAGGTGGAGATAGGGGAATGCATTATCCCTGTGGACTTTCATGCTATGGATATCAAATCAGGCAAGACATCTCCACTTCTTTTTGGAAGAGCCTTCATGGCTACAGTAGGGGCAGTTTGTGATCTTAAGAGAAATAAGATGTGTCTGACTAATGTTGATGAAACTGTCTTCTATGATCCCATGGAAAAGAAGAAAAGTGAGGAGCTTATTTCATGCATAGAGATATTTGAAGATCCAGGACCTACAACTGATTCAAATAGCGAGCCTACAATACCAGAATCAGCGTCAGTCGACATTAGAACTTCAGCATCGGTCGACTTCTAATCCTCAGAATCGATCGACAATAAGCCTTCAGAATCTGACGACTTCCAGTCCTCAGAATCTGACGACTTCCAGTCCTCAGAATCGACCGACAATCAGACTTCAGCATCGGTCGACAACCTCCGACTTTCAGAACAGCCCGAGACTGAAAAGTCTAAGTCTGGGGGAAGGACCAAGAATAGAAAGAAGAAAAAGAAAAGGAATGTAGATGCAGATTTCTTGCCACTAGTCCCTTTGCAATGTCAAGAGGGAAGTGTTGAGTATAGAGTGCGCTGCAGAGGAGGTTCTGAACCTTTTACCAAGGTTAGAGTGCTATGTGATCCAGAGCAGAGAGAAAAAGGAGAAGTTTCTGCAAGATTTTTTCTCAACTGCATCAACAAAATGAGAAAGAGAGACACTGCGACTTGTTTAGGAGCAAGTACACATCCTCATCTGGACTACATCACATCTCCAAAGTCAAGCTAAATGACTATAACAAAGCGCTGAGTGGGAGGCAACCCACTATTAGGTAATTTCTTTTAGTTTAGTTTAGATTGTTACTGATTAAAGTTTTTATTTATTGCAGGTCAAAAAAAAAAGGTGAACAGTAACGATGACACTGCAGCAAGAACATCGACCGAACAGCGGCAGCGAAATCGGGAGTTCTTGTAGCGAGAGCTCTTGTAGCAGTCACTGTTCATCGAAAAAAAAGATTTTATTGGTTTTATTAGTTATCTATTACTGACTTTTAGTGTTTTATTTATGTTAGGTAAAAGGAAAAGATCCAAGGAAGATGACTTTGCACGAGGATCGACGATGGCTGCGCAACATGGATTGACTGAGCATCACTAGCATCGATCGATCACCACTTAACTGTGTTGATCGACAGAGCTTCAAGAGTATTGATCGCCACTTAACTGTGTTGGTCGATACTCACATCAAAGTCAGGTATACCGTTTTCCTTGTTAAATATTGTCCTTACGCTTTATTTCCCCACTGATCGTAGACTGTATAACACCGGAGATAGTGTTGTTTAAGTCCGGGAAGGTTCTACTAATATTGTGTTTAGTTAGCTATTTAGAATATTAAAACAAAAAGAGATCTAAGTAGACGATTATAAAATCGATCGATGAGAGCTTCAAGAGTATTGATCGCCACTTAACTGTGTTGGTCGATACTCACATCAAAGTCAGGTATACCGTTTTCCTTGTTAAATATTGTCCTTACGTTTTATTTCCCCACTGATCGTAGACTGTATAACACTGGAGATAGTGTTGTTTAAGTCCGGGGAAGGTTCTACTAATATTGTGTTTAGTTAGCTATTTAGAATATTAAAAACAAAAAAGAGATCTAAGTAGACGATTATAAAATCGACCGATGAGAGCATGTCAATATCGATCGACAGTACAACACCTGCCGCGACCGATGGTAACTCCTTTCCATCGATCGACACTTAATCAGGTCAGGTATATCGTTCTAACTTGTTATATTGAGTACTTATGATTTATTTATCACCATAACTCCGACTAGATATACACTGGGGACAGTGTAATTTAAGTATAAGAGGAGGTTTACTGATATTAGTGTGTTCATGAGTCTTATCAAAATATTTTCAAAAGAGTTTTATTGAGTCAAGAAGGGGATAATGAACTTATTAGATTTTTGCTTGTTATCTAACCACTCTTTAGCACTATTCTAGACTTACTGATTGCAAATAGTACTAAAGATAGTAAAGTGGATCAACCTGTCAACTATTCACACTTGCTGAGATTGTTTCAAGGAACCAAAGCTGACCTCCAACACTAAACCTGACACAACTGCTTGTCTTGGGGCTTGGTATACATGGGATCAGATTCTTCAAACAAGTCTGGAAGGTAAAGCCTTGTGTAGATTTATCACATTTTCTCTCTCTATTTCGACCTTAGATTTATAGGTAGATATATTTATTTTCAAAAAAAAAAAAAAAAAAGAAAGAAAAAGAAAAAAAATATATATATAATAGGTGTTAGTTAGGTGGAATCCGAACAGGACTTGGTGGCTACAACCATTAAGGCTTGCTTCATAAGGATTCCAACAAAAAGAATTTGAACAGGACTTGGTGGCGGCAATCATCAAGGTTCGATTCACATGAATTCTTGGATATAGGTAAAAAAGAAGTGAACAAGCGTTGGTGGCAACCACCATTAAGGGTTGATTCATGGAAGCTTGTCCAATCTTGGTCAATGATCTTACAATATGAGCAGACTTTGACTAAAAAGAGAAATTAGTTGAGAGAAAAGATATGAACTAACTTTTACCTGCAGATCCATATACTTGTTTGAAAATCCTTGCATCATGTGATCGATATTCCCAAGGTAAAGCCTTGTGTAGATTTATCACATTTTCTCTCTCTATTTAGACCTTAGATTTATAGGTAGATATATTTATTTTCAAAAAAAAAGAAAGAAAAAGAAAAAATATATATATATATATAATAGGTGTTAGTTAGGTGGAATCGAGCAGGACTTGGTGGCGGCAATCATCAAGGTTCGATTCACATGAATTCTTGGATATAGGTAAAAAGTGAACAAGCGTTGGTGGCAACCACCATTAAGGCTTGCTTCATAAGGATTCCAACAAAAGAATTTGAACAGACTTGGTGGCGGCAATCATCAAGGTTCGATTCACATGAATTCTTGGATATAGGTAAAAAGTGAACAAGCGTTGGTGGCAACCACCATTAGGGTTGATTCATGGAAGCTTGTCAATCTTGGTCAATGATCTTACAATATGAGCAGACTTTGACTAAAAGAAATTAGTTGAGAGAAAAGATATGAACTAACTTTTACCTGCAGATCCATATACTTGTTTGAAAATCCTTGCATCATGTGATCGATATTCCCAAGGTAAAGCCTGCACTTTTATTTATGTTAAGAAATGATGTTGGTAGAAGGGAATGTCAGACAGGATTTGCTAAGTTGTTGGTTAGGTGAATTTGGTTGCTAAGCTAGGATATGGTATAATGTGCTTTTGTGATTAGGACTTCTTAGATGTGGATTGCAATATTGCAGAGGTGATAATTCTAAGTTTTAAATCATGTGAGTCCCTGCTATTTTCAAACCTCTTTCAGAGAGACTGCCCATCCGTTTTGCTTGAGGACAAGCAAAAGGGTATGTCTGGGGGAATTGATATACCATGGATTTCACCCATTATTAGCCATGGTATATAGGTGTTTTAAGATATATTTACTACGATATAGAGTCTATTTAGAGTGTTTACAGGTTCAGGTACGTTCTGGAGAAATATGGTGATTCTGGAGCCTTTTGAGTGTAGAGCTGCACAAACGTGTCAGAGGTCTAGCTATGGATGGAGACCTTACCACCGTTAGATTGAGCCCATCTTTTGATACAAGATATAGCTTTGAGTTATATTTCCAATGCCACCGTGTACCAGAAGTTATGTCGGGTTTACTGAAGAGTGGTCAGTCTTCCTCGCAAGAGGAAGCTGTCGAGGAGATGAAGAACTGTTGATCGATAACACAGCATTGGTTTCGATCGACAGTGATGCTAGAACGTGGGCCAAGCATATTTCAAGACCGTTAGAAGCCCAGAAGCCACACCAAGTTACCAAAATACCCATGGACGACCAGAAACCCTATTTATGTTATTTCTAAGCCACTGTTGACGGCTACGCTTTCTATTATTCATTATTCTTGTTTTAGGGTTGAAGAGAAGATCAATTCTCCTTCAGAGATTGATTGGAACTCCATTGGTTTTACCATTGATTTATCTAATCTATTATTCAGACTATGATTTGTGTTACTGCTTGCATGTCGGAGTAATTCATCATGTTAGATTTAGGGATTTCATGAGCTTAATGTCAAATTGATAATCTGTTAGGATTGCTAGGGTTGTTTACTGATTTCTACACCAGTGTAGCTTGTAATACTAGGATCTGGAATAGTTGGAAAAGCACGACAGTGTGACTGATTGTTTGAATCTAGAATCATAGGATAATTGAGAGGCACGAAAGTGCAATTGATTAACGGAACCCGAACCCTGAGTGGATTAGTTATCTAGGCGCATACGAGAGTTGGTCTAGAGCTAATTGAAAATTATTGATCTGTGCGATAACGCTTGTCCGAAGAAGCATCGATCGACGCTCTGACCATAGCATCGATCGATGCTCGCTCCTGGTTCGCACGCGAAAGCTGAAACACAGGACTTGGACAGCTGATTAGCAATTGCATGCGAAAGCTGGATTGCTACTTATTAAAATCTAGTTCTAGAATTGAATCTATAAAACCTTTAGTATCCTTGATTGTAGTATTGAATCTCTTGATTGATTAATACCTAGGTCTAGCTATTTCTCCTAATTGTTTACAACCTCAATCAACCAATCGAACAACTACTTTGTTCACTTTGATTTCATTTATTTACTGCTTTATAAACTATTTTTCTAGCTTAATCTTGATTTCTATAGTCTATTGTGTGCCCTAGCTCTCTGTGGATTCGATCCCTAAGTACTACAACTCGACCTCTTATTTGAGAGAGTATAAATCAATCCTTAGAGTAATTTGAGTGATATCAATTAATAGGTTTTAACCAGTAAATGAAATGGTGAGCAAGGCATTTGCTCATATTAGTTTGATTTGAGGTTGTTAACAGTTGGGAAAATAGCTAGATTCCGGTATATTCTCAGGTATGATAAATAAATAATTTAATTTGGGTTTTTTAGGGGTTTATTAATATTAATTGTTCTCGTACTCAAAATTAGTAACAATAATTTAGATTATCTAATGTGGATCTCAGATTTCAACTTTCGTATGTTAATCACGAGAAAGTGTCGATTGATGATTCGTAAAGAAAATCGATCGATATACCTTTCAAAATATCGATCGATAGAACTATCATTGTGTCAATCGATGCTTCTTCCAGAAAGCTTTACAAGCGGATTTGATGGTGTTCTCTAACTTACTAGATTAACGCTCGTGTGTATTGATAGACCATGGATTTTACCCATTATTAGCCATAGTATATAAGTGTTTTAAGGTATATTTACTACTATATAGAGTCTATTTAGAGTAATTACAGGTTCAGGTACTTACTAGAGGAAAATGATGTATTTGAAGCTATTTGGAAACCTTTTGAGCTTTGCTGCAAATAGAAGATGGTTGATTATTTATTCAGAATATTGACCGACGGTTACCAAGAAATATCGATCGATGGAAAGCTCTTCTCATCGATCGACGGCGAAGCCACCCGCAAGTTAATGACAAATTAGAAGATTGCAAGTTTCACAAAAGTTTCAATAATTATATTCTAAGTCTCTGGCTGCCTGTTAGGCTATATTATTAGGGTTTTGTATTATTTTAGGGGCAGACTTGCCTAGAGACCTTTTAGACCTTGTTTTGGAGAAGCAAGAAGCCACCATTGGAGAGAGAGAGCTTACCATTGGAGAGATAGATCTAAGCTACAAAACAGAGAAGATCTTGAACTCCCTTGTTTTCATTTACTCTATTGTTTACTCTTATTACTCATTTTATTAAAGTATTATTCAGACCATCATGACCATGTTCCTTATGAATATGTCTGAGTAGTCCTTACTGTTAGCTTTAGGTTTCTCAATAGGTTGATAAATGTATTACTGACTCAAAATGTTGTTAGGGTGTATAAAAATATAGTTATTCATCTAGTTGTTCTTAAAGCTAAGTTTAGGATTGATCATCCTTTAAACTTAGATCTTAGGATTAATTGAGATCAAGCCATTGCTTGACTCAAAACCTGAAAATAAACTAGTATGATCTAACTGACTAGATACAAACGAGAGTTGATCTAGTAAGTTAGAGAATATAAATCAAACCTGTCCGTAAAGCTTTCTTGAAGAAGCATCGATCGACGCAACGACAGTTTTGTCGATCGATATTTTGAAAGGTGTATCGATCGATATTCTTAACGAACCATCGATCGACACTTTCTCGCGATTAACATACGATAGTTGAAATCCGAGATCCAGATTAGATAATTAAATTGATTATATCTTAGTTTGAATTCAAGAATAATTAATATCAATAAACCCCTAAAAACCCAAATTAAGTATTTACTTATCCTGGGAATATACCTGAATCTAGCTATTCTCCCAACTGTTAACAACCTCAAAACAAACCAATCGAGCAATAACCTTGCTCACCAATTCATTTAATGTTTTAAATCATATCAACCAATTAATCTAGCCTTAGTTCAAAGACTATATATCTATTGTGTAATCCTAGAGTCTCTGTGGATTCGATCCCTAAGTACTACATCTGAACCTCTTATTTAAGAGAGTAATTCACTTCTCAGGGTAATTTGAGTGATATCAAATTTGGCGACGTTTCTGGGTACTCTTTCTTATTAACATTAGATTAAGTTTAGAATTTAGTCTAGATTTTGTTACTGAATTTGCTAAATTTTTCCCTCTTTTCCTGCTGACTCTGGAACTTAAGATGGAAGATATGGATTTAGGCCGGACATCGATCGACAAAATAGCAACAACATCGAGTAACGCGTCGACGGAAAAATCGATCGACGTTGCACATCAAACATCGATCGACGACACCTCGCTAGAAGCAAGTAAGTTTTCTCTTACCAATAATGCTAATGAGGGAGTAGTCCTTGGAGAACCTAAAGGTCAACTAAGCAACGCAATTAACCAAACCATAAATGAACAGGGGACTGCAATCCCTGTTAAAATTATTTTGATCTTAATAAGATATCATGAAACAAAATTGCCTCTGCAAGACTACTTAAAGCCTGGGAGGACCTATTCCAATAGGTCCGCCATCAAACTATCTAAAGATGATACGTAGAAATCCGGGGTTAGCCTCGAATACTTATTCTTGGTACGTCAGAATCCTTTTCGTGGAACAATATCAGAACACCCACACTATCACGTCGAATATATAGAAGATATGATGGATGACAAGTACAATCGCTGTAAACTTTTTTCATTTTCCTTAGAGGACGACGCTAGAAAATGGCTGGAACTGCAAGCAGGCTCTTCGACCTGCTGGAAGGAAATAAGGAATACCTTCATTAATCACTTCTTCGATGAGACGCGTTACTGGGCTGTTAGGAAGAAATTCTCCACATTCCGCCAAGATCCACGAGAATCATTCAGAAGCGCTTGGGAGAGATTCAAGAGTTACCAGCTTGAATGCCCCCACCATGGTTATTCAGAACCACAACTCATTAATACCTTTTACGGAGGTATTAACTTGCATTACCAAATCATGCTTGACACACTCAGTGAAGGGAGCTTCAGTACCAAGAATCCTGAAGAGGCAAAGCGTTTGATCAAGAATGTAGCTACAGGTAAATCCTACGAAATGATGGACGTAGAGCGAGGAAGGAGGGTCGACTCAATGGATGGGCCACATTTTGCCAAAATCAAAGAGTCTCTAGACTCACTTCATTCTGCTCTAGAGGAACAAAACCAATTTGGAATTTACCAAATTGACGGTGATACCCTTTCTGAACTAGAACAACAGGTGGATTTCGTAGATGTTCCAACCTTGAAAGATAGGTATCCTATCACTAACACCGATAGTTTTACCCAAAATTACGATGCTACTGTTGGATTACGCCGAGGCAAAGAAAAATTTAGGTTAAACCAAGTTTTCACGGTAAATCGTAAAATGGCCACTGACCAGAACGAAAAGATAAACATAGTCTATAGTGAGCTAATGAGGAAGTTCGACGCTTTAAGTGAACACATTAAGAGATTGGGTGGTCGAGTTGCGGAAAACGCGACCGCCATCAAAAGAGAAACGGTACGTCTCCCTGGGCGAACTGACACGAATCCGAAGCGTCAAGTTAATGATGTGTTACTAAGAAGCGGAAAATGCCTCAACCCGAGCACAATAGAAATCAACTATGCAGAAAAATGTGCTGAAGTTGAGAAAACCGGTGAAAGTAGATTGCAACCAATAATCCTCGATGGTCCCAACCCATAATCAGAAACTTCTCGAGAGAAAGGACGGTCCAACACTGAGGAAGCGACTATCGACCTCGAGGAGGAAGAAGAGGAGTTGGAAGAAGATGTGGAAATCGATCGACAAGGTGGAAACAACGTCAATCGACAAACTGGAAACAATGTCGATCGACGGTCGACTCCTGCTGAACCATCCGTAGAGAGAGTGTATAGGACTTTACCACCCTTTCCTCCTAACAAGACGTAGACTAAGCGAGAATTAGATAAAGCGATCTGCAAGAAATCATTCTATAAAATCACTTTGGAAATGCCATTAATTGATGCCATAAAAGTATCACCTTCAATAAAGAAATATGTAAAAGACATGGATCCAACAGCTTCCCAGATGCTGAGCACAGCGTCATGATGGTCTCGGAGGAAGTGAGTGCAATAATCCAAGCCGAAACTCCGATCAAGAGGCCCGATCCGGGCAGCTTTGTTTTGGATTGCAATATAAGGAATATAAGTTTTCCTCGATCCCTTGTGACCTAGGTTCCAGCATGAACCTCATGTCGCACTCTGTCGCGTTATCCCTGGGATACAACGAATTTAAACCAACCAAAATAACTTTTGTTCTTGCCGATAGATCCATTAGAGTACCTGAGGGGGTACTTGACGACGTGCCAATAAGGATTACCGACTGTCACGTTCCAACGGATTTCGTGCTGTTGAAATACCAGAATGAACCAAAGGATCCCCTCATTTTGGGTAGACCATTTCTAGCTACATCTGGTGCAATCATCGACGTCAAGGAAGGTCGGATATGTTTAGACATTGGAAACATTCCAATGACCTTCGATATGGAAAGACTGATAAGACGACTCTTGATTGATAAACAGACCTCTTACGTGGACGATATCTCTGATCTAGCTGAGGAATCCTTCATAGACCAATGCTCAGATGATCCTCTGGAAAAAGTGCTTACATCTACCGAAGAGGAAACATTTAGTGTCGTCAGCAGGGCTGATGAATAAATGAGATTAATGGACGCAAGTATCGAAATAGTGAATGTCGACGAAGTAGAGGATTACACTTCAGAAATCAACGTCGATCGATATTTAAAGGACACCATCGATCGACAACCATCTTCCTCAGAAGATTGGGATCCCGAAAAAGCACCAAAAATTGAGTTAAAGCAACTGCCTGCCAAACTTAAATATGCTTTTTCTATAAAAATTCCTACCCAGTAATCCTAAACGCCAACCTAACCAATGGAGAACTTGCGTTGTTATTAATAAAACTGCGCAAGTATAGGAAAGCCCTCGGATACTCTCTCGAGGATAATCCTGGTATATCTCCGGATCTGTGCATGCACCGAATTCACTTGGAAGACGATTCCAAATCCCCAGTGGAACACCCAAGGAGGCTAAACCCAAACTTGGAGGAAATTCTTAAGAAAGATTTTATCAAACTCCTAGACGCTGGAGTCATCTACCCGGTTTCGGATAGCAACTGGTTGATCCCCGTGCATGTTGTGCCTAAGAAAGGTGGAATTACAGTGGTAAAGAATGATAAAAATGAACTCATCCCGACGCGCACTGTCACCGGACATCGGATGTGTATCGATTACACAAAACTTAACGCCGCCACTAGCAAAGATCACTTCCCTTTACCCTTCATTGACCAAATGTTGGAAAGATTGGCAAATCACCAATACTACTGTTTTCTTGATGGATACTCTGGAGTTTTCCAAATCCCTATACATCCTAACGATCAAGAAAATACCACCTTTACATGCCCTTACGGAACATTCACATACCGCAGAATGCCATTCGGTCTATGTAATGCCCCTGCCACTTTCCAACGATGCATGATGTCAATCTCAGTATATGGATCTAGTTTCAAAAACTGTCTCGATAACCTATGTAAAGTTCTGGCAAAATGTGAGGAAAAGAACCTAGTTCTGAATTGGGAAAAATGCCACTTCATGGTTAACGATGGAATCGTCCTAGAACATAAAATATCCGCTGCTGGTATAGAAGTTGATCGGGCAAAAATTAAGGTAATGACCGGTTTGCCTACACCTACAAATGTGAAAGACGTAAGAAGTTTTCTCGGACATGCCGGATTTTACAAGAGGTTTATACAATATTTCAGTAAAATCGCTAGACCACTGACAGCCCTCCTCTGTAAAGAAGTTAAATTTCACTTCACACCAGAATGCGTAAAGTCTTTTGAGGAAATAAAGAAAGCCTTAAAAACCGCCCCCATCGTACAAGCACCTAACTGGAATTTTCCTTTCGAAATTATGTGTGATGCGAGCGATTTCGCCGTAGGAGCAGTTCTAGACCAAAGGAAAGACAAAAGGCTACATGTTGTTTACTATGCCAGTCGAACACTCGACGAGGCACAAACGAATTACACAACAACATAAAAAGAACTACTTTCTGTAGTCTATGCATTTGAAAAATTCCGCCAATACCTGGTCGGTTCGCGAGTGATAGTCCACACCGACCATGCTGCAATAAAATATTTAATGCAGAAGAAAGACGCGAAGCCACGACTCCTGCAATGGATCCTTCTACTTCAAGAATTCGACATCGAGATTAAAGATAAAAGAGAAGTAGATAACGGAGTCGCATATCATCTTTCCCGGATACGAATAGAAGATGACGTTCCTATCGATGATTTCTTACCAACGGAAAACGTTTACCAAACGGATTCATTCATCGGAAATGTATGTCTCACATCCAAAAACTGTCGATCGACGACTAATACCACTCCAATTGCCCTAAGGAGTGATTTATACTCTCTCAAATAAGAGGTCGAGTTGTAGTACTTAGGGATCGAATTCACAGGGAGCTAGGGAACCTAGGGATTCTAATATGATTTGTTAAGCAAGGATGTTTTAAGAGTTTTAAAAGTAAATTGTAGTTTTATATTGAACAAGTGTTTGTTCAATAGCAGGATTTTGGGGTTTTGCTGCTTAAAAAGGAAATAGCTAGACTTAGGGTTTTTATTCGGGAAAGTTGGAATTATAATCCTATAAACGCCTAATGAGTTGCATGCATGATAATAAAAAACTCAACTATTTGATCAACAAGTCTTTCGGCTCTTGCGGGCATTGACTTGTTGTCTATTAACTAGATCTATGATCTCAACTCTCGTTATATTGATCTATAGAAAGTGTCGATCGATATTTCAATGGGCGTATCGATCGATACACCTTTTACATCGATTATTCAAGTATGATATTGATCGACGCGCTCTAGTCAAGCTTTATGTGCACGTTGAATGAATGCTTACTAAGCTCACTAGATCAGCTCTCGCCTTGCTCATAGCAAGAAACATAGCTCTATTAGAATGTTTTAAGGATGAGAATAAAGCTATGGCTTTTATCAATCTATCCAAGGGCAGGTTCTAGGTAGCTAATCTAGAAACATGCATTAATGAACAATCCTAAAGATGATTATCACAACTCAGCAATCTATAGTTGGGGTTAATCCCTCATAACCTATTTAAACCCTAAAATCTAACAAGAAAACTACTCAGACATGGCTAAGCAATTCATAACAATGGTTAAGTATAAAAACTTCATAGAATAGATAAAATAGATATCAATGGAGTTCCAATCACAAATTATATCTTTGGATCTTCTCTCCTATCTATCAATAAAACAATGAAACACAAAGAAAGGCACTCTTTGCCTCTAACATGGTGGCAAAGCTTATATAATTAGGTTAAAAACTCGTCAGGGGCAATCTTGTAAAATAGTGAAATCTTGGGCTTCAAGTAGGCTGTGACCAAACGGGCTTCCTGCGCGCTTTGCTGTCGATTGATGCCATGTCTTGTGTATCGTTCGATTCTAGCTCTCCAATATCGACCGATAGTCGATCTCGATGGTCATCTCGGGTGCTTGCTCCATATATCTCCAAAATGCTCCAAAATGCTCCAAAATCATCACTTATCTCCAAAACATTCCTAATCTTATAAATATAATAAATAGACTCTATAATAATATAATTATTAGTAAAAACACCGATAAACTATGGATGAAAATGGGTCAAATCCATAGTCTATCAACTCCCTCAGACTTACCATTTTGCATGTCCTCAAGCAAAACAAACATGCAGTCTCTCTGAAAGAGGTTTTAGAAACAGCAGGGACTCACATGATTTAAAACTTAGAATCCTCACCTCTACAATATTGCAATCCACATCTAAGAAGTCCTAATCACAAAAGTACATCATACCATATCCTAGCTTAGCAACCAAATTCATCTAGCCAACAACTTAGCATAATCTTGTCTTTCATTCCCCTCTACCAAACTCATTTCTTAGCATAAAATAAAAGTGAAGGTTTTACCTTGGGAGTATCGATCACAAGATTCTAGGACTTTCAAACAAGTATCTAGACCTGCAGGTAAACATTAGTTCATATCCTCTCTCTCTACTAATTTTCTCTCTTGGTCAAAGTCTGCTTATATGCAAGATCATTAACCAAGATTGGACAGACTTCCATGAATCAAGCCTTAATGGTGGTTGCCACCAAGTCTTGTTCACTTCTTTTTGACCTATATCCTAGGATTATTTGTGAAGCAAGCCTTAATGGTTGTAGCCACCGAGTCATGTTCTAATCCTTTACCTATGAAATTCTTATGAAGCAAATCTTAATGATTGTAGCCACTAAGTCATGTTCGAATTCCTTCCTATTAAATCTCTAATATAATGATTTTTTTTTTATATATATTTCGAAAATAGAGATATTCAACCCTAGATTTATAGGTAGAGATATTCACTACAAAAAAAATGCATTAATAGCATTGATTTACAAATTGCTATTAAAGATGATATTCTCGAATATGATACTTTATAATAGCATTTTGTTAGTGCTAAATCGTATTTTCACTAAGCGGGAAGCGAAAACGAATTTTCGAGCCTAGTTTTCTTTATTAGCGCCAATACTTAGCCAAATTTTGGTTCTGGCAAAAAAATTTCCACGGTTTCTAGGTTTGGTGTTAAAACTTTCCTTTTTTAACTCTCTTTCATTTTAGTCTCACGATAGAAAAAAAAAAATTTCCAGATCTTTCTCTCCTTCGATGTTGCTTCTTCTATCTCTCCGACAACCATCAGCACCACATTGTTTCTCCACAGCCGCCCTCCGCCTCTCCACCTCCCGTTCCCTCTAACCCAGTTCACCCAAACCCTAACTCCATCTCTGCCCGCATCCACGACGATTTGGATCCTCCGCTCTTATTCTTTTTAATTCCACTGGAGTTTTATCATCTCTGCCTATTCGACTTAAGTGTAGAGATGGAGACTCTAAGGAGAAAGAAAGAGCATTACTCAAGCTTATTCTTTGCAATCCTCCTCAACTGCTAGGGTCTGATTCCTTATGTTAATTTTGCCCAAGTTTTTCGATTTATGAAAGATTATAAATCCACTTTGCTATGTGTTTGTGAGTGCAGAATCATGACTTCCGGGGACTCGCCCCAGTGAGGGTGAAGAATTTCACCGAGTCTTTTCATTTCGGTGGTGAAAAAATCTGGTATCGTCATCAATGCAATCAGACTCACAAACGTACAATCTCTTCCAGATTTCTCCGTCTTTTCGTTACTTAGTTGTGTGGTGATGTTTGGTCTTGTAACAAGTGTCACTTGTTGGGTTAGTTAGTGACGAAGACTTCTCCAAAGTCACTGAAGTTAGATTCTCTCTTGTTGATGGAACAGGTGGTATCGATTATAAAAGACGGTACCTTTCTAAACATCCTTTTTTGATGAAATGAGACATAGAGAGTGTTTGTAATTGGGGTTGTGCCTTTTGTTATTAGGGTGAATGAAAGTTTTGACACTAGAGAAATGGAGTCAGTGCAGTGATTGTACTATCTCCTGGGTCTTCTTCTCTCACCTTTCTTGGTAAAGTTTGTGTTTTCAAATAGTTTTTCTCTTGTGAAACAGAGATGGAACTTATGTGCGTCTCAATTGTCAGGTATGTTTATATTTGATTCCTGTAGCATTTGGTTTATAGGTTTTTGTATCAAGTTATTTACACAAGTATATAGGTCTCTGGCCTTCTTTGCTGCAGGTTGCTCCCTGAATGCTGAAGAATTCGTTATCTCGAAACTCGGTTTGCCTCGGTGAGTCTCTAGAGAAGCGTGGTATAAGTCACCTCTTCCCGTTCGGGTTAAAATACTTTTCCTGAACAAGCTGGTGAGTCTCTAGAGAAGCGTGGTATAAGTCACCTCTTCCCGTTCAGGTTAAAATACTTTTCCTGAACAAGCTGGTGAGTCTCTAGAGAAGCGTGGTATAAGTCACCTCTTCCCGTTCAGGTTAAAATACTTTTCCTGAACAAGCTGGTGAGTCTCTAGAGAAGCGTGGTATAAGTCACCTCTTCCTGTGTTTTGTGTTGTCTGAAGAGGGATGTGATAGTTCCTGCACTGCAAAAACGAGACATCATAGCTCGTGCAAAGACATGACCTAGAAAGAATTTAGCTTTCTGTATCATCAAACTCCTCCTGAACAAGCTGTAGACTACTCTGCTTTCAGGTTCTTATGATTTTAGTCATGTCTGTGTATGTGTTAATTTAATTTCTGATGTATAAGACAGAATTCAGAAACGAGGAGCAAAAGAGCGAGTATCATTTGTTGTTGTTTTAAGTTGCTCAACTTTTA
Organism: Brassica carinata; assembly: GCA_016771965.1. Classification (NCBI taxonomy): domain Eukaryota; kingdom Viridiplantae; phylum Streptophyta; class Magnoliopsida; order Brassicales; family Brassicaceae; genus Brassica; species Brassica carinata. The sequence continues at coordinate 46,226,716 of CM028700.1, read as the reverse complement.
ATCTTGTGATGTTTCTCTCATGTTTAAGTTTCAGATAGAGAAGGCTTTACACGCCAGTAGTCTTCAAGTGCCTTGAAGGCACGCCCCTTTTAATTCTCTTTTTAATTGATTTCTCCATTTCCATAGCTCTGAGATTCAATATCATTGACTTCATCTTCAGACCTCGCATATCAGAAATTTCAGTGGAAGAACTTGATGCTAATGAAAAACAAACTTTTCTGAATTGGCGCCGGATGTTTGTGAGGTTAGCGCTTCTTGTCTAGTGACTCTTACCTCTCTAGTGTGATTCTTATAAAAAAATCAATATCTATCCGTTACTGAAATGTTTGTTGGCGTGTATGAATTGTTTTCGTCATGTGCACTGTTCTATATTGCTCATTGCCATTTGCTTATACGTGCTTACTTGTTCTCTTGTATTTGTGTTTCGGCTAGAGGAAAATGAAAAGCTTGTGTTGACTCCTTTCGAAAAGAACCTCGACATCTGGAGACAGTTTTGGCGAGTGCTTGAACGTAGTGATTTGGTAAGTCCTTGGCAAAGTGTACTAACCCTCTCATTAAACGTCTTTGTTTATTTAATTCTTACTCTTTTTCTTCAGATTGTTATGGTAGTTGATGCTAGGGATGTGTTAGTTCCTGCACTGTAAAAACGAGACATCATAGCTCGTGCAAAGACAGGAACCGCAAAGACAGTAACTGGATATACTACTCTCGATGTCAAAGCTGAGAGGGCAGAAGATGTTCTCACACATCAGAGATACATGCTAAGGCCAAGAAGGAAATGGGAGCTCAAGGTTTTGATTTAGTTCCCTTGTTTTCTCTAGTCCTTTTTATATTTAGCTCTGATGTTTGTGTAAGATTTGATGAAAATGTAGACATGTTTGTGGTAATGATATAAGTAAATTTTGGTTTTATCAATGAAATATAAATTGAATATTTTTTATGTAAATCTAATTCACAAAAACATGTTTCTGTGAACAGTTTCTAATAGCACATAATCGATAATAGATATAGCATTGATACATTACTATGATAGAAAATATAATAGCATCCAAAACAAAAGCTGTAATAATATTCGACTAACCATAGCAAGTTAAAAACAAGGCTATCATATGTCTTTGATATAATGGCGTTTAAAAAACTGCTATCATATAGAGGAGACCTATTATAGCTGGGGCAGACATAGCGGTTTCAATAACGCTAACAACAACATATTATAGCTGTTTTCTTACGCTAAGAAAGACCATTTTTCTTGTAGTGATTTAAAAAAAATGTTAGTTAGGTGGAATCCGAACAGAATTTTGTGGCTACAACCATTAAGGCTTGCTTCATAAGGATTCCAACAAAATAATTCGAACGAGACTTGGTGGCGGTAATAATCAAGGTTCGATTCACATGAATTCTTGGATATAGGTCAAAAAGAAGTGAACAGGACTTGGTGGCAACCACCATTAAGGCTTGATTCATGGAAGTCTGTCCAATCTTGGTCAATGATCCTGCAATGAAACCAGACTTTGACTAAAAAGAGAAATTAGAAAAGAGAAAAGATAGGAACTAACCGTTGGACCATGACTTGTCACCAAGTCTTTCATGCCATTATTATATTAATCTTTCACAAAGATCAAGTCAAAAGAATTGGTTATTAGTTTCCAAATATCTCGGCCTCTTATTAATTCAAGAAGAAGTCAAAGCTGAGAAGAAGGAAGCACGTGTAGCAACTAAACAACAGAAAAAGAATCCTATAAAAGGACAAGAGGCCACCTCACGAGCTCCGGATCTCATTATTCCACCACCACTTATAGATAAAAGATGATCATCACAATCAATCACCATTTCGATTAAGTCATTACGCTTTGGTTATACACTCTCCAATCATCGGGACTCTTCTACTAGAAGACAAGAAAAGTAAACAAAGACGTCTCCGTATTTGCGTCTACTATCGACATGTAGCCAATCATCTCGCATTCACTTGATGATTCGTTGGGATTATATATTTCCAACACCTTTACACAAACACACAATATTTACATACACCAGAGTCAACGCGAAATAAACGACCAGACTCACATCAAAAGCTCATAAATCCAATCTACCACGAGAGATTAAAAGAAATCTTCATACTGTTCAGAATCAGCGACTATGTTTACGAGCTCGATCCACTACTTGTACAGCCACAGCCTGAGCTCCATTCGTTTTTCATCTCCCCCGCAACATTCTTAACAGATTACATCGAACTCTTACCTCAAATACAAAGATATAAACGAAGTCGATCACTCGGTGATCGAACGAACCTTGAACGACTTAACACAATCCATCTAATGACGTAGATCAAGCTCACATTCCGATCATGAAGAAACCTAGATCGAACGCTCAAATGCAGTCTCTCTTGCACGACCTTGCTATCGAATGGCAAACGACTTCACGAACTCCCTACAGAAGAATCAACTTGGTCAACATGCTTTACAAGAGACATAATTCTCTAGGCCACGAGATCGGTGAAACTAGAAGGAGGAAGCTCCATATCAAGACCTCGAGTGGAACACGTCTCTGTAATAGCAATCTAAAGACCATGAGAGCTCGTGACTCAAAGAGAGAAACGACCACAAATATAATAATCATCACCATGGTATTTAATCATTATGTTTCCATAATGGATAAACAATTCCTCCACCGTTTAATTATTCAACAAAAAGTGACGCATTACTCTATGTATATTCTCACAAAGGATATACATCTTTGTATTTGTTGAAGCTAAGGATATTATTGACGACAATAATGAAAAGCGATCATGCTAATGACACAAGCTCGTATTCATACGATGCCATTAACATGAAACCGGTGTACTCGCTCAAGACTGACAAAACCGCTATCTCGACCTAATGTGATCCATCATACACCAAACTCTGAGACATTACCTAAGCGAGATGAGAAATCCCATACGAAACACGAAGATTCCCAATACAAAATCCAAAGAATACGAGTCATCACGACACTCAGCTCACGATATTAGGGCGAGCCGATTTTACTGCAACCAATAGAGAAAACCTGCAACAACGAACATTAACACCTTTAAATGTGTTGGGATCTACAATCCCCGATCGTCCGACCTCTTGGGGTTTGGACCCGACAAAGCGACAGACCAAGCGGAAACAGTCCTATTGATTGATCTAATACATCAGGACTGGTATCTCCCTTGCCGACAGCATTGACCTTTGAAGAGGAAGATGAGCTACGATTCATGCTCACCATTCTCATTAACAAGTCTCGGAGCCAGGGACTCGCTCAAAGAGCTTTAATAAGTCGTGTAAAACAAGAGAAGTAAGAAAGAACATTCAATACAATATCTCTTGCACGTACTTTCCATCAAACGTCAAAGCAACTCAAAGAACCTCCATAGGAAAATCGACTTGGAGTCATATTATTGTCAGAAGCTTTACCATCCTTCAACATCGTCAACTCACTTGAAGAACTGGGGGACAAATGTTGGACGATGATTTGTCACCAAGTCTTTCCCACCATTATTATATTAGTTTCCTATTATCTCGGCCTCTTATTAATTCAAGAAGAAGTCAAAGATTAGAAGAAGGAAGCACGTGTAACAACCAAACAACATAAAAAGAGTCCTATAAAAGGACAAGAGGCCACCTTACAAGCTCCAGATCCCATTATTCCACCACCACTTATAGATAAAAGATGATCATCACAATTAATCACCATTTCGATTAAGACATTACGCTTTGGTTATACACTCTCCAATCATCGGGACTCTTCTACTAGAAGACAAGAAAAGTAAACAAAGACGTCTCCGTATTTGTTAATACAAAGGACGGGATCATATGTTATTTATGATCACGAACGAAGGAGCCCGTGTAAGCTCGAGGATGAAACCAGAATGACATACTTCCCGAAGTAAAGGTGTCCATGAAGAAGAGTACAACCCAACCCTACGTCTTATCCGAGATCGACGAAGATCGATGTATCGCTCAAAGGCCGACGAAGATCGATGTCTCGCTCAAAGACCGACGAAGATCGATGTCTCCCTCAAGACCGATGTCTCCTTCAAGATTGATAAACCCGACGTCTCTTTAGAGACAATTATCTTTGAACTATGTTAGACTTGATCCCGCAATGGGTACGTAGGCAGCTCGATTATGAGTTCAGTCAAGATCCCTCTCTCTCCCAATATCTCTAATGTTGTTCAGCATGGGAATATAGTCCATTTTTGTTTACCAGGGAAGAAGAAACCGTTTTGATCAAACTACTATCTCTTTAGACGTAGAAACCGAATAGGGAAGAAATATCGGAGACCACTTTACGAAGAAACTGTTTTGATCAAGCTACTATCTCTTTAAACATGAAACCGTTTGGATCAAACTACTATATCTTTAGACGTCGGCACATTTGATGTATTATTTGTACAAAATACATAGACATCTCTCAACGATAGTAGTTTGATCCAAGTTGCTTGATGTATTGCATCAATCCGTTTGATCATTAAATGATCGACTTCGTTTATGTTCATGGGTTAAGACAAGAGTTCGAAGTAACCTGTTAGAGACGTCGTACGAGAGACGGAAATTGGATTGAGCTCACGGCTTTATTAATATATAAGTCATAGTTTCTCATGATAACAAGGCTTGTAAGCATTTTACCTGCAGATCCAGATACTTGTTTGAAATTCCTTGCATCATGTGATCGATACTCCCAAGGTAAAGCATGCACTCTTATTTATGCTAAGAAATGAGGTTGGTAGAGGAGAATGTCAGACATGATTTGCTAAGTTGTTGGCTAGGTGAATTTGGTTGCTAAGTTAGGATATGGTATAATGTGCTTTTGTGATTAGAAATTTTTAGATGTGGATTGCAATATTGCAGAGGTGATAATTCTAAGTTTTAAATCATGTGAGTCCCTGCTGTTTTCAAACCTCTCTCAGAGAGACTGCTCTAGTATGTTTTGCTTGAGGACAAGCAAAAGAGTAAGTCTGGGGGAGTTGATAAACCATAGATTTTACCCATTATTAGCCATGGTATATTAGTGTTTTAAGGTTTATTTACTACTATATAGAGTCTATTTAGAGTAATTACAGGTTCAAGTACTTACTAGAGGAAAATGATGTATTTGGAGCTATTTGGAAACCTTTTGAGCTTTGCTGGAAATAGAAGATGGTCGATTATTTATTCAGAATATCGACCGACGGTTACCAAGAAATATCGATCGATGGAAAGCCCTTCTCATCAATCGACGGCTGTTGGGGTCAAAAACGGTCATGACGAAGTTAACATCCAAATATCCTTAAAACGAGTAAAAACACTTTTCGGGAAACTAATTTTCATAAAGAAACTTTTGCGGAAATATTTTCACGATAAAATTCTTAAAAAAGCTTCAATCGAGCCACCAAACACCAATTGTCCTAGAACATCGGACAAGTATCCAAACCGATCAACGCAGAGTGACCGAACCGAGCACGGACCAGGTCAAAACGTTGCGACCGGTCCACACACGGACCAGGTCGCAACGTTGCAACCATACCACACGGATCAGGTCGCAACGTTACGACCGGTCCACGCACGGACCAAGTCGCAACGTTGCGACCGGTCCACGCACGGACCAGATCGCAATGTAGCGACCGGTCCCGAGCCAGGCCAGGTCGGACGTTGTGACCGGTCCATGCACGGACCAGGTCAATATTCAATGACTGGACTGTCCCGAACATCAATCAACGAGTAAGATCACCACGACATGAATCCGTGCATTCTCGTCTAAATTCCTTAATACCATCTTCTACAGGCCACGACAATACCATCTCTCACTCCCATCGATTGGAGTTATCACTTAAATTTTACGATAAAAATTGCGGAAAGTTTATTTTTATAGATAAAAATCGTAATAAACGTTTCGAGTCGAAAGACGGCCCAAATAGGTCTAAAACGTGATTAGAAACTCACTTACGATTTTTTAAGGAAAAGCCTATAGATACTATGCCGGTTTATACTTAGTCCGCAGGAAAAGGTAAATGTCAAATTTCCGCAGATAAATGTTAAGTTTCCGCATATAATCATGAAGATCGAGAAAAATAGAATATCTCCATTTTCGAGTTATGACGGCTTAAGGGTAGAAGAGGGAAGCTCAAACCAACCTTGGAGGGAGTATATAAGGAGTCCTAGGCGAGAGGCACAAAAGAAGGAACTTTTCCAGAGCAAACTTAGCACTTAGAGCAATTAGACAACTTTACGTTTTTGTTATTTCGAGCTGCGACTCAACTAGGTTACGCAGTCTTAGGTTATTAGAACTAGGGAACTCGCCGAAAGCTCTTGTAGCCAAGGCTCCTACCTTGTTGTAAACGCTCATACGCAAATTCGGAATAAGACTTCTTTTTGCTCTCTTTTTACGATTTCTTATATTTTCATCATTTTCATCCTCGTACTCTGATTTCTTGGCGTGTGGTTTAGCAGATATCCGGGACCTCTGGGAAATTAGGGTTTTCCAAACTTTCCTAATTTAACGAAAATCGACGGTGTGAATTTATGTTCCCACAGTTTGGAGCTAGAAGGAGGGGAGTACGGATCAATCTAACTCTCAGCCGCAAAACGCTCAATCAGATATGACGAATGACGATGGAAACATCCTGCAGACTCCTCTCAACGTAGAAAGCAACACCAATCTCAACACTCCAGCGGCGGATGTTTCCGCGGCCAACACACCAGCCATCGCCGCAACGCTCGAGGAGTTTAAAAAGATGTTCGCCACCTATGAAAAAAGGTCGGAAGAACAGGATAGGCTCGTGAACACCTTGACTAAACATGTCGAAACCTTAACAGGAAGGACTCGAGCAATCCGTCCCTGGGGAACCAAAAAGGTTTGCGGGAAAAGACTCGATTTCGCAACAGGTCCGGTACTTTGCGAGAAAAACATTCGGGGCAAGCCCCTAGCAAGACTGCCTCTGTCGAGAACCAGGATTCTGAAAACCCTCCGTCTCCCGCAAAGGGAGTGGAGGATGACGAGTTCGAACGCATCAACTTGGATCCCAGCGACCATTTTGATGATTCAGAAGAAGACGCTGACGTCCATCCAAGGAGAACTCGGAGCCAAGCAGCTCGAGAAGACTCTCCGTTTAGCAAACCCATGACTGAGGAAGAAGAAAACATCTTCTGGGTTGAACAAGAGAAGCTAGCTGAGGAGCAGGCCGCGATCACTTGCAGCAAACGCCGACAAGGTCGGAAAACTGCTGAAGAAAGTCCTGACATCCGCAACCTTCGAGATTACATAAAAAAGACTGTCGCGGAGGTAAGGGCAGTGAAGTCTCAGATCCATCACACTACTAGCGCTGCCCCTGAAATCGACAGATTACTCGAGGAAGCCCGAAAAACACCCTTCACAACTCGCATCACCGAAACTCTGATCCTGGAAAGATCAAAGTGCCAATATACAATCGTACAACTGATCGCAAAGCGCATCTGCAAGCTTTCCAGATGACGATGGGAAGGGCTAGGCTTCGAGAAAGTGAGAAGGATGCAGGCTACTGACGCATCTTCGTCGAGAATCTGGAAGGAGCGACTCTCGAGTGGTTCTCTCGTCTTAGGCGAAACTCCATCGAAAGTTTCCGCCAGCTTGCATCAGCGTTTCTCAAGCAATATTCTATGTTCATAGATAGAGAAACGTCTGACGTAGACCTCTGGAGACTCTTCAGGGAGAAGACGAGCCTCTCCGCGATTTCATGAGCAGATTCAAGCTGGTCATGTCAAGGGTTAGCGGAATAAGCGACAAAGTGGCCATAGACGCTCTCAGAAAAACACTCTGGTACAAGTCGAAATTCAAAAAGTGGATAAGCCTCGACAAGCCACAGACGATCCAAGACGCTCTCCACATGGCAACGGACTACATCATGATCGAGGAGGAGATGAAACTTTTGTCACAAAAGCATAAGCCGACGAAAGGCTCCTCAAAAGACGTAGACCAAAAGCCCAGAAAGAAGAACCCTCGTAACGAAAAGTATGCCCATCACGAGGGAGAAGAGCTCCAAGGGGCGCATAACTATGCGATCAACCCCGAGCAGGGCAGAACTTCAGGGAACACGTGGACCCGCAACCCTGCGTATGACGAGAACACCTTCTGCGAGTTCCACCAGACCCGAGGACACTCAACCACCAACTGCAAAGTCCTGGGAGCGAGACTGGACGCAAAACTGCTTGCCGGAGAACTCTCCGAGGTAACCAGCGTGAAAAACCTTGTCCGTGATTCTGACCGTCCTCCAAAGATTGATAAAAATCCGCCCGCGGAAAATTCTCCTCAAAGGAACCAGTCGGGAGATAAACGCGGAAGGAGACATGACGAAAAAGGAAACGACATCAATCGTTGTAGAATAAACATGATTGTCGGAGGATCACAATACTGCAACGATACGGTTTCGGCCATTAAAGACTATCAGTGAAAAGCCGACTCAATCGCCAACTGGCCTAACTGGTCTCCGCCCCGGGATGCTCGGAACAACTCGATAATTTTCGAGGCGGAAGGGGCCGGCGGAATCGATCAGCCGCATTGTGATCCGCTCGTCATAGATCTCGTCATACGAGATCTAGAGGTCGCAAGAGTTCTCATTGATACGGGGAGCACGGTCAACGTTATCTTCCGCGATACTCTCAAAATGATGAACGTCGAACTCGAAGAAGTCGTACCAACGCCAAAACAGTTGACAGGCTTCTCAGGGGAGACGTCAATGACTCTCGGATCGATCCAGCTGCCAGTCATGGCCAAGGAAGTCACAAAGAACATCGACTTTGCGGTGGTCGACCATCCCGCCATCTATAACGTGATCATGGGAACTCCATGGATAAACGCCATGAAAGCCGTCCCATCTACATATCACTTGGGTTGTCAGAAGCAGTCGCGACTTCGCTTCCTCGCGGAACATAAGCTAAGACAAGCTACGACTACCACAATGACAAAACGCAAGCGCACGAAGATAACTCTGTCTTCAGCTGAAAACACTTCGATGAAAGACGACTTAGCATCGTCTGCTGAAGCAACCAGCTCGGACATCAAAAACCAGCACGACTCCGAGGCTAACGCTACTTCCCAACCGGAGGAGAAAAACCCGGAAGAAGACGTCGACGCAGCCACAGTCTGTGCAGCAAAAGCGGTCGACGCAACCCTAACCGCCGATTAAAAATACTCGCGGCACAAATAGAACTACGAGATGGCTTGATCCTCGAAAGGGGTAGGTAGGCAGCTCGTCTAAAGACGAATTCAGCTATCCCCTCTAAAAGGGGGGGGGGAGTGGGTACGTATACGTATATTCGTATACTCCCACGTTTTAGATATTCGCTACTGTACTCGAGATTTTTAAAAACTTTTACATCAGTACTTTACGAAATCTTATGCTTTAACCAACAAACAGTCTCAGGACACACTTACAAAATTTCTACAAACTTAGAAATTCTTATCCTATCCGTCCCAAAAAACGCGAAACATTCGCAAACTCTAAATCAAAATATTTTCGAAAGATGAATTCTTGAGAAAACTGCGAGACGTCAAAGTTATCTCAAAGCAATACATCCAGGATCAAATAATAGTCTGAACGCGACTATAAAATCACAAACATTAACACCCTGTTCGTCGATTGGCCCCGATGAACACTTTAGCCATCTTAAACAAACGCATCTCGACCATTATATCTCGAAGACATGGTCCACAAACATCCGACACAAGGATAATAGCGCGCTATAAAAGAAATCCAAAATTTTGGTCAGCACTTCCAGATTATCTCTCGAGAGATGCTCGATTCTTACCATACAAGTTGTATAAGCCGAGAACCTATCGCGGACTTTAAATCGGTACGAATCAGGTTTAAATTGAAACAGGCAATCGATAGCCGGCTAGTCACCGCATAAGCCTTAAAACCGAGGGTAAACCTAGGTCTTTCCCTAAACCCAGCACACTGTTCTCTAACATCTCAAGACATGATATCTAAAAATGAAATGAGATCCTAAAACATGTCTCTTTGTTCGCATCTTAAACGTTCACGAAACTCTGTAAGAAAAATATTCACGAGAAAGTCGTGTCCTGAACAAACCAACAGATGGAACGCCTCATCAGAACTAAATGTGAGACGACAACTCATATTTTTTTCTCGGTTTTCAAACACGTTCGTACTAAATAATTTTTCATCATACATAAAGCCGTTGGGATTCGAAGCCACCAACGGCCAGTCCCAATACAAACAAAAGTGGATAAACAGGCCCACACGGAATCAAACACAAAAGGCCACACTCGGCCATAAACACAACATAAAGGGAAAACATCTTCCCATCAAATGCTAGCCTCACTTCTCACAGATCATAACCAAAGTTCCCAGACATGGAAACCCGACTGCCAAGAGGCCAGTTCACTTCTCATCATCACTGCAACCTCACACCTCCATCAGATCGGATCTAAACCGATAGGATTGATACCACCCAAATTACCCTAAGGAGTGATTTATACTCTCTCAAATAAGAGGTCGAGTTGTTGTACTTAGGGATCGAATTCACAGGGAGCTAGGGAACCTAAGAAATCTAATATGATTTGCTAAGCAGGATATTTTATTGATTTAAATGTAAATTGCAGTTTTTATCAAGCAAATGTTTGCTAAATGGATTGGTTGAGGTTTTGGTGCTTAAAAGGAAATAGCTAGACTTAGGATTTTTATTCAGGAAACTTGGGATTATAAACCTACAGATACCTGATGAGTTGCATGCATGATAATGTAAAGCTCAACTACATAGTCAACAAGTCTATCAGCTTTCGCATGTTTGGACTTGTCTATTAACTAGATCTAATGATCTAAACTATCGTTTGTCGATCAATTAGAAAGTGTCGATCGATGATCCTATAGGGATATCGGTCGATTCACCTTTCGCTCCGTCGATAGTTTATTCAATAATGATATCGATCGACGCGCTTCTAGTTAAGCTTTATGCGCGGGTTGAATGGTAGTTTACTAAGCTCACTAGATCAGCTCTCGCCTTACTCATAGCAAGAAACTTAGCTTAGTTTGAATGTTTTCAGGATGAGAATAAGCTCTCGCTTTTATCTATCAATCCTAGGGCAGGTTCTAGGTAGCTAATCTAGAGACAGACATTAATGAACAATCCTAATGACAATTACCACAACTCAGCAATCTATAGTTGGGGCTAATCCCTCCTAACCTATTTAAACCCTAAAATATAACAAAGAAACTACTCAGACATGGCTAAGCAATTCATAACATCAATTAGGTAAGAAAACTTCATTAGAATAGTAAATAGATATTAATGGAGTTCCAATCACAAATTATAACTTTGGATATTCTCTCCAATCCATCAAAATCCTAGAAAACCTTGCTATGAAAATAATAAAACAAGAAAACACACTTTGCCTCTAACATAGTGGCAAAGCTTATATAATTAGGTTAAAACTCGTCAGAGGTAATCCTGTAAATTGGTGAAAACTTTGGCTTCAAGTTGGCTGTGACCAAATGGGCTTTCTGCGCGCTTCGCTGTCGATCGATGTCAAGACATGATCATCGATCGATTATTCCTCTTCAATATCGACCGATGGTCGAGCTCGATGGTCATCTCGGGTGCTTCCTCCAAATATCTCCAAAATGCTCCAAAATCATCACTTATCTCCAAATCACTCCTGATCCTATAAATATTCTAAATAGACTCTATAATATAATAATTAGTAATAAAACCCTTATAAACCATGGATAAAAGTGGGTCAAATCCATGGTCTATCAACTACCTCAGATTTACATTTTTGTTTGTCCTCAAGCAAAACAAACAAGCAGTCTCTCAGAAAGAGGTTTTAAAACAGCAGGGACTCACATGATTTAAAACTTAGAATCATCACCTCTACAATATTGCAATCCACATCTAAAAAGTTCTAATCACAAAAGGACATTATACCATATCCTAGCTTAGCAACCAAATTCATCTAGCCAACAACTTAGCAAATCTCGTCTGACATTTCCCTCTACCAACCTCATTTCTTAGCATAAATAAAAGTGTAGGATTTACCTTGGGGGTATCGATCACAGGATGCAT